>OX424575.1:158997772-159335599 GCA_949152435.1 Gastracanthus pulcherrimus | reverse complement strand
CGTCCTTTTTTCTTTTACACAAACCAGCACGGCCGCATGTACATGTATACATATATACAGAGAAGAGTGGATGCCCACCTCTCCGGAACGCCTTAATTACCGAAACTTCGCCTATCCTTTTATCTCTCTTCGCTATCCTTTTTATCGCGTCTTTCTTTTTCTATTCCGGGCTAGGTTTTCTGCAGCGCGTATTATAGGTATGGAGCGCGACTTTTAGTCGGCCGCGCGTGCGTATAATGTAGTGCCGGGCACACCTATAAGGACAAGTCGGGAGAATCGGGGTAGGAGAGGAGACTTGAGATTTATTTTTGAAAGGTTGTTCATTGGTGCGAAGATTGCACGATTTTAAATACAGAATCGAACCGTATTTCGAACCGTTTGAATAGTAAATAGTGGTCGCTGTGATTGGACAGTTCGGAATTAGAGTGGAATGTCGGCTTTCAAAACTGTGTAAACGCTTGTAACGATGTCCACATCAATGACGTATTAAATAGTTGTTTGAGTAATTCAAATAGAACCAATGAATTAATTTTATAGTAAATTTTAGAATTAAAATAATTGACCGCGCATGGATGTATGTTGTACACACGTAACAAACATTTTTTTCAATCAATATGCAGCAAAGAATATGGATTATTCCACATCTCGTAAAGAAAATTAAAAATGAAAATAACAATTTTTTTAATTACATTACACATATCGATGAAAAATGACCATAAATAATTTTTCATTTAATTCAGAATATTTCTGTAACGCTTTGATGGTTCCATCCTTACATAATTGAAGCAATTCAAATTTTATGCAATATGTCGTAAATTGTGAAATTATCGAAATAAACGTTTGCAAAATTTCAAAATGGACTTTTTTCAGTTTGATTTTTAACTAGTACATCAGGTAATAATGTACAGTTGATTACGAAAATCAAGAAAAATCTATAATTATCAATATCATTTAGATTTGATCAGAACAAGTTAATTTGTTTTAAAATAATTGATACGAAAAATCAATTCCATCCTTCTTCCCCTCAAATATTAATCATCAATCTCTACACTTTATAAATTATTAAACCAGTTTATCGTACCGTCGGAATTTTTTTCGTTGTTTGTTTTTGCATACGAAATACAAAAAATGTATAAAGACCATCTTCACTCTCTTGCGATTTACAGGTCTAAAATTATTTTTAATGATTCACAAATCATGGAACTCGATTTATGTAACCACTAATCTAAACAAATAAACCACAAATTTTAAAGACGATTTGCGTAAAGCAGAAGACGTAATATCCTCTACCAGAAGTCTTCATCATTTTTTTTGTCGACAGAGAATATCGACCAAAGTTTCCAGCACCGTGGATCAAACGAATTCAGCGCCACGAAAAGGAAAAAAAGGAGAAATTTTCTGGTTTGTTGGGAATTTAGTCGAGAGTCGCCGCTAGGGAGCATCCACAACTCCGCGCTAATTACGTAAAGTGCAATTACGAAAGTGCAATCGTAAGGTCGGAAGCTAACGAGTGAACTTTGAACGTCATATAAAATGTATCCTTCAACAATTTGAAATTCTTTCAATTTGCACAAGTACATAACAATGTGGTGTATAAGAGGTAATTATTTGTGTCTTCTTTGTTAATGGTATATAGTTTTATGATCATGTGATCGGTTGAATCGTTAATAAATGCTTTTACTTAACTTGGCTTGTTTATCTGGCTATCTGTTTGACATGATCAAGTCTTCAAATCAATTTTTTACCTCTTTCATGATAAGGTGTGGAGTTCAGGGTCATCATAGATGAAATCCGAATGACAATATGTAATATTATTTATGTCCATCTGAACGAAAATGACCACCTTTTTCCCAGAAAAGCGAGACCAAAATTACACTTTTTGCCCGCAAAAATGATTAGCGGGAAAAAAGTGACTTCACTAGAAACTATTCCAAATTCTTTTATTTCATAAAGTTCTTCTACCAATAACCCTGATTTTTGATTGTCTTTTAATAATATCGTCTTTTAACAGCCCATTAGTCCCGCTTTTCAAGTCAAAATGTGGCCACAGTTGAGATGGGCATAAAGTACTATATGTAACTCGAGAAAAAAGTCGATTTTTCCCTCGGGTGATACTGTACAGTAAACTCACCCGCGGGAAAAATATTCTACTTTTTGCCCTTGTTACATAATGTAATATTTTGGAATAAAATAATTTATGACAATAACGTAAACTTTCTTAATTATTCGATATAATTTTTTAATATCACTATATTTGTGAGTGTGTGAGTGTGTGTATGTGTGTGTGCATGTGTGTATGTGCGTCTCTGAGAGAGTCATTTTGGTGTGATACCAGGCAACTTATAACAGCATTGGTCCAAGCTGCACAGATAGAAGAAAAAAGGGAAGAGTCGCCCATTTTAGGACACCAGGATTTTTAAGCATAAAATCTTTGTTTGTTGATCAAATTTAACTTTATAAGTATTTGTATAAAGTAATTACATTTCAAGGTAAAGTCAGGCTTGAGTGTCGTTTAATTTAGGACATAGTCCTCCACTTTGCATCTCTTTTGATTAATCCGATTTTAATCACCATAAATATGTTTTATTGTTACTTTTTTTAGATTTTATTAATGAAAATATTATCTTATTAAAACAACAATAATTATATTTTTTAAAGCTGTTTCATAAGTGCCCACTTCATAAAATTCATTCACTTCATAATATCTTTTAAGATCAACGTCTTTTGTAATTTTTGATACGGTATACTAAAGTGGTCATCAAAATAACATAAGGTTCCTGACGAAATTTCCTTTTTTAATATATTGACATGTATTCTTCGGTTTGTTATTTCAGTTTGATTTTTGAATTATTTTCGGTAACTTTTGCTAATGTATAAAAGCTGTGTCAAGTTATTCAAACAAGTTATTCATTATCCGAAAGTTCTTATTTATATAAAACTTATTAAAACAAAGATTTTGACGCCTCAAGCGACTTGATTAGTGAACGTATAGGTTAGTTATCTATTTCCAAAAAATTGTTGTAGGTTGGGGCTACTTCATAAAAACACTTGCCTACTATATTAATACACTGTAAACACCATTTTTTATGTAAAAGATTAAATTTTCCACTACCTTAAATGAAAATTATAATAATTACATTGGTTCTTAAAGTTTCCGAACAATCGGAAATAAGAATCAAGTAAAAGGTGATTTATTCCAGTTTCCCCATTTAAATACATGTAATTTATGAATTTCCCCCAAGGTTGGGGCAACTTCGTAAAAAAAGTTTATTTAATTATTTAGATGATTGCTTCTAACAGCAAATTGTAGACGAGATTTCTCGAGTGTCTCATACACTCTTTGACAAAAAAATCTACTATATTTATTAGAACAACAGAAACAAATCATTTTTAAGAAACGAATGTTCGTATTAACATCGTACAAACAATATATATTTGCCCGGGGAGTAGTTGTTTCTGTTGTTCTAATAACTATAGTAGATTTTTTGTTAAAGAGTGTATAAGACACTCGAAAAATCTCGTCTACAATTTGCTGTTAGAAGCAATCATCTAAATTTTATAAAAGATAGACGTTCAAATCATTTATTTATAAATAATTATATCATTTATTTTATATAATAATTATTTATTTAATTAATTCCAGTAAAACAATAATTGGAAACATGCAGACCTAAAAAATTGTTTCTTATCTAACAAAATGCCTAAACTTGATAACCATCGATCATAAAAATGATTATAAAAGATTATAAGAACTAAAATGTTTTATACAAAAAGTTTTCAAAGTAGCCCCTGTCTGCCCTACTTGGAAAGAATCGAAACCGGTAGTGTCTCAACCTGAGCGCTGTCCCATCCTAAGCTACTACCTCCCTACAAAAGCAATAATACATTAAATTGATAATACTGCCATAACCACCGTGCAATGACACTTCTTCACCATCACAAAATTCCCCATCTGTCCACAATCCCTCACCATATCCACTAAAAAGCGCACGTCCAAACTTCCCAGCATCGAAGCGCCTCTCCTCTCGACCTTCCATCCATGCTGCACACTCCCAACATATTATTACCCGCGCAACCAGATCCTCCGCCACGCCGCGAGCTTTACTTCAGCTTCAGCTTCAGCTTCATCCACTCCCTAGGTATGACTCACCGCAGCGCAGCATCCATTCCGCTGCGCGGAAAAACAGCAGCAGCAGCAGCGAGAGAGAGAGATAATCGATCCGCGGCGGCTGCATACAAAGTCGCTCGTACACGCATAGCAGCTGCAGCTGTGCAGCTCCAGATCCAGATCCGCGGGAGGAGGGGGAGAGGAGAGAAAGGATGCGCGACGAGAGTGCACGAGACTCGCTCCGCGACTTATCGTCCTCCATCATCCTCGTCGTTTATTATATAGGTGGCTGCGTGGACTGTGTGTACGAGACTCTCGATTTCGTGCGGTTTTCTTCGCTTTTGCGACGGGTAAGCGAGGCAGGCGGAGGAGCTTCTTTGTGGTGAGATGCGATGCTACTGGGGAGGAGGGGAGGAATGCGAAGATTCGATCTAGGAGTTGATTAAATGCGGCTTTTTGTGGTTTTGTGGAGGAGAGGTTTTGATGGTGGTTGTGTGAAAGTTTCGTGTAATAATTATACGGGTTTTCAGATTGTGTTTCTTGTTATGTTTTCTTCAATCTCACATTTTTACTTTGGTAAACAATTTAAATTTTTACGTTTAAGGTTTAAAAATTCGATGTACGTACTTTATTGTTGTAATGATTATTCCTGTTTAGTAAATACTATTTTAGTATTTCTAACTATTATTATGTTTACTTTTACAAAATGGTCTTCATAAATAATTTAAAGTGTGATTTATGTGGCTCTGGCAGGTTTATGCACTTTCAATGCAATTTGAAAGTTTAACGGATGAAGTATAAAAGTGATATACTTGAATTATTGACTATTAGCAAAAAGCTAAATTATGTATGTGGTTAGTATCGCACATACGACGAATAAAAAGACAATCAAACGAGAAGGTAAATTGCAAGTTTAGTAGCAATGATACTAAATCATCAGTTATACTAAATATTGCTAAATGAGAAACTCAATCGTACTTAGAACAAAAAAGTTACATCAAATACTTCTCTTGCCACAAAATGAATCTCTAAGCAATAAAGTATAGTAAGTGAAAATTAAAAGCTATTTTTTATTAACAAACATCAATAACGATCGTCTATTTTTGTATACGAATAAATTAATAATTCAATCACGTATTTTATTCATCCAAAATCATAAAAAAGTCAGTAAAGCGTCTTTGAACATAAAGTTAAAGAGCCGTACGTATTCAGAAAGTCGCTTATCGAAGCTTATTCTGCAGGTTGAGGAAGCAAGAACCAAGGAGGATCCCGCTGCAGTTGACAGGAAGTGGATTCCTATAGAGCGATAGCACGTTGTCGTATATCTTTACGACATGGGTCAACAACTAGAAAGAACTTGCGCACTTATCGCTTGCACGTACTGCGTGAGAGGCATTTTGAATAGCGTAAGTGTGCTTTCAATCAAGTTTTTTTTTCAAATAGAAATCCGTTTATTGAGTAGTACACATTGACAAGTTGATTGCTTTATCATTTCTTTATATACAGGATTTATTATAGTAAATCAATAGTATTTACTTTTGTAACGTACTTTGTATAGGTAGTGTAACTTCATAAATCAAAGTGGTTTTGCTCAAATTGAACGATATAATATCCTTTTTAAAGAACAGATATTATGAGTGATCTTAAAAAATGTTGCATATTTGCGTTTGTCGATGAAATAATAAAGCATTTCATATTCTGTAGATAAATTTATTATCTGCTTAATTTATATGTTATAGAACAAAATGGATTGAATTAAATAGTATTTAAAGGCTAAAAGTTAACGTACTTTATGTGTCCCAGATCTAACAATAGTTTATCACGCAAAAACTGTAATTATTATTTTCTTTTAATAACACTTCGTCACATATTATATTATTATATTATATTCTAATGAATATTTCTACTTTTACATTACAACAGAGAATGTGTACCATCTAAATTGTAATGCCATTTGTAAGCTCCGCAGCAGCTAGTATTTCTTGCATATCTGCAATCAACTATATGTATTTCAGGAGTTCTAATACAATGATATTGTAGATCGTTTGTACCATAAGTAAAGTGGAATCATACGTTAAGAAACCAAATTATACACTATAAAAATTCTTCGCGGTTGTTGGTCTGATAAAATATGCAATATTTTTGAAAATCGCTCATAATACATACAAAGAAACGAGATCTCCACAAATAGTTTAAATATTCATTAATCATCGTAACTAATGCAGAATATCCCCAACAAATATTTTTCTTATCATCCATAAACCGAAATTTATACAAAACAACAATCCGCCAAGAGCTACCGTGACTCTCCATTATACCACCAAGAAAGCCTCCATCAAACCTTCCTTCGTGAAATTGATACACGCGTAATTACGTCGCATATATCTCCGCACGTGTTTCTATTAGAGAAGCCCCCGTAACTCTTCATTTAATTAATTAAAAACGAATTTCGCATGGTCATGCGAAGTCTCTCACTCCCTTTTACTCTCTTTACGCGAGCCGCGGCTCATGCAATATCTTAACGACGCCAAGGTCAAGAAGGCCAACGAAGTAGTCCATTACCGCGTATATACTATCCGTGCCCCCGAGAAATTACTCGCTTGGTAGTCGTATAGCCCTCGTCGACAACAAAAAAAAGAAAAGCAAAAAAAAGCAACTGTAAAGAGGGCGAAAAATCAAGTATATATAGGTAGGTATACCTATCTCGCGCGCCCCTGCGGCGTGTGCGTCACGCGGCGCGGGGAGACAAGTATTTGTCGTGCGCTACCGCGATAAAATCGCTCGCGCTACCGATATATATTATAAACTCGCGCGCGCGGGCGCGTGCGAGTGTGAAATGTGTAACGTGCCGCCCTCGACTACTGTGTCTCTGTATGTGTTTGTTATCTTTTTTTTGCGTAAGTATATGCCAATTGCACGCACCGCTGCGCGCTGGGGTGTATCTATGTATTTCTTTTTGGTGTGCTTTTTGCTGTATAAGGGAATAATTAAATCAAGATTTGCATCTCGCTCACTCGTGAAATGTAAATCTAGCTCGCGCGCGGCATGAGTATACGGGCGTAATGTAGCGTGTTTGAAGTCTTGGC
Source organism: Gastracanthus pulcherrimus (assembly GCA_949152435.1). Classification (NCBI taxonomy): domain Eukaryota; kingdom Metazoa; phylum Arthropoda; class Insecta; order Hymenoptera; family Pteromalidae; genus Gastracanthus; species Gastracanthus pulcherrimus. The sequence continues at coordinate 159,328,405 of OX424575.1, read as the reverse complement.
GGTCACGCTGATACGAGGACTCGGTATTGCCATTTACGTGCATGAGTCTGCTTAAAAGTGAAATTGAAGTGTCTAATGTACTTGCGATTATGCGAAAGATTAACACGAGCGCGTTGTGTTCATGCTTACTACGGTGTGCTGGAAATTATCGAATCAATGAAATTATGTAATTTATGGAAATCATATTTTTAAAGAAATTTTGACAAATATATTATTTAAATATCCTAAATAATATTATTTAAAACTTTAGACTTTGGCTATTTTCCTAGCGAAATGAGAGTATGGAAATTCAGAATTTTATATGTATTTATACGTCATTAAAACATACTTTATTATGAATTTTGATTCTAATACAATTTTTTCTTGCAATGCATGGAACTTTAGTAGGTATAATTGTACGAATTAGTAGATACTTATAAGCGTACTCATTGCATCCAATAATTCTCAACCAATCTCGAGGTGCAACGAATAAAATTATTAACGTTATACGTATACAAGCAGCAACACGCATATAACATTTGTTACAAAAACTAATGCATTTAAAACATACAAAAACCATTTTTTAAAAACTCTCTTTCATTTTCATCGCAATCATAACGCACTTTTCTTTTCATAAATCCCATTTTTCATTTTCCAATATTTCGCTCCGCCGCATAAACAAGCAACAACGCTAAACAACACTTCACACCGAACCCTTCCCAAAGTATATAATTGCTTTCCTCGATTAATTGCAAAAACTTCGTAAACTCTTCACAAGCTCTCGGTCCCTCCCATAGTGCCCGTTAGAAGACTTCTCCTCGAAAGCAGTAACGAAACCGTTCTCCCCTTTTCCTCCTCCCGGCGCAAACAAAAGCTCGTAAAGCCAATTTATTTATACTCTCCCGTGAGCCGTACCATCTACAGCTACACCCTACACACGTACACACAGATATATAAACTTCGTACATCGCCTCGCTTGCTCTAACTCTTCTTCTTCTTCTTCCTACTTCCAATAAACGGCGATGACGTGGTCGCTTTCTAGCCATCGCCTCTCGCGACTTCACTCGCTCCCATGCATTCGACGCGCGCTACAAAAGTCCGCACGCGAGAGGAGGAAGTGAAGGTACACCGCGCACGTGGCCGACCACGCAAAGTGCGAACTTCAGCGAACGCGAGAGGAAAAATCGACTCGGCCGTAATAGTCTCCCTTCGCGACCCTCGCGCGCATGTGTCCGTACATTTATATACGTAGGATACGTGCGCCCACCGATCGCCGGAGCGTAACGAAGCCGGAACTCGGCTCGCTCGGTGCGAGTGGCCCATTTATTTGCGCCGTGGCTCGCTTTGACTCGCCTGCACATGCACTCGCTACTGCGCTCAAGTGCACGTAGTCTGGTATAGTTGTACGTACGTATAGTTGTATGTATGCGCGAGAGCGAAACCGGCCTGTGACATGGAAATCCGGCCTCCGCGTTTATGCGCGTGTAGACTGTTTTACGCGAGAACCCCTTCGCTTAGTGCGTATATAGGGTGTAAGAAAAATTTGGAAACCTGTGAATATCTGGAAAGGAAAGCAGTTTCACTGAAGTTATTGAATAGAAGTGTTTCAGGATTTTGTAGCAACTATCAGATGGCTCGATCAGATTTCTGGCCTAAGACTCATCTTGGAACCCATCACTCTAAAACTTCCTCCTTCAATGTTTTCAGCGAAATCGCTTTCCTTTGAGATATTCTAGAGTTTTCATACGTTTCTTACACCCATTATATGCATCTATGTGTAAGAGTAAGTAAGTAAGTATGCATATATATTTATGTGTTATGCATGTGTATATATGCAGGTATGTATGATATGTACGTATGTGTATGCATGTATATAGGTCTGTATGTGTATGTGTATGCATGCATATATGTATGTATGTATATACGTATGTCTATGAATATGTATAACTTAGTATATATACGTGTGTACTGCGTATAACTTTGTGTATGTAAGTATATATATATGTATGTGTATGTATGTGTATGTGTGCGTGTATACAGGATACGCGACACGCGTTTACAGGAAAGGTCTCTATTTTAGAACTGAACGCAGGGTGATTGACCCTTGGTTCTTGTACGTGCGTATATATGTGTATTCGAGAAGCTAGGAAAAAAAGCCCTTTGCGAGAGAGCCAAGATGTTTGTTTTGATAATTAAAAGCCGATGTTGATTACTCGCAGGGTTGAGGGATCCACTCGCCGCGAGGGCTGCACTTCCGCTGGGGAAAATTCCGGAGGGTTCGTCGAGAGTTTTGAAGTGGAACTACGTTGCAAGATTTACGGGGTTAACAATTGTTATTTGTTTGCGTTCTCGATGATAGTAATGAGATGGCTGTTATTGCAAGGTGCTTTGAAAAATTATTGGAGTACTTACTGTTTTCTTCTTAATAGCTTTTGCATTAGACATAACTAATTCATCTATCAGAAAATATGTACGACTTACTGTTTAAAGTAAATCCGATGAACTAGAATGTTAATATACGTACAACCTTAACCTCGACTTAAGTTCGGAGTAAATGGTCCTAAAGCTATTTTAAGATATCCCGACATAAACCAGCTCTTGTAACTGCTGAGGGGATTCGTGAATAAGTCACCGGGCTAACGTTTCCATCTCATTTGAGACGACAGGTTTATCAAAAACGAAAGCGTTCATGAGAGATAAATGCGTGTTAGTGTCTGAATAAAGGAAAAGTCATTAAAGTAAGAAGGTCCAAAGTAATTTTCTGCATGTACTACAAATAAGTAATTGATCATTTTAATAAAGATGCTAATTTAACAAAGTAAAGAGTCAATTAAAATGACTCATACAATAATTTTTCATGCAATGTTCAACTAAAACCAGATTATAATAAATTTAAATACTTAAATCTCTCTATTACGAAAATTATATCTCATTTAATTAAAAATTTCAATCTATATCACATCACACCGCTGTCCAACCAGAAACACGATATTCAACTTCCACATTATCATATTCATATAATACCACATTAATTAACGCAATCGCCAAGCTTTTATATACACATCCCTGAAACAAAATGCAAATTGCAACGCTGCACTCGAGAGCGACACAATCACAAACGAGAGCTCTATATGCGCATTAAAATTCCATTTTCCAAACGATGATTCATTAACAGCCATCTTCGGCTATAATTAAGTTCCACGAACGGCGAGCGCGTGCATTCAGCCGGAGCTTAAAGTGCAAAACAATAGCCGCATTCTTGATTCGTGGCGTTTAACATTGACAGTGGCCTGTTTATCATCATCGAGCTCTCGGCGAACGCGCGCGAGCTGCGCATCGTCGCATAATAAACGATCGTTGCCTTAACCTTCGCTCTGCCGCATCCACGAGCTTCCACACACACACACACACACACGCATGCTCGGTCGCGCCGGCCGGCCGGCTTGGCTGGCTATATGGAGAGGGAGAGATACGTATAAAAGAGGGAGGAGGGAAGGAGGAGGAGGAGTAGGACTATTTTAGGTTCTTCGGCCAACTAGCCGAGACCGAGACCCATAAGCAAGCTATGAAAATATCCCATTATGCGCCGTGGAATGCGGGCTCGCGAAGGGGGTGAAATTCCACGCGGGTCTTTTACGAAGCCGGGCATTCATTATAAAATTGTTGACGTTTCGTTTTCGCTGCGGCGAGAGGGATCGTTTCTATGGTATCCAGGAATAAGCGGAGTGCACGCTGCGTTTTGTTTGGATGAAAATTCAAAATTATTTAATTTTGTTGCTTTTTGAAACGATGAGATGAATTTGCATGTGGGTCTGTGGTGATTTTGATGACTGAATTTTTGTACTTATTTACTTTTATTTTATAGAACTTCCTATATGATCGTCAACAAAAGTTATAGTATTATTTTACTTGAAAATTAACTGATATATTAAAGTTATTGTTAATAGGACTTTATTAGGGATATTTTTTATACATTTCAAATATGATATGAATAAATTATCCAATTTATAATAAAATATTGTGAATCGTTTTCTTTTTGCAAGAGTTCGCTCAAATAATGAATCTGGAATATTTTTTCTACAATACAAAATAAAATGTGACGGTTACTAATCGCGAAAAGATAAAAATTAGATAAAAATTATCTACGGAATGCAAATTTTGTATGCAAACCAAAAATAGTTTCAAATCTGCGTTTTGGAAACGTTTTGATGTTATGTAGGTACAAGAATATTGAATGTAAAAATTGTATCCTTCTTAGCCCAAAAAATTACCTGTATTAGTCCTCCTGGTGTCTTTTAAAATTTTGTTTTATTTCCTTTAAAATAAATAATATAATTAAACTATATTGAAATTATATTAATTAATAATCTCATTATAAATTAGACTTAGGTCTTATTACGAAATGTAAATAGAAATTACTTTCAACCGATTTCGATTACATGCTTTCCTTATTTCCAAAGAGCTGTTTAAGAATTTTAGTATATTATATTAATCAAATAATATGCGAAATATAAAATATTTCACATAAGTAACAAAAATAATTTATAATCAGAAAGTGATTTGTATATTTATCTATACACATGCCTGACTAATGTACTCCATTACTACTTATAATTTATTATATCAATCTAGTTAAATTAAATAATTACGATACCCTTAAGTACAGTACGCGTATTACATGCAATAACAACTTCTCGGATCCCAGTAGCAATCAGAGTACAGAGATTACTATCAGAACCATTTCATAAAGCAACCCGCCATAAAACAAAAAACGAAGACCACCAGATCCTGCGGAAAACGCGCATTAAAATCACTTGAGCGCACGGCAGCGACAAAAGCTCACTGCAACACTGCAAGCTCGCCTAACCGAAATTGATCAAAGACGCGCCTCTTCCATACACAAGCTCCTTCGTACCCAACCTCCCCCCCCCCCTAAAAAAGAATCTATACACACACGCACACCCAACGAGACCTCATACGAACTCGAAATTTCCTCCGCGCTCGCTGGCGCGCGAATTAAACGGTAAAAGGCGTCTTTTCAAAGGACAGATTGACGTCTACAAGCGTCATTTGGCATTGGACTCCGCGTGCAGCGTCCTCCTCTCCTCTAGAAGCTCCGAGTCGCTCCGAGTCTCTTCGAGTCGCGTCAGGGATGCCTGTGATCGAGTTAAGCCCCGGACAAAAGGCAGGCGCGCGCAGCGCGAATCATGCCGTAATCGTCTCATTGTCCGGCTGAATGGCAAAGCCGGAGAGCCGGCCGCCCCTGGAAACCGATCGTGGAAAACGACGACGACCGCGACATTCAAGCGGCTTGACATTCACACTCGGCACTTGGCGCGAGGAGCGGTTTTTTGTGCTCCCGCGGCGCGCAACTCTCTCTCTCCCTCTCTGTCTCTGGACACTTGCGAGTTGTGCGAGTCATCAGCGGAGAGGAGAGGAGAGGCTATGTGCAGAGTATGTATATGACGATCGCGTAGCTTGATTTAAGGCGATTCAATTGAATTATTAATGGTCGCGGCGCGAGGCGCACCGCCGTATGTATACTTATCTTTGTCGGGGATTACTGAGAGCTTTGAATTGAATTCCTCTTTGGAGAGCGGAGCTGCAAAAGATATAGAATTTCCATTTTCCATTCGGATGGCATTGTGGTTGGGTTGGAGCTTGTTTGCGAGGTTGAGATATAAGCTTTGTTCGGAGTGAAATGGAGTTTTTCTTGCTTTTGGGAAAAAATTGATAAACAATGTGCTTTTTTAGCCGGAGTTGAATTACGAAGGGACAGGAGAATGGTAATGGTTGTTTAGAATAATGCTGCCCTTTTTAGTACTATAATGGAAATCAACTTTGGCAAAAAACAAGAATAAAATAACTTCTGTTAGTATTCAAAGTTTGTTGTTTGACTCTTACGTCGCAAAAACACGCAACGTTATAGAACAATATTCTTTTAAAAATAAGTTTTTATCATTCGAACTGGAAAAAAGTATCTTTGTTGTTCTTTTCATTATGCAATAGTTTTTTTTCAGTTGTTACGCACAAAAACGTTCGTATATGTTAAAAATGAATGAAATTTCCATCGTTATCCATCTATGATAAATGTATGATGATATATGCATATATATTAATCAAAAACATGTGATAGAAAATTCCTTCACGGTATTCCAAATCTAGTTCATACTCACAAGCAACTTTGCAAAAACAATATTGAAGGAACATTCAAAAAAGATTTAAATTAAACTGGACAGATGAGTGATTCTCTATGTGTGAAGCGTTGATAGTATGATTTAAGTGGACATCAAATGGTTCTAGCAGTTTAATGTTTCATTCAAGAACATATTTTACGAACTTCGTTTCGGCATGAATTTATGAGAATTTATTAGGCGTGCTGTTATTAGAGTTTCTAAAGATTTTAGCACACAGTCGGTATTAAAATTTATAAGTACAAATATTTTCTTACATGTAAAATCATTCAAATAGGCTAACAAACTATTATGTAAATCATTGGTGATCCATATATAAATAGCATAATAAAACTAATATTCAATTAAGCCATTTTTTAATTTTTCGATTTAATTATAGTGTTTTTATAGACCTATATATTTATATATTTTTAGACTTTATAGGCATCAGAAGTATATTTAGTATACCTACCATAATTGTAATGCCTTAAGTAGCATTATTAAATGCTTGACACTTAATATTTACTGCATTTAGTCAAAGATGTCCTTTTTCGCAAAGAAATAACTTATTTTATAAAATTTGATGAAAATCCGGATCAAACATTTGCAAAGGACAGTATCTAAACTAGAAAAATTCTCATAAATTTAATACTGTAATTTATCTGAGTCATTAAAAATGAATTTTAATATATGAACGTTATTAGCATTAACAAACTATTAATAATTACTTTATCTAGTTTTAAAATCCGTACAAATAATTTTGTATACAAAAAAGTTATACAAATATACCTAATGTACAAAATAGAAAATTATGATAAAAAGTAAAATAAAAATTATTTGGATAATGTAAAGAATTCAATCGATTTCATCATGAAGTACTAATTTAACACATCACTCATCTGAAACAATCAGACAAACACAAAGTTCCGTATCAATTCCCTTCATCATCAATCCGTATGCTTCCTGTGCACCGTACGAACAAATTTCCTCCCGATATCGAAAACAAACAGCTCTGCGAAGCAAAAAACTCCGGAAACGCCACAGTAATCATTCAAATTCCGCGCACCTAAAACTGAAAAGTAACTTTACGCTTGTGGTTGCACCGAGCAAAGACACTCGAGACAGATGACGGACAAAAACACAACGGCGAAACGGCAGACACGCGCGCGCGCGCTCACGTAAGACACCGACACGAAATGGGTCTTATCTTTTTCCTAAATATTTACCGCGCCGAAGGCAAACGCGGTGTGCGCGTATAGGGAAAGAAAGGGAGACCGGAGCAATAAATCACGGACGCGTATAAACGTTCGTTCCTTCTGGGGGTTTACGCGCGTGCGCGCGTGCAGTGAGACTTTATTTATCGCGACGGCGCCAAGCAGTTGCTTCCAGATTTGTGCTCATCCTATATTAGGCTTGAAATAGACGTGAGTTCGGGCGTATTATTTGGCGATTAATTATTAAATGGACTTGTAAAAGGATGTAGGTTAGTATTCAAATATTTGCAATGTGTATTTAGATGGAACAAATACAAAATATATGAAAGATTTGGGGGCCCATTGGACTCTTAATATTATCTTGCGAACAATTATCTTCGAATTTAAAGTGATGTTAATATTATTATTATTTTTCAAAATATGATTTTCAGGCATTTTCATAGAAAATTATTCAATGTATTATATCCTTAACCCTTCAAAGCTTTGTTGTTTTGTATGACTTCTAAATTGCATAGGACTGAAACCTTGAAAATGAAGAACTGGTACCTATCGTAGATTTTTTCCGAGCGCAATTATTCAAATCGGCGTAGAAGAAAGCATTGGAACCCTCAAAACCTACCGTAAAAATATCAAAATATCGTTCAAATAATGCATATTAAGCGGTTTAGGTATACTAATATTTTTTATTTCTCTTATAACCAAAAGATATTTAAAAAATAATGGCTAAACTATGATATTGCAAAATTGATGTTTAATCAGATTAAACTTAAAACAGGATTACTGATATGTAATGTTATATTCAATTTCTGAGAATCAATTCCCAGTTTTATTTTTCTACTTTACACGGTCGTTTTTATAGATTAAAATGATTTTTAACCTAACTCGATTGACCTAACGCAATTTTCTACAGCTGCCCCGAAGGGTCAACGCCGGCGGTCAACGCACTTCAACATCTCGATCTAAAATAATTACCATCTCAAACGACCAGACGCTATCTACACCCAGACCTACAGCATCCCCGGCCCTCAAAGAAAAAAAAGAGAAACACGCTCACACAAGATATACACGAAACCGATCACTCCGCACCGCGCGGTAAACACAATTTTACTTCCCGTATCGGCGAATCCACGAGCCGCGCTGGCTAATTACTTCACGCACGGACGTATATATATCGCAGCACAGTGCACATCCACTCAAGTACCTATATATATATATATACCACACTCGCGCGCAGGCGCGCCATCAGACTTTGCGCGGAGGCGCGGTCTGCACCACTTAATTAATAGCCGGTTAATCATGTTAATTGGCCGGGGCCCCGCAACTGCAATCTGCCCGCGCGCATCGCTTTGCATTCTTATATATACGCTCTCGCTCGCGCATCGCATGTATATGTACACACGTATAAAATGCACATACAAACATGGAAATACACAGTCTGGGGTATTACACAACAACAACAGCATGTGGTGGTGCATCGCGCGCACGTATTTACATCTACCGCCTAATTTGATGAATTGATAATGGCCGACCCTCGACCCCAATTTGTATCCCGCTGGGCGCGCTCGCGGTTGTTCGCTCCGCGGTTAATACGTGTGTGTACACCTCGTATACTCGATTTCCTTCCTTTTTTTTTATCGCTCTCGTTTGGTCTTTTTCGTTTTTCAAGCTGGGCAATGTGGGGATTTTTGCCCTACGCCCTTTGCTGAAGCCGGTCAGTTATATGGGGTATGTTACGTGTGAAATATGCGAGCGCGTGAGGATTGATTGAGATGTTAAGGAGCTGGAGTTAGGATGCACGTAGGGATGGGTGGGTAAATAGTGATTAATGCCGCAGATGCGGGTAAGAGAAATTATGGCTGAGTCCTTAAATGTGCGCGGCCGTTTTAAGTAGACAATGACAAACGTTAACGAGAGGTTTCGTTTAATTAGATGTTAATTGATTAAGGTTCATGGGCCGTTAATACTCGGCCACGTTAAGAGGTATGCGAAAAATGTTGTGTTGTGAATTACGACGAAAGTTGTTGTGGTAGACGTTATTCTAAGATATATTTAAGAGGAATGAAAAATGCATCGAGAAAAATCGGGAAAAATTACAGTTTGTATATCGAGGACTGCATACTCGAATTTCTAGAAAAATTGCCATATTAACTGTAAGAATTGCCATATATACTATAGCAATTAATATTTTAAATATGGCAAACTTTATAAATATGTAATTCTTTTATAGAAAACCAAGTAAGAGTTCAAATGTACAAATAGAGATAGTTAACTTTGTTATGCAATCTGTAACTTTTTCTCATTGTATTTTTCTATTTATTAAATATCTTAGAATATAAGATATGTTACAAATTTACAGTATTTATAATAATGTATTGGCGCGATATTTATGAGCCGATTTCTAAACTACCTGTAAACGGAAAGGTAAAAAGAAGTCTCCGGAACATCAGTATAGGCATTACTACAATATATCAAAAAAAAATTTCGTAACGACAAATACAAATACAATAGAGCAAATTATCAATGAACTACCAACTTGAACAATAGTGTAGGTATCTCCAATTAAATAAAAATAAATATTATATAAATGTATCCAGGTAATGCGTAATATTGCAACCTGGTGGTTATACAAATTTAGTAAAAGAAGATAATTAAAAAAATATATATAATAAGTTCGTTTGTTCTCTCAGGTTCTAGAAAAGGTATGATTAAGCGTATACAATATTGTCGAATCTGGTGAATCTTGAAATTTTAACTTTCGACAATCGTGAATAACATAAAAAGTTATAGATGTTCTATGGATACACTTCCCAAAAATAATTATCAATTCCAACTAATTGCAAATCTAATTTTATAACACACACAATAATCTCATCCTGCACCAAATTCCCAATCCAAACCAAAATAATGATACTCCCGAACATCCACTACTACACCCAAACACATAGCTTACGCTGTTCTCATACCGTCTGGCGCAAGCGATTGGAAATTGATGAAATTCCACGGGGGAGCAAAAATCAATATGTAGAGCGCGCTGCAACCTGCAGCAGCGTATCCACCGGTGTGCACCGGCATCCGCAGCTCTCGAGCGCAATTTTCCCGGCGATTTATATTTCGCAATGAATTACGCGGAGCCGTAAAAATTGTTATCGGCTGCGCGCACGCAGCTCTCGCGAACATCTGGAAGGCAAATAAACAGGAGGGGGGAGACGCGGCTCTGAAGGATTCCATAACTCACTTTGTCTCTCTGCACGCCGGATACGTAACGAAGAGTTTCCATTCGTTGCGCGCGCCGCGCCGCGCAGCATCGCAACGAGCCCTTCGGGGCTTTGCTTTTCTTCCTGCATCGGCGCGTAGCGAGGCTGCATGCGCTTGTGGGTACTTGTTATGGGAGGCTGTGTATACGGGTGCGCGCGGGTATATTTTTCACTTTATTATTTTATTTCGGAGCAGTAAAAGCAAATCCCCCGATGAGGCTTCCGGTGTGGATCGTATATGAGAGAGAGAGGAGAGGGAAACGAGCCTGGGCTATATTTGGCCATGAGGTGGCCGTTCGCGCGAAGAGGGTCCAGTTGGTTTATTCCTGATTTTTCAGATCTTTTTTAGGTATTGAGGTATCATTTTGAGTTTTTTAAGAAAGGATGTGAATTGATATTTTTTAGGGAGGGTGGGGTTATATTATTATAGTAAAATATGTTATTAATCTTACAATATTTTAGTTAACTTATTAAAAAGATAAATGTATTTAGAAAAACATCATCTGTTGCCAAGAAATTTCTGGATTTTCTAATGCAAAATCGGTAAAAGTAAACTCCTGTAACAGTTACTAATAAAGTATTATTTACTATTTTCTTAACTAAACATGTCAAGAAATAAAAGTTATAGCTATGAAAATGATGAAAATGTATCATTGAACCATACTTTTACAGATTACTGACAGACTGAATAGTTGAATAAAGTATTTGCTCTGAAAATGCTACTCTGGTGAATTTTAGGTCTGATATATCGATTCACAACTTTAGATTTTATATTCAATCATTATAAATTCTAATATGGTGATTATAAGGGCGTACTTTTTCGACTAGAATGTTTGATACTTTACTTTACTTCAATTCTTGTATAATATATAACATTTGCATGTTTTATTAGGATATTCTAAGGTACAGAAGACATTTGTTTTTTATACCAACACATGTAAGGGTTCAAAATAAGGATGAGTGTATCTCACATTCTAGTAAATCATATTCTTTCCTCCTGATAGTATGATCAATAGCTGCATAACCTTTTGAGGATGATCTTTTCAAATTTGAAATCAGTTGCATAATGTTCATCCATCTGGGTTGTAAATAGGAGTTTAGACTGTAATTATTATATTTCACTCTCTGTAAATGTATGGTTCGAGAGTAGTGGGTTGTTTACTTTAACATATCTCCGATTTAAAATTACTAAGTGTATACTATAATAAATATATGCTATTTTTACTAAAAGCATTTATTTAAACACTGCAATAAAATAAATAGCAAATTTTACTATAGAATCCAATCGATGGGTCCTAAAAGAAAAGACTTATCTTACGCGATACGATTAGAAACGTACCATATTTTTTAGGTTATATCTTGCACTAACTTTGAGGTCTTATAATTATTATAAGATGATTTAAATTATAACTTTTATTGACTTTTTAATACTACTGATGTAAGATTATCATCTTCACGTCATTAAAAGTGAGGTGTCACATCGTTTTATAACAAATTTTGATCATCGAATAGAGCCTACAAAACAACCACAAAAAAGATAGTACGTTTCTAATCGTAACGCACAAGATAGATCTTTTATACCCGTAACGCGTGAGATAGGTATTTCTAATCGCAACGCGAAAGACGAGTCTTTTCTCTTAAGACCTATCGTAATAGCTACAAAAAACTTTGTTTATTTTGTTGAAGTATTATCATTTCATTTTTAACATTTTTTATGTTTGCAAATACATAATTTGGTAAGTTTTATCCCAAATAAATTATGATATGCAAACAAAGAGTTTTTATCTTTCTAATTCACATAAAAGTTTCGATGAAAATCTGACGATTTTCCAAAGCACAGTAGGGTGAATATACCGTCTGTGGCCAGTGCTCCTGTTTTGGCCATGTAACATAATTTTAATCATTTTAAAAGTTTTAACTGTCAAATTCCATACAACTTCGGCATTAACATGATTCTTAAGTACTTTAGAATATTGTATAATACTGAAGGTACAGTACAGCAATTAGCTCAGTATATTTTGACACATGAAATACTTTTAGTTTAAGGTGTATCGAAAATGGTATTTTCTTACACAAATCGACAAGAGAAGGAGATTACCAAAATTTTCATATTACTTAATAATATCATTTGCGGTAAAAAATAACTGCATAGGTACAATTAATTAGGTTAAAATATTCAGAATAAATTTAAAAATTACAAAGAAAACTGTAATTTTATAGAAACTAAAGAGGTGGCCAGAAACGGTACAACAAAAACATTAACATACTAGTTTTGGCCATAGTACCTCAGTCATAAAAATACATCAGGTTTACTTTTTACATGATTATTTTAAGTTGTGTAAGTCTACGAAATAGATACTATGATTTCAAACGACGTTTTTAATCAGTAAAAAGGATAATTTAAGTAAAATACTAGAGGCATCAAAAGAATGTTATAGGTTATATTTCATTCATCAAAATTTCTTCGAATTGAATCAATTTTAATGTAGAAACGCATTTTGTAGTATTGTGAAGAAAGGAAAAACTGTTCTAAGAAAGAAAAATGATCATTTTAAGGTGATGCTAAACCCCCTGTCTTTTTCAAATACGGGAAACCACTTATTTAATTTAATTTTCAATTTTTTGCGAAAATATTTCTCTGGAAAGTTGTTGTTTTTGATTAGGACAATAACATTTAATAAAGATATTTGCTGAAAATTGAAAATTATATGAAATAAGTGTTTCCTTGTATTTGACGGTGACAGGTTACTTTAACATCACCTTAACGATTTTTAAATTAGTAAATGACTTTTACGTATATTTGTAGTTTAGCATACAAAATATATATAATTTAACATTTTAAAAGAGATTAAATTCAAACATTTACAAGAAATAACTGCTTTAATGTTAAATATATGTATTTTTATTGGTAATCATTGATAATACGAAAATATTTTCATGGTAAACATCAATTTCGATAGTGGCCAAAACCGTTACATCCCTATGGTCAAAACTAGTGAGTAGGTGGCCATAAACGGTGAAAAATGAATTTTATTTTAGTTTTCCATTTGTGAAATTTCCTCAGGGTTTTTCATAAAACAAACTATGAAATTATCAAATACATGTGTTATATCATATGCATAAATTTGTTCAATGATGAAATATTATATTTTACTGTAGTAAATACGTTCTCGAAAGTCAAAAAAAGCTTAAGGTGGCCAGAAACGGTACGTCCACCCTATGACCGATGACCTTTTCAGGAAGCGCCAGAGCGGAGCCCGCAGAAAAATCCTTTATTTGGCTGAAAGATAGGCTCGAGTTTTTACTGTACCGCCTTTATTTTATTCGTCCCGCATAATGGAAACAAATCCAGCTGACACAGCGGGGTTTTGCTCGATTGCTCCTGTGTGTCACCGAACCGCCAGTATATTTATAGACGATGTAGAAGGTCAAACGACATCTCTTCTTTTTTTTACTGCTGCAATTTCGAGGGTTGTGTGCTGCTCATGAGGCGTTTGCGCACGTAACGTGATTCATGGTTCAATAACAATGTTATTTTGATGATTGCTACAACCTTTTTCTAACAATTTTAAATGGGTTAATGAAGATATACTAAATTATTAGGATTTACAGTCATAGAATAACCTAGTAATATTTAAGTTTTTTTTAAAGTTTACTATTTAAACTTAAAATAGTAAAGACTGGACATCAAAAAGTGAAATTTATCATAGAGTAAACTGCTAAAGATTCTACTTTATGTATAAATAAGGAGAAAATGTTACTGTAATCACTTAGAAGACCAAATTCCGAAGTTTATTCTTTTTTAAAGACTTAACTGCCAAATTTTCATATACTTTACACAAGTAATGAAATCATATTTTGATATTTATTTTTCTAAAGAATAAAGGAGGATCATTAAGAGCGTTTTTCAGTCATAATGAAAATCAGCCAATTTTCACTAAAATGGCACCTACGATGGTTTTTCTAAAATATAGATAATTTTAAGTTGAACGGAAACGGTGCGTCCAATACAGAATCATTTTTTTCTGTTTTATTGTTTAACTGTAATTGATAAGGTTTTGTAATACTCAGATTATACTTCTTTTGAGTTTGTATAATTAAAATCTGGATTTAATTGGTCAAACTAGTACTGTTTAGCTCAAAATTATAAGTATAATGTGATTTTATTACTTGTGCAAAGTATATAGAAATTTAGCAGTTAATTATTTTTAAAAAGATGTATCTTCTTAATTTGCCTATCTAAATGGTTACAGTAACATTTTCTGCTTTTATAAAGTAGATAATTATCAGTTTACTCTTATTGACAAAGATAAACTATATAAATCTCTACTTTTCTCCGTCAATATTTACTCTTTTGAGTTCAGAGTGCAGTAAAATACAATAACGGTCAGAAAAGATCATTATACTGGAAAGAAAACGTACCGCCATTAGCGTGAATCTAATTGTTCACCCCAAACGACATTCTATCTATCTCTCTTTTCAAAAAGATCGTCACTCACAACACCTAAAAAGGTGTACGCACCATTAAAAAGAACCAAATCGCTCCTGAGAAAGCGCAATAACCACCCACTATAAACCAAGTATCCCCCCCAACAATATCCACCCCCTATAAAACCATCCCTTCAAATTCAACTACAAATAACCCAAACACGTCTCTCTAAATTCATCCCGCGAACACCATCCAACACGCGCATAATTCCTCCTGCAGTCCCACAGCCCCAAATCCATCGCTGCGCCTCCAGCCTCCACATCCACACGTACACCCCGCATAATGGAATAACGAGCGAATAATGCCGCGTCGCCGCTTACGCCCGCGGAAGTGCGTACACTGCGTATACACCCATCGCGGTACAAAACCCTGCGCGCGAGCGCGCTACATAACGACGACGCTCTCGAGTGTACGCAGTATAGTACGTAAAGCGCGGGGGAGAGAGAGAGAGAGAGAGTCGAAACTCGAGCGAGGGGTCGAGCGAACAGCTGCCGCGGCCCTGCACGTACGTGTGCGTGTGTGTAGGTGTACTTTGCGAAGGGAGCCACGTGCCCCCATAACCCCCATGGAAAAGGAACGCCCGCGCTCGCGTATGCCCCCCCTTCCCTCGCTGTATATGGTCAAACATATATAACGGAGGAAGAAAGGAGCGAGCGCGCGGCCTTCGCTCTTTCGATCGCTTTTTGCCGAGTCTGGACGCGTGCTTTGGCAGAGTCTCGGTGTCGAGTTGCGAAGTGGATTGACATTCGTGTAATTAGAGTTGGATTGATGCGATATGGTCAAATGGATAGAGAATATGGTTTTTGGGTTTTTTAAATATTGAGCGGTTTTTATTTGTACGAGAAGGATCGTTGTTATTCAATTGTACAGGCTTAAGTAATACTCTATTAAAGCGTAGACGCAGATCTTTACGTGGCTTTTGTATAATACACGTGTGTATATGTGTGTGTAGGTGCGTGTGTATGGAGACGAGCTGACGAGAAAAGTAGAAAGAGAGATGGTTATAGCCGTTGTAGCCCGAAAGGAGAAGTATAGCTAGTTCTCTCTGGTGTATAATCTGCTCGGCCGATCGACCGAGAAATCTCCCGAGGGTACATGTGCGTCCTTTTTTTCCGCCGATTTTTGCAGCGCTTATACTCTATCCGCGCGGCTACTTTTTGTCCTTCTTTTTTTGCTGTTTACTATTCCAGTTTTTTCTTGTGCATAGCCGGTCCGCAGGGAAATAGCTATATTGGCTGGTGCGGTTAGGAGTATACGAGGATTTTTTTTTCGGACCTTTTTTAGGGAAACGGGAAATGAAAAGATCGATTTTTAATCGTTAAAGTTAAAGATTCGCCTCGAACTTCAGGTTCGAAAGAACGAGTATTAACCGGTGTTTTAACGAGTTATTATTCTAAAAGAAATATTGTTGAATGGAGAGGTTTATAGTGACTGAATGTTTTAGCTAAAAATACTCCACTTATATAAAAAATATTTTGTTTATAGAAGAATGAATAATGATATATTAGTTTAATATTATAATACTTTATAGTAAATATTACAATAGTTTGCATAGATCGTTTTTAACTACAAGCAAAATAATGAAACGAAAAATTTGATTGTTGTATTTGTCTGTATATTATTTATACTAAATTCACTTACTTGAAAATATAATGTATTCTATTCAAATTTTTCGACTGATTTATTTATCAGCTTCACATGACAGGTTACAACGTGGGTTACAATACAAGAATGGTGTATAATGTAATTACCATAATTTATATTTTTAACAAGTATTAATTACTATTCATTGTGGATCGGTAAGGACTTTAATACATGAAAACAAATTAGAATGACGTCTTTAACATTCGTATTATATGAAGCGCTGAAACCTTATCAAATAATAATAAAATTCATAAATATTATTTATGAAAATTTATTTATTAAAAGTATTTTAGAAATAAGTTATCTTTATTTTAAAAATTATTTATACAAAAGCGCATACAAATTATATTTATAAAAATCTCTTTTATTGTTGTAAAATAAAGAAAGTGCAAGAGTTATCAGAATTACCAAACGAATGAATCAACGACAGCAATAAAAGGCGCATATGTTACGTTAAGTAGTAATTTTCTTTCCATTGCTCGTGAATGGAAAAAGTCAATTATGCATTTACATTCAGTGTTCTTTTGGAAGCCCCCTCCCTATTCACCGAACCCGCATTATATCGTGCGAACAACCGGCCCTTAAACCCTCTTGGAAATACTATCCGCGTTTCCCCTGATTTCAGCCTCGCATTGAAGCCGAACCCCGGGATTCCTCGATATTTTCGTGAGTCATCGAATAGAGCAATCTATACTAATTTATGCCTTGAGAAAAACCACTTATGCATACGTCATTACCTTAAGTGTTAATTATTATATGAAAAGAAGATAAATTGGTTTTTCCCAATCATTTTCGTAATATTGTGTCTACGACAAAAATAATTATGTACCTATTAGTTTCCATCTACTTGGAAAAAGAATCTTGAGTTGACAAAAATATATTTCAAATTTTTGTTATCATAAACGAACTACTGCGCTAACAAAAATTGCAAATATTGCAGAAATTCTAGATTTCATAGCCAAATTTATTATTGCTCTATGCATATAAAATAATAAATACATTATTCATAGTATCTATCTGTAAAAAATGGCATGTTGAATACACGGTTTTTAACTATATTGGTTGTCGAAAACACAACGTCCTAACGAAGTACATAAACTACCCAAGAATAATATTGTCAAGATTAAGCGTTAATCTCGCCTTTAATTAATACCATCAATTATCCGGCACCGCGAAGCTCAAAAACTCGCCTCCTGCGACAAAAATAGCCCACATTGTGAGAAATAATTTCGCCTCTCTTTTTCCATGCCAAAGGAGAATATCTTCAGCGCGGCCTCATCGCAATGTCGTCATTTACGCTAAATTGACGTCGTCGAATGGAGAATGAGAAGCCGAGAGAGGCGCAGAAGAAACCGAGGACAAAAGGAAGGAGAGAAGAAAGACGAAGGAACGATCCCTCTTTCTCTGTCTCGGTCTTTCTTTGCAGAAGACGCAGGAGAGGGAGGAAGAAAGGCCGAGAGTCAAAGTGCGAGAGGAGTAACGACGAAGCGAGAAAGGAGACTTTGCAGCAATTTCCAGTGACATCGGAGCGGTGTAATAGCGAGTGATAAACGATATCGCCGCGATTTTACGCGCTAATGGAAGTGTGGGAGGGAGAGGGGAAAGGAGGAGAGCGAGACAAAGCGAGAAAAAAAGGAATGCCGGGAGAGACGAGAAACTATGAGGATCAATGGAATTTGTTGTTGGAAAATGTTGACAGAGATTTGAAAAAATGCGATTAGTTGAATTTACTGTTTGGAAAGAAGTTCGTTGCAAACGAGACATATTTAACTAAATCTGATAATTTTATATTTAATATACTGGGATTTTATATGTTTATTTTCTGTTGGGAGCGTTCAAAAATTATGCTACGCTGTTTTTCATTATATTTCTATATCTAAACTCACCCCCCCCCCCCTTCAACGTGACATAACACAAGGAAATTTCAAAAAGTATTCAGAAAATTTATATCTAATAATTAAACAACATTATTTTTAATTTTAATAATATTTAATATGTTAAAAGCGTATAAAATAAAATAATAGAACGTTTATAAGTACGGTAATGAAATGTTTGATCTATAATCTACTTTTATGAAATTATTAGAAATGTTCTGTTGTACAAGAAGATACTATTCATTCCGGTATATCTTACGAATAACTGGAATATGTACATGGAGAGGATCAAACATCACTGGTTAATGCGCGGACATTAATGAGTAATGCGTGTTGTTTTTTCATTTAATTATGAACATTGAGAAAATATCTGTCTGAAAATTTATTGTTTTTGATTGTGACAACAATGTTCTACAAAGATATTTACTGAAAATTGCAATTAAGATGAAAGAAGTGGTTTCTCGTAATATAGGCACGAATTTAGGTTTTAATTTTATTCAAAAGTTCATGAAAAAATAATTAAATTACAGGGACAGTTTATTTTTTCATAGGATAACTTTTATAATAATAATAATATATTAAAGTTACGCTGGAATTTGGTGGTTGTTAGAATTTCTTTATGTCACTTTTTCATGATGACGTAGATGTATCGCCGTTCAGTGCATCTATCGGTAAGACTGACTCTTTGAAAAACAAAATTTTTTTTGTGTACAATCTTATTTACTTTTAAACTTAATTTACTTTAAAAAGTAGACAAATTTTATTAAAACACAACTTTAATATATTTCAAAATTGTGTTTATATCATTTTAGTATATATACATTATACATTAGTAGATGTTATTAGGCATTTATAACATTTTTGCACCATAAATTTGTACAAAGATACTAGAAGTTCAATTTTGCATAAGTTTGAACTATATTCGCGCGTCCGGCCATTAAAACTGATAGAAAAACTTTTCCAAAAAGGTATAAGCCAAAAAAGTGTGATAGAACAATTTGTATAACATATAAAGGTTTAAAAATGTGATAGAAAAAGTTTAGCCTTAATTTTGTTTCCTCAAAGAGAAACCTTATGATATTAAAGTAAAAGTTTAGCTAAAAACTTTTTAGATACATGTTTCGAGACCTAAGGAATCAAAATACACTATTAAAAAAAATATTTGTCATATTGAGGTATTGTATATATTTATGTATGATCGTGTGCATATATGTACATGTGTATGTATGTGTGCGTGGTGCGCGTATGTGCATGTCGTGCAGAATGATTAATCAAATTTGAGGAGTTAAGTATCAATGAATTAGCAGTGTTATTTTTGATTTCGTTTTTTTCTTTTTTGTGTATGAATTTTCAATATATCTTCTAAACCTATTTTAGACATAATATAAACTACATTCATCATAGATATATGCGATAATGATATAAGCCAGATGTCGAAGTTTCTTGTTGAACGCTATTTGCTATTTTTCTTCCGAAAAATAATCGTATAATCAAGTGTTACGTCACGTTCATCTGCAACTCACCCCTACCCTCAACGTCACAACACATCATATGTTTGAGGACCCCCACCTACCCCTTGAAGCGTTGCGCAGTTTTTGAATGCTCAATATGTTATAATTCATATTTTAAAATCAGTATCAAACTTGCAATATTACACTTGTGAATTTGAACGAGCAAAATTTCACTATTTTTGACAGATAATTTTACGATTCGTTAAATTTCAATTTTTTTTCTATTATTTATTAGTATTTTCTCTCAAAAACAATAACAAAAGATTTCTCGCTCAAGTATAGTGTGTGTTTAATTAAACAATGTAACATTTTCTTGAGTAAAAACAAATTAAAAAGAACTTTACTTTTTTTAAATAAAATAATAGTTAATGCATTAAAAGTTTGAAATAAAGCTTAACTACTATATTACTATTAAAAAATACCAACTCAATGATATAAAGATTCATGAAGATATAGTCAGGCAATGTGCATTTGTAATAGAAGTAAGTATGTAAGTAATTGGTAACGCGGTGTACTCGGCAGTGTATCTGCTACATATATAATGTACTTATATATAATAACGGACAATGTAGGTGTAGACGTACTTTTGATTGAAGTCTATATCTGTAATTTCCATCATGATCTTTGCATTACTAATATACATATATACATATCAGCGTACTTATATACCAATATAATATAGTAACTATATTTGGTTGTAGTATTACATACCTATATATAATACAATAACTATATTTGGTTTAGTGTTTTTCTTTCTCATAGAGGAAGCTTTGTGATAGTAGAACACAAAGTTTTGTGAGAAACCTGTTCTGAGATATTGTCAACCAAAATACACTATTTCTAGAAAATGTCTGTATGGATGTGTATGTGTGTGTGTATGCCTGTGTGCGTACGAGCGTGTGTGTGTTTGTGTACGTATGAATCTGGATCCACTTTACTCTGAATATACATGGTGAAAATTAATGTTTCGGACCTCATTCTTGACTCGCTTTCTTTATAACAATCTTTCGATTTTTGGATTTTCGAGTTTTAGTGTTTTGAGTTTTTTGGTATGTTACAAATATTACGATCAATTTAGTGTAAATTCATTAAACAGAGCATACAATTACCTCACTTTTATAACCGCAAATTTTAGATATGCTCTTTTCTTCTTTTTTATGCACGAAAAAAATCATAATTAGTTTAATCGGTTATATCTCGGAAATGTATTATGATGGCAAATCGTTCACAAAATTTTAGATGATTAGGAATTCAGTGAATCTACGTACTAACATCAGATGTGATTACAGTTAATTTAAATATTTAAATAATTTTAATAAATTACGTGCATAGAAAATTGCTATGATAAAGATTATTTCCTACCGTTCTGTAATTTTAGTAAAAAATTACCTTTTCCAAACCATCAATGATAAAAAGCACATCCTTTTGAGGTATTATTTAGAAAGAGATATAGCAATTTAAAATCAATTTATTATATAAAGAATTTCATATTCGAACAATTAATATAGTCTGAGGAAGCTAAGTGTCAATGAATTGGCAGCGGTTTTATAATTCAGAAATTACACTTTCCGCAGCCAATGTTTCATATTTTGAAAGAAAAATTTTTTCAGTCCAAATTTTCTTCATAGAATTTTGGAACTAAATAATACGATTATGAATATTTTTAAATTAGCCCAACTTTTCTACGTACAAACTTGAAGGGGATGCTCAGACCTATTCTTCCCATCTATACATAAATCAAAAAGTGTTAATTTTCTCGAAACAATGTTTCGCCGTGTAATTTTCGTAAATACAGCGATCCTGATAAAAATGAAATTTGAAAATGAAAAATGAAAAAAAAGTTCCGACACATCCCTTTAACCACATTGCGCATACTACTGGCACAAAGTTACGACAAAACTCCTACAGTAGTTCCCCAGTTTTTCCTACAACACCACGAACTACCAACAAAAACCAGAGATAAGCAAACCCCGTCCTTGGCTCTATTCAGCAACGACCATCCCCCCCGTGGAATGCATTCACCCGCACAGAAGAATAAAATCACGCGAGACAACGAGCCGTCGACACACACACACACGCACACATGAGAAAAACGAGAAAGATAACAACAACGCACAACGCGTAGCGTTGTTTTCCTCACGCGAGAGAGAGAGAGAGAGATAGAGCGCGGGCAAATGTCCAGCAGCTCGGTGTAACACAAGAAGTTATTGTTCGCGCTTGCCAAGTAAAGAGAGACGCGCATACCGGGTACTTATATACGTATACATACAGGAGATAGCCGCGCGCGCGCTTATTATTTTGACGGCGCATTCCTCCCGAGGAGGACGACGACAAGTGCGACGACGACGAGCGGAGCGGCCTACGCGCCGCGCCTCGATATATTCAATTTGCAATTTTCATTGGGTGTAATTTACGATGCGCGCTGCGTTATATGGGTATGGTGTGCGTACACGGGTGTTACGGTCTTCTTAGTCGCGTGGGACTTTGACGATGTTGTTTCACGCTGGGAAAATGTGTATTATGATGAGATTGCCGGACTATGATTGACGGGATTTCCTCGTTGGATGGAGGGTGAAATTTGTTTCTTTGTGCGGGAGATTTATAGATGCTTTTCGATATTGTAGATTGAAATGTATTGTGTGTTGTAAGTGCTTTTTTATTACTAGAGGCATTTTTACCATTAAGCATTTCGTGCACCTTTTCCACCTTTACTGGGTTACGCAGTTTTTATGCTAAATTTGAATTTCGCGCTGAATCGAATCGACTCATCAAACAACGTAAAAATGGTTACATGATGGAGCGAGCTCTTTTCATATAATAGAATTTACATGTGGTTTTTTCTTGAATGAACGGAATGTTTCAAGTCTTCAAAGAGCTTAAAATATTATTCAATTCTTCTAATAACAATGTAAAATCAGAAATATATCATTAATGTACTTGTACATGGAATAAAGTTTAGAATTTAATAGGGGAGGATGGAATACAATAATTACCACATTTTCAAAGGCTCATTTATATTTGAGATTCATTTAAGTAAATTTGATCAATACGTAAATACATAGTTAGTAAATGTCGATATATGCATACCAAATGAATATGTTCACAGGATTATTTGATTGGTACATTAAATATTAACGTATAGCCATAATTAAAATAACATGGTGCACATTGCGTAATATCATGACACAGTAATAGTATAGTAATATCATTGCAATAAATGTTTATATTAAGTTGATTTTAAAAATGTATTGGAACTATTATATTTAAAAAAGTAAGCGGCATCATCTAAGTTAAGCAGCGCTGTGCGTGGTTAATACTTGGATCGGAAACCTCGTCACGACAATGATTGTTCCGCAGATGAGAAATAAAAATTTAGGTATTTTTCGTGGAAGTAAAAGGTACCTAAATTTGACTTTCCTATCGTCTGGTTCCTGACGTGGGTTTTCTTGATCGGTGAAGTTTTCCTCACGTCACAGGGTGTCCCTGGACGAATGCGAATATCCAGTTGGGTACACATAGGTTGGTTTTAGGATTAAACACTCCTATACAAAGGTGGCAGGAGTGTCGCGTAAAAAGACATATATTGTACGTACGGGTTGGTATATAAGAATAAAAAAAATAACATTTAAAAAAGTAATTCACTCATAAAATATGATATATAAAATGAAATTACTCATAGTAACAGTAGTTACAGTTATTAATTTTATTGTTTATATTCGCCAGCTATTATCTTGTTCTCTATATTATACAAGAATTAGTAATGGTTTATTTGAAAGTTTAATTTTTTATCCAGATTCTAATAATAATAATTCATTTAGGATTGTATGTATATATCTATATTATCATAGAAGAAATCTTAGAAGAACCATTTTATATTTTTTTTCGTTTTAAATTTTTGCTGCATTATAATTCAACTCCAATATTATTCAGAAAGTTTTTAAATTTATCTACATACGCTAATAATGAGTTGTTAAGCATCTATCGAAAATAGTCATTTTACTATTTCATAGCTCTCATATTTTGAACAAAATTTAATTAAGGTTAGCATTCAACAAGAGTAATTATGAATGAAATCGTGACGGAATTTCCTTCGATTCATTCGCTAAATTTCTTGCATAGTTCAAAAAAACCAAATGGAATTTCATAATATTCTCTAGCTGCGTAGCGAGACGAGGCGTAGGGATCGTTATTTCACCGTCAACTCGGAAGTCGACCTCGTCTCGCACACTAGCATTAGAATTTGAAATGCTACGTGAAAATAAGCTTCCGTGCGTTTTTCTGTTGATAGAGGAATTTTTAATTTTTGAGTTATGCAAAGTATTTTTCAACTAACCCTTTAGTGTTCAAGATCTTTAACCATTGACTTTCATAGTATTGTATTAACTTGTTTTTGATTTCTTTTCGTTAATCAATTTTTAGAGTCACATTTTATTGGAAAAGTATCTTGTATAAAATTGGCTTATACTTTTAATATTTACTAAAACCACACATTTTACTTTATATGTGACTAAATATATTAGGAATGATATAAAAATCACATTTATTCCCGACTCAACCGTAATGGTCACTTTATTGACCTGAAAAGCGAATCAAAAGTAGCATATGATTCTTTCTTATCAATTTTTTTTCCGAATTTGAGGGAAAAAGTAAACTTTTTTAACTACTTCTTTCTATATTAACATAAATTTTCAATAAATTCTAGTTTTTTCCGTGGGTTTCCCTTTTCAAGTGAATAAAATGGCCACAGTTAAGTTGGGAATAATTAGTTCTATATGCAACACGTGAATAAAGTCGATTATTCCCTTGGGTGATTACTCGGGCAGTAAACTCACCCTCGGAAATAATCTTCGACTTTATTCCCTTGTTACATAATGTACTATTTGGACTGTTTAGAATCACCCTGGAGTAAGTCCATTCTGAAAAATGTTTAAAATCTCATTGTAATTTAAAAATTTACAACGTATGGGACGTACACGGAGAAACTGTTAAACTGCAAAAGAGCGTGCATCACCGCGCGGCAAAAGACGGTGCTGAAATGCACCACATATCGACGTGCGTAACTTGTGTTTTTTAAGTCGCGCACGGTCATAGTCTATGCATCTGATGACCGCAGCTTTCTGTTCATTATGCACGGCGTTTTGACGTGCAAAAATACACAATCTCCGATCACCGACTATTATAGTGGTTTTGTTTGACGCTATAATACGCCAGATCAGTTTTCGTGCAATCGCTGCAGTAAAATGGACGATTTCGTAAAGAATTTATTGAATGAGTAGAATTTCCCTGATCTGACGTATTTTTTTAAAGATAAATATATGTTTGTTTATTTATTTATTACAATTTTGAGACTACAATTTAAACATTCAAATCCTATTTATAAATATTATATTAAAATCAATGTAATTTAAATATAATTTCATTTTTATATTTTATAAATATATTTTTAATGAAAATATAAAATTTGTAGTTAAATCAATTAATGAAGAAAAATTTTACAATTTGTATGAAGAACTAATCGACAATATTATACCTATTGATTATGACTCAAGTGATCTGTTCAAAATATGTTACAAAGTATTTTTAGTGTCGTCGCTAGTGCGAACGACGAGGCGAACGAAAGTTGATATTTGCACGTCAAATCGCCGTGCATAATGAACAAAAAAACAGCAGTAATAAGATGCATTGACTATGAACGTTTGCGACTTAAAAAAAACAATTTACGCACGTCGATATGTGGTGTATTTCAGCACGGTCTTTTACCGCGCGGTGATGCATGCTCTTTTGCAGTTCGGTAGTCTCTCCGTGTATATTTATTATTATAATAATTTTATGTCCATCTGGACGAAAATGGTCACTTTTTTCCCTGAAAGCGAGACCAAAATTACACTTTTTGCTCGCAAGTCACTTCACTAGAAACAAGTACAAATTCCTTTATTTCATCAAGCTCTACCAATAACCCTGATTTTTTATTGTCTTTTAACAATATTGTCTTTTAACTGTCCATTAGTCTCGCTTTCCAAGTCAAGTAGTGACCACAGTTGAGATGGACATAAAGTACTATATGTAACTCGAGAAAAAAGTCGATTTTTCCCTCGGGTGATACTATACCCTGTAAACTCACCCGCGGGAAAAATATTCGACTTTTTGCCCTTGTTACATAATGTACTATTATTAATTTAATTATTTTCATTAATAATTTTATTTTCAATAGAATTACTCATTGATATTGATATATTTATTAGCGGTTGTAAAATTTAATATGATCTTGAACAATCAAGTTCAAGAACGAATGCACCGATCAAATTATTGAAATATCCTCAAACTATTGAACTGTTTTTATATACACATGAATATATTATACTAAATTATAAAGTTTCATATTTAATGCATTGTTATAATAATAAAGTGATACATCTTAATAGATACACATTTTTGTATGCATATATGCACCTGAAACATATCCAAAGACAAGGCTGCGCAGCGTGCCATCTCTATATTTTTCCAAGAGGGTCGCCGCGGGCCGCGCCTCGTGCGACTTTGCGTATAGCTTCGGCCGCCGGGTTATACATCCGAGAGAGAACCTTGGCGATGAGAAGAGCGCACCGTGGCTCGCCTAAGTATATCTGGAACCAGTTTTCGCGTTAAATGAGCGGTTCTCAGGCGCTAAGGTCGTCGCGCGAGAAGAGAGAGAGAGAGAGAGAGAGAGAGAGAGACAGAGGCTATATAGCGGCACTCCTACGGGTGGTTGTTATAGGTACACCTAAATCTCTTTAATTTGGCCAATTTGGCCGCACGCGCGCGCGTCTTTACTTTGCACGCAGAGAGGGAGGATTTTTCAGTGTAAATTATATCCGTAAATCGATTATAATCGTGGAAAAGGACGTGGTTAGGTGGGTTTTGCGGGCTTCGTGTGAAATTGAATAAAATTTGCAGTAAAGGCTGAAAGAACGTGAAATTCCTGGTAGAAATGACACGGTTTTTCTGGACACTTATTTAAAATATTATTTGTACAAAATATCTGTTCTTTATTTTGAGTTTACACATCTTCTAACATATGAGTTCTAAGTAATTATCTAACGTAGAAGCGTAGTATAAACGCGCAAAGATATGTAGCATTTCAAAGATTGTTTTCTGAAAAAATGATCAGCTTTATAACCAATTTAATCTGAAGCTCGTATAATAAAAACTCTTTGATTTCTTATCAGATGTGTAAAGTATAATTTTCCTAATGTTTAGATATATTAACTAATTATTATTAATTGTTATTAATTTACAGTACTTTATTATCATAAATAACTCTTTGTATAGTCATAGACAAAAACATGTAACGTCAATACAATATTCGAATATTGAAAAAGTTTATAAGGCATCAATATCAGTAGTAACAGACAAAATGACTAGGCAATTGGTCAAAATGAATTGTTTAATTGAATTCCTATTATCTTATCTACACAAAAAAGTCATTCATTAATTATCAATAATCAGTATCAAAAAGAATTATTACTTCGCAATCATACTCAAAACCCTTCAAATCTTGAAAAGGAATTTCTTTCATCCAAAAAGATTTTTCGCTGCCCTTTTAAAGGATCCAAATCGAGAATACTACACGTCCATAGCTAAGCGTCTAAAACCCCATATTAACTCCTGACTCTGCCTCCTGCACCGAAGAGGAACGTAATGAAAAAACGGTCAAAAACGAACTAGTAGCCTAAATTAAAAAATTCCTCGCAGTCACAGGCGTGCACGGGAAGGTCGAGCCACGCTCACCTATATAAAATCTATCCACTTCGTACACCGACTTTTTGTATATAGATAGAAGGCCCATACGAAGCACCTCCTTTCAGGTAGTAAACCAGTTAAAAAATTAATTTAGGTTTAAATCATTTTATAATAAAGTTATTTCTGCTACAAATTATAAATTATACTACAATAAACTTTTTAACGGGATCGTAGTTATACATTTTCTATACAAACTAGCATTTTTTATATTTTTTAATTTAAGCTGTTCGAGAACCACCGAGAAAATTATAGTTTTCGTCGGAGAATGTAAAAATTGCTAAGTCTTCGTAAGGGGCGTTGATATAATATACAAATTTATTCTTTGTAAAATACTAGCTATTTAAAAGAAGTCTTGAATACGTTTTGAAGTTATAGGGTACGATAGTCCGTTACTGTGTCCATTCAATTTGTTATTCAAAACTTTATGAAATTATACAGTAACTCGAGGCAAAAGTTATTTATAATTACAAACTACTATTTAATTCGGTTACTCTGTAAGTTCACCATTTTATCATTCTTTTTAAATAAATTTATGCTGAGTACAGTAACTGACTCACTTATTACCCTACATAAAAATATGTTATATAGGCTTATTATTATAGCTAGCTTTAATGTTAAATATTGAATCTTCAAAGAGAATCATCTCAGTTCAGCGAAGGTACAGCCCTTCAAAATTCTAACCCTAGATTCTAACACTACTAAAATCCCATAATAATAAGTCTTCGAAAAAATAATTTAAACACAGCCCACAAGCCAGATACAAAACAGCGCCTCAAAGAAGACCAAGTGCTCGCTCAAAGAAGACCTTAGACTCTATACTACGAAATCCGAAGACGAAGAAGAAGAAGTAGCCGAGGTCGGAGAGCCACTGCGCCAGGCAGCAACTCGATCCTTTTTTTTCGCGGTCGGGAATAGTCAGGAGGCTCGCTCTCCTCTCGCTTCTGCGCCGCTGCCGCTTCTTCTTCTTCTTCTGCCTCGGGCTGACGCTACTATACACCACACTCTCTCTCTCTCTCTTATACCGCGCGAGGAAGAGCCTCTCCGATATAACGAACGTGCCGCGCGCGCGGGAGCCGATCCCATCGAGACATCCCCGCTCGCGCGCGGAATTGCCCGTCCTTTTGAAAAAGCCCTAGGTATATATACTCGTTTTCTAGAGTCTTCGCGTGTGTGTGTGTGTGTGTGTGTATGCCGCGCGCTGCGCTGTCCATCTAGCGGGAGAGCGTGCGCGAACGTCGTTATATACGCCTTCTGGCTTCGGCGGCGATAGTAAATTCGCTGGTTGAGTGCTTTTAAATCGGATTCTGGTGCGGTGGTTTTATTTTTTTAGGGGGAGGGGGGAGCGATGTCGCGGATAATTGGTAATTGTTGAGTGGTTGTGATGGGTAATATCGGGATTGTTAATACTGTTGAGGAGGTCTTGATAAGTAATGGAGGGTAAAATTAGTTTTAATCTTCTGCAGATTTACGATCATAAAGGATAAAAATGTACTTGTTTTAAAAATAATTTCTTTTTTGCAATCTCGTTCGGAGAAAATTCATAATTACTGGTAAATTTTCTCTTTTGTATGAAAGTATTAAAATTATTCTAACGTTTTAACATGCAAGAAAGAGATGTTCCCTTCATCGTACATTAAAATTCTGTCTGCGCCAGATACCTGGAAAACTGCGGTTTCGAGATTAACTGCTTCAAAGTTTGTGTACTCTCTTAATTCAAGTTGTTCATTTTCAAGATACTGTAACATTTCCATCGTAATTTCAAGTTTTCAAGCTTAAATACATTCAGCGTTGCAAAATTTAACATCTTTTATATATCTTTGATATCGTCACTATATAACAATATATCGCATAATGTAATAAATTTATGAGCCAAGTACCATACTTCGATGAGATGATTGAAGCGAAAACGTCCTCATCACTATTTGTTTTAAAAATAAATTCTGGAGCTTGAAAATCCTGGTAAAATCTTTCTTTAAATTAAACATTTTAATAATTTTTGTTTGAATTATATAAAGACATTTTACGAAAATGGGCTGAAATTTATGAGAGTTTCCTTTATTTTACTTGGAAATTCTATCTGAGCTAGATACCTCCTGAAGACTGCGGTTTCGAGATTAACGGCTTTAAAGTTTTCAACTCGACTCGCTTTCATTCAAGTTGTTCGTTTGAAGATACTGCAACTTTCCCATTGTAATTTCAAATTCAAACTAAAGAAACATCTTTTGCATTATAAACTACAATATTCTTTAAGCATCTTTAACGGTCAACATGAACATTATATTATAATAACATATCGCTTATAACAATTTTACGATTATCTAATTGAACCTAAATAGAAAAGTAAGTTGATTGTTACAATGCCAGAAAAAAACGATAAACGATGTTCATGGATTATAATATAAACTGTAATTTAAAAGTTATGTGCAGAAACTGATACCGTTTTCAGCTATTCAAACTGACCAATCAAGATCCAATCTGGTTTCGTCATATTCAGTACTTGGTTACCGTTCAGAAAATTTATTAGCTTCTAGACAGTTTTAGTGACCAGGAAGTACGGAGAAGATGTTTCGTTTATATAGAGTTCTGGTACAGTTTTACCGATCAGTTACTTGACAGGTAACGAATATACTAGTCAGTTGCAAACGGAAAAGTGGTTCATTGTATATTGCTTATAAAAATTAGAAAGTTATGTTGAGATCCCGACTATCCATAAAAGTTAGAGTAAAATAATTACTAAAGTTAAAAGAAGTTAGAATAGTTCTTTTATAAAAGTGAAATGTAAGGGAATCATAACCGAATATATATATAGTTGGTGTAACATTAATAATTTGTGTGAATTCAGAACCAGAACAAGTGCATTTTTTTAACTTAAGCAAATACTCTTTCATAATTTGCGGAATTAATGATCTTATTGACGAATGGTACATTCGAGTATTAATTGCAGTATAATATACAATTAGTCAAATTTGATGTTTTTAAGTCACTAATAATTAAACGATCCGATTATGATTCTACAAAATTTAAGATTAAGTCATTAATCAAATAAGAAAAAGAATTAACTTCAAAATTCAAGTTTTGCGATAAATTTATGACAGATTGCTCTTTTATTTTATCTTTTATTTTATTTCCTTCCGTGTGTTTTTGCTTATAGCGGAAACATTAAGTAATTATTCACATAAAAATTCCGCAATGAAGTCATCTACCCGTTTGTACATTTTATGATCTGAAAATAGATAAAAAATCTTAGTGCCCACTGAAAAATTCGTCCAATACGAATCTGTCTGCAACAACTACTTTACTTTGCCCAGTAAATAAGTATAGTAAACAAGGAATTTTCGATCCTGCACCCAAACTTTTTATTTGTTTTCTTCAGAATCAACGTAGCTCAAAAACTTCGCTTCTCCAAACTCACCTATCGCGAAATCATAAACTTCGCCAGAAGAAATCAATACGCTTCTCTTCAAAACCAACTCTCTTCTGTACAAACAAACTGCAAGAATCAATCAAGAAACTTCTCCAGACTCCGCGGCAACAATTGATGTATAAAAGTACCATTGCCGGCAATCCTTGCGCTCTCGCAGACAGTTACAAAAAAAATTCCAAGAAAGTGCGGAAAAAGCGCGAGGATGGAACAGTCTCAAATGTAAAAAAAAGCTTAATACTCTCGCTACCTAGTCTCTACTTTCCCAAACTTCTCTTGCTCTTTTGTATACCTCTGTACGGGTAGAACTACAGAAATGGTACGAGTACCTTTTCAATTTCCTTGTTTCATTCATTACGTCTATAATATTGCACTACAATTTATTGTAGTTCTTAGCACTGCAAAAAGTATATGGTTAGATAGCAAAAATATGGCTGAAGTAGCTATTAGCTGGTGGCAAATTTCGCTATTGATACCAACTCTGAATAAGCTCCTTAGGATTGTCTGATTGGTATATTAATGTGTATCTCCTGTTTACCACGTCATGGTACACAATGGATAGTGCTACACAATGTACAGTATCATGATATTATTGCAGTAAAGATTTCTTCAATATTGATTTTAAAAGAGTATTAAAATGATTCTTCTTAAGATAGTGATTCACACATAGAATAGCAGTGCTTCTTTAATAATTAAAAATGTTATTAGAATCGAGATAGCAAAAAGAAACTACTAAAATAAATGAATTTGGAAGTGAATCTATCGTTCATAGGTTATGTATGATAAAAATAAGGCTTGGACGATCTCCACGAACTACGATCACTACGAAACTCCCGAAATGTCGGCTTTCAATAAAGTTTAAATTAATGGTATATAGTTCGTGAATATCATCTAAGCCTTAAAATAAATGAATTTGCAAATCCATTCAAAAATTTAGTTGATTTACCTAAATTATATAGCAAATAAAGCTTTAATGGCACAGAAATATTTTTTCAGTTATCGAATTGTAGTAGTCCATTAGCCATTGTCTATTCATAGAAAAAAGAACATTTGTATTGTAAACATTGTATATATAAATATATTACATAATATTACCAATTCGCTCGGATTTTAATATGAAAAAATAGCGAATTTTAGTTAACAGTGTATTCGTGTTGAAAGTGGTATAGTTTTTTTATAAACTTTCAAATTTCTTACTATATTTTTAAAATCGAAAACTATAGAAGCACAGGTTTGAGAAATATGTAATATCGTTTAAAGAACCTTCAATAAACTATTATTTTTTTAAATTAAGCTATCTTCTTACAATACAAAAAGAATTCTACATCGGATTAGATTTAACATCTACAAGAATGCCGGTCAAAACGAATATTGTATTATTCTCCTATGAAGTGGACTTATCTCCTTATAAATTCTACTATATATTTCGAAAAACCGCTGTTGTGTGACTATGATAATTTTTTGACGGAAAAGTGCCATTTTTATCATGCAAAATCTTACATGCTTAATCTGTTGGAAGTTAAAGTCATTCCTTCTGGAGTGCAATTTCTCTCTATAAAAGTGAAATTCACCCTATGAGAGTAAAATTCCCCTTTAAGATTCTCGCGTGTGCACAAACCCAAACCACAACACCCGGACACCAACAAAAACCTCCATCTCTGTGCAATCACCCACAACACACTCCGCGCCGCCACTGCTTCCTCGCGGCAGCCTTTCTCGCGCGCTCTCGCCGTTTCGGCCATACAAACGGGGGTACATAGGTATACAAGGACAAAGAAAATCGGAGTCCTCGCGCGCGCGCGTGGCTCTGCTCCTTTTTGCTCGCGCGCTTTACTCCAGATCCCGTTAGTCCGCGATCGTTTCTTCCGCTCTCTGCCTCTTGTACACTCGGTATGTGGCGAAGTGTGCGCCGCGCAACGAGAAGGAACGACTGGGGTATACACGACAAAAGCCGCGTGTAATCGCGCGAGCGACCGAGCGGCCGGTCAATGGCCTCTCGCGGCTGCGGCTACTATACAGTGCTGTACTGCCGCTCGTTGTCTCTGCGAGGCTCTGGGATAGACGGTGCGATGCTGCCGCTGCCGATGGCTGTTGGTGCGAGCGCTACCGTGGAACTGAGAGATGTGGCTGGGAATTATTGTGGACGGGGGCAGGGACGGGACACGATGATGGATGTAGAACTTGGAGGTTGCTTTTGAGTTTGAGGTTTGATGGAGAGAGTAAGGATTTGGGAGCGAGGAGATGGCGTTTGGTAGGACGGGGTTGAAAAATGGAAATGTACTTTATATGGAAACAGTTTTTCAATTTTGAATATTTAGGATGCGATGTTCATGAATAGTTTTCTTATGGTACACTTATATTTCCCTTGTATGTTAAGATTGTCCGGTCAGACAAAGTACTGATGAGGTTGATTGATTTTCATGAAACTGTTTTTAATACTTTTTTTATGAAAAACTAAATAGCAACCATGCATATTTTTTCCGCTTCTTTTTTAGCAGCACATCATTCCTGTCGTATTGCTGAAAATTTACTTAAACTTTATAATAGTACTGTTTTGTACAGATGCTGACATGAAACTGACAATTTGACTATTAAACTAGGTTTCATTAACGTTTATAAAAGTTTGTGATTAGGTATATTATCGGAATGTTATAAGATAATAATAAAGTAGATTTATGATTAAACTTTCATTTGAAAGAACTTTTTTTCCCTACTCGCTGATTTTAAAACATAGTGATATAAAATAAGAACAATATCACGGAGTTGATATTTTAAACCTTTAATCCGTTTTTGTTCCAAGAGATTGATAATTTTACACCTTATTATTTCTTAATTTAGTAAATAGTAGAATAATTATCGATATAAGTACGCGAAACGCAGCTTTTTTATTTATAAGGTTTATAAAACGTGCGGATACAATGTTAACCTTTTCGTAAAAATCTTAACTGAATTATGTAATTACAAATAAAATCTTGAAGAATTTTCGATAGCTTTAATTTCACTTTAGTGAAAAATATGTATTATAGGATTTTTCATAAGAGAAGTTAATATTCTTATACAGAACTTATTTTTTGTTATATATGTAGCTAAACAGTAAATTCATATCTTTTAGGATTGCTCTGTTGTTAAATTTGACTCTTTTGTAGGATTCGTGGAGGACTCAGAACTTTTTTGTTTTCTATGTTTTCGACTTCTACCGTGAATAGCATAAAATTATGCAATCTAAATATATGAATAGATTAAAGTGAGTTATTTCCGATCTCGTAATGGGGGCCTAAATAATTTTGTATAACATGTGCATGAAAAAGGCCCCTTTCAATGCCTGTAAAGCGAATAGAAAATCGAGTATTTCGAGAATCTTCGAGTAAATCTTTTTTTATTTTTATTGGTGTGGTGGACGACTCAAAATGCTTGATTTCCTACTCGCCTTGCGTGCAGTAAAAAGGGTCGACTCTTGCACTAATTACAAAAAATACTGTATGTAACAAGGGGAGAAAGGACTTTTTCAGACTCAGAGGATGGTTTCAGCACTCGCATTAGTCTCGGGCTTAATCATCAGCATCGCTTAGAAAAAGTCCATCCCCCCCCCCTAATTGCACAGTGTACTATTTTACTGCATAAAACTCGGGAAGTCTTGAAAAATTAAAAGGAAAAATTATTGCAGAAATTATCTAGTTAAAGGCCAAAACGCATTTCTACATGATTTCCTAAAGTTTTTTTTTTCATTTTTATGAGGGTCTCGGCCTTATCGGGTTAAAGTTTTGATGAGATACGATGTCAAAATGATTCAATATTTTTGTCATTTTTGACGACATGACTTTTATATAGAATTTTTATTTTTGAATACCAATAAATGCAATAAGAATTGTGGTACATA
This sequence comes from Gastracanthus pulcherrimus, assembly GCA_949152435.1. NCBI lineage: Eukaryota > Metazoa > Arthropoda > Insecta > Hymenoptera > Pteromalidae > Gastracanthus > Gastracanthus pulcherrimus. The sequence goes on along the minus strand of OX424575.1, from coordinate 159,293,190 downwards.
AATGTACATGATTAGTTGTAGACTTTAAAGTTTCGCAGTATCTAACGACACGAAGACTTTCAAAACTATTCAACATCACCAAGAAAATACTATAGTGCGTTATCGGAGGGTCCACCTAATGCATGAACGCAACAACAACGCGCAGGCGATGCAATTTGTAATAATTTTCTCCGATACTTAAAGGATAACCCTTCAAATAAAGAACGAGAAAAGCCATCGACAAAACATATTTTTGCCCCACAGTTTCGCATAACTCAGGAACAATTTTCCATCTATTCAACAGCCGCGGCAACGTACCTCCATAACCATAAAGACAATACGAGCCCATTACACTCTCTTTCTCTTTCTATCTTCCTCAGTTTCTCTCTCTCTCTTTCTTTCTCTCAGTTTCTCTTCCTGTCTTCCTCAGCACTGCAGCAAAATCACGCGCGAAAAGCCTTATATATCCACCGAAACCAAAAGAACGACAGACACGCGCGGAGATAGCGAGAAAAGTGCCTCGTGAATTATAACGCGGAGAGCCGGAGTCCCGGGTGAAAAAGCTGTAGTCCCGGAACTGAATCTCCTCTCCAGGATCGCCGCCCGCTGCAGTAGCGGCACGTGTGCATCGTCTAGGAGGGAATATACACACCACTGCAAGACACGGCAAAGTGCCCGCGGAAAAAGAGAGCGACTCGCGGTGCCCGGCAAGTGCGGCACGTGTAGGTATGTGCGCGAGCGCAAGAGCTAGGGGTTTTTCGTTTCGCTTTTCGAAAACGACGAGGATGCAGCTACCTACGTGCGATCGGGCAAGAGCAGAAAATCTCCTTCGGCATGGTCGGTTGGAAAAAGAGGGTAAGAAGGTGAAAGAGAGAGAGAGAGAGGGGAATTGCAGCGAGAATTTCTTAGGGTCGTGACCTGGTGGGTGTTTTATTGATACTTTGATTGAGTTGTATGGCTTGTTGAATGGTATTTAGATGAGAGTATTTTTAGTCATTGTAACTTAACTAAAGAGTAACCGCTAAGTGTCTTTTATGTTGTTACGCTTTTTTTCTCATTTGCAAGACAGAAATGCTTATGAATATTATCATTGATTATATTTACGAGAAAAACGTAAAAATGTAGAAGAAATAGTAAAATATCGTACAATAATATAAGAAAACGTAACAAATTATTGGATTTCGGACGTTTTATATTAAATATTTATACATTTTCTTACGTTCTTTTATGTTTTCTGATACGTTTTCTTACTGTAGATAACATGCTCAAACAAAAAATCCCGCTTACTAAAAAATACTCAAGATAGACTTCCATGCTGTCAAATATTCTAAAAAGGTATTTTCTAAGTGACACTACTTCTTAAATAACTTAGAGTTTCTATTTTGTTCATGTAAATTGGTTTGTATGTGCCTCGCGACCTATCGGTAAAAATTCAAGCTATATTTTTCGTCTGGAAATAAAAAAAACGTAAGAAAACTACGACAAACATAGTAAAACAAAATAAAACGTATAAAAACGTAAAAAAAAAGCATAAACATACAAAATCAAATTGTCTGATAAGATTTGTTACGTTTTTTACTCTTTCTTACGTTTACTTACGTTTCATTACTTTTTTCATTTTCACTAGGGTAACATCGACCCTTTAATATATTAAATAAGTTTAATTCTATTATCATTCAAGGCTGTTAACGATAATATAAGTAGTTTTTATATCTATACAACATGGTATACAATCAATAAGTATAATTTCAATAAAATAACGTAATTTACATACAGATAAGTTTAATTCTATTATCATTCAAGGCTGTTAACGGTAATATAAATAGTTTTATATCTATACAACATGGTACTTTAACAATTTTATACAATCAATAAGTAGAATTTCAATAAAATAACGTAATTTACATACAGATAACAAAAGAATATTACATTTTTAACAAAAGCCTCTCCTCTGCAAGCCGAAATAAATGAAATTTTCAGCTTTCTCAGAAAAAGAAAGATAAATGAATAAAAATATTAAAAAAAAATAATAAAAAGCATAAAAGAATCCGAGGGGGATAAAGCGTAAAATGAAAGAGAAAGAAAGGAAAAAATATTATACGAGAGATAGGAGATGGAGGAGGCGGAGAGTAAAAGAGAGAGAGAGGGAGAGAGAGAAGAAAAGCGGCCACGAAGGACAAGCACTTGAATAGGAACCGGAACCTGAATGTCCGTGCGCGGAATATCGACTGGACTCACGGCTGCACGCCTGTTATATGCGCCCATGCATATGAAGCAGGTATATGTGCGAGAACGAGCGAGCCAGCGAGCGACTAATGCCTTAACTTCGATATCACTTTCAGACGTATCTCGTATTATCTGCAGCCATACAAGTCGAACATATTAAAGTGAGATATATTTTACTCGCGATGATGAAAAATAACGATAGTATGGTAAAATTATGCATACGAAATATAAAACGTAATGGGCTAAAGGAAGTTTTAAATCGTTGTTCACTTGCAGATTAGTGATGTCTAGAAGAAACTGTTAGAATAATAATGTCTATAAATATTTGAAATAATTGTTATAAAAAAGTATAGATTTGTTATACTTATTCTATGGACTCAATTCATTTCTTTGTTACGAAGGATTTATCAAGCTTAAGTAGCTTATAAATTCAAATTAATTTATGAAAAATACCAGACCTTTGACAATAAAACTGTTCTCATCACAAGGTTGCGCACGCTTGCTCACGGTCAAAGCTCTAATAAAACACAATACAATTTAACGAACAGAATTTATAACGATATTAAAACTTTAATTAAACATTTTTCACTTCTAAAACAAAAATGTAAAAAAAAGTTAACGATAAAAAACCTCTAAGTATTTCCTAATGAAGCAAATAACAAATTTCTCTTGCATCTCAAATCAATCTTATGTGAATTTCGCATATACCGCATTATACCTACACTACGACTTTGAATTATTCGCCGCGTTTTTGGAATGCCGCGTGCACGCGGCGCATATTTGCAAAATGCATCGCAGCCAGCGAGCTGCACTTGCACCCAGGACAACGATAAACTGTTTATAAAAAAAAAAAGAAAGCGTATAAGATATGATTCACATCGAGCGCTCGCTCGTGTGTACACTTAACATACCCAAAGACAAGACAAACTTTCCTCGTAAGAATAATTAACGAACCAGGGAATTATAATTTATTATATCGGCGCAAAATTGCATCCACGTAGCTTTACCATCTTCCGCGAGCGCGCGTTTCCATTAAACTCGCGGACAATGCAAGTGGGATATACAGCAACAGCGCGCTCGCGCGTAATTAAGGAGCAAAACGGCTAGAGACGATTGCGAGTCTCTCGTCTTTCCTTTTTTTTTGCGCGCGAGTCTGAGCTGCGAGCGGGACTATCTCGATTATAAAAGAAGAGCCGAGGAGAGGAGTCTGCGGAGGAGGAGAAGCACTTGATTGCGCTGGAGGGGGGCGAGGCCTCAAGGACCTCGAGGGAGTTACCTCGGTGCAGAGCGCGGGTGATGATCAGTATTTGTTGAAAAGTGTGTACGATGGGGATTTTATTGTAAGGATGTTGTGTAATATTAGGTTTGAACGTTGTTTATGGAAATTATGTATAGTTTACTTTTGATAGTATAAGTGATCATGAACTGTAATATATTAGCTTTTTGGAGAGTCTATTTAGAACTGGAAAAAGCAATTCGCATCCGCAAAACAAGACTGTGACAATTCCAAATTCTCTGTTTCTGTAAAACCAAACAACGTAAATTTTACGTGAAATCATATATTATTACGTAAATTTTATTATTGTATTACAGTGTACGAGTATTATTTAACCAATTTTCGAAGTATGAAGGGCTTTTATTTTCGTTTGAGTTATCTTGTGTACAAAAATTAAGCTAAACAAGTTTTGAATTGCCATAGCCTTGTTCTTGGAATACAGATTGATGACAGTTACTAATCTAGACTAAGGTATATTATATGGATTTTCTGAAATTTGTAATAAAATTTTCATTTTTAGTTGATAAAATAGTAAATAATATTATTTTAGTATACATTATCCAATTTTGTTTAACAAAATAAACCATGCAGGATGTCCCAAACCGTTCCCATTATTTTCCAAGAGAAAAATTGATTTAAGTGGGCTATTCCAAACTCTAATGGGATAAGCTCATTTTGAAAATTTTGGAAATGTTCACGATCGTTTCAAAATTACTTATACATATCGCATAATAATTGCTTTGATTAAATCACTTCTTACAACATTAATCTATTACTATACAGTTATTTTAATTACTTGTATCATAAATATTGAAATGACCATGATCATTTGCAAAATGTTTAAACTGCCATCGATATTATATAGTACATAATATTTAAATAATGATACCGTTCTTGTTACAATTGTTCATCCAGAACATCATTTACTTTACTACAACAATAAACATTAACATAATTATTTTTCGCATTCGCTATATGTATTATCAAGTCAAGTATATTCATGCTATCTCGAGGCCTTAATACTATCGTACTCCATTCAAGTGTGGCTATAAATGAGAATTATCGGAGTCACATTTCAAGTATATTCAATTTGCATCGTTTATTCCGTGGCTTCTATTACTTCGGCTAGACCTACGCTTTAACAGAGTCTCCATTTAACTTTGAAAGTGCAATAAGACTAATACAAGTACAGTTAGATAAATTTGGAAAAGTCCAATGGATAGAGAATAATTTTCTGTATTTTTACATACTGCACAATATTTATTTACAGAAATAGGCTCGATGTTATTCAATGTTTAAAGATAAATAGAGACTCTGTTAAAGCGTAGGTCTAGCCGAGGCATATGCCGTTTCTAGACCTACGCTTCAACGTTCTAGACGCTTTAACGCTTAATGATTAATAACATTAATTCTGTTTACACAAATGAAATCTGATAGGTGTTCACGAACGAAGAATAATATTCTCAATTTATTGGAACTGCGAGAAATGACTTTACTATTACCATATAAATGTTATTCAACATTTAAAGTTAAAGCGAGAGGCTCTTGAAGCTAGCTTCAAGCGTAGGTCTGCAAGAGGCACTACGCAGATTTATCGTGCAAATTATGTTCGCTACGGGTAAATGTTCATTCTACATAGCGCGACGAGAATAATACCCTGTGCGTGAAATACGCGTATGTTAAGTAGTATAGTTGCATTATCATCTTATAGCTTGTATAAGAGTCTGTGAGCGTTTTATAGGTATGTGTGGTATAACTGTTTATGCATACTGATATTATTCTCCAATTATCTAATTATTGTTAAAAAGTATATGAAGCTGGAACTTTATTACAATGTAAGATGGAACAATAATATTATAGAAAAATGAATCTTGAATATTTACTTGTTTAGCGAACTTAACAAGTTAATACAGAATTTATGCTTAATAACTATAACGTTGACAAGAGCATTTTTAAAAATATATGACAATAAATTAATAAGTCAATCTTTCAGCTTTATCAGTACTTTATGAATTACTATATTATCACATTGATAAAATAAATTCACTTGCGCAAGCAATAACAACATTATGTGACCAAGTATTTTTAAATCATTGTTATTGTACTTTTATAACGATTACAGTCACGAACTGTTATTAAATACCATTATCAGTTTATAATTATGTTCTGATGTTATTTATAAATTATGAAAACGCTTTAAATAACAGTTTCATGCATGGTGCTCATTGAATCATATATTCATAACGTTTTCGCTAATAATTTTGATGTTTATTTAACTTTGTTATGAGATAAAATTAAAACATCGGAGATCATTATTTATATTTGATTGTAGCACTGAGATTTTTATTCCTTCTTTTTTATGTTCAAATTTATATAAAAAATGGTTTTTAAATTAAAAATAAATTATCTTTTATAAACATTTGAAAAAGAGTAAGAACTCAATCGATTTTTTAAAATAATATATACCATACCCATTCTGCATAGCGCACTTATAATATAAGTCAAAGATAATATTTCATTTTTACATTTACATTAAATGTATTTTCGTATGTAGGTACATAAAACACTGATGAGCTTAAAATGCGATTTCAAATTTCGCACCAGATGCTGATTCACACGAAAGGCCGAAGGTATTGCCAACATTATAGGTGCGGCAACTTGCGAAAATGGAGATATGAGCAAGTGAGAGCAAAATAATATTAACTTTAACGTTTTAAGAAATATATAAGTAATAGCCTACTCACATGAATAATCTGTATAATCCTCTGAATATCTTTTCATGAATGTATGTCTCGATGATCCAGTTATTTTTCTATTCTAAGTGTTTTTGTTTTTTTCCTTGTGGTAAATTTTATTATTACTTTGCTGGTACTTGGATACGATTAGCATAATTTATTTTAAGTCTATATTTTTATACTTTGTTAAAATACACTTTTGGAGCTTTTTTTTCATCCACAGTATATTCTTTGAGAGATATTGTAAACTTGAACTGCTTTTATAGGTTAAACGTTATATTTACTTCGCCGTATTATGAACGAAAGCGAAAGATCGCAAGTGCCCGCGGAAAATGTGCAGACTAGTGCCATCTTGCGACTGTTTGCGCAACTCAAATGCATCCAAAGTTTTTGAAACTACATGTTTGGATAACATTTTTATATCACATTTATCCGTTTTACTTATTTTTTTATTCAAAAGATTATAATTTTGCCAAAACAAGTTTTTTATTTATAATTGAATTTTATTGTATAGTGCGATAGAAAATATCTTTTTGACGTAGTATAAATGTAAAACTATGTTGCTATCTATAACATAAAGGGAATGTCCATATTTCTTTGTCCATTTCCAATGTAAAGAAAACCATAATGCGGAGTATTTATTTTATGGTAAAACATCATGCCAGGCCAATACAGACTATGCAGCAAAGCTAAACGGCCGCCTTGAGCAAACTGAAGACTCCAACATTCTAAAAAGGAAAGAGCAGAATGAATGCTTGAGCTCTTCAAATGTTATAGATGAACTTCTTTATGAAGTTTTTATCATTAGGAATGAGCTAAAATCGGACCATCACTGATAGTCCCACAGTTTTACGGCACTGTCATAACTGCTTTTTAAGAAATACAATATTAATAAGTAGTCGATCACATTCGTAGTGAAAGCTACGTTTTATACATTTTAAAAATTAGACATCCACATTTCTAAAAAATAAAAATAAATAAATTAGTTTTTTCAGACTTTTTTGTTACTACTTTAATTTATCATCGCTTTAATTATCAGCCTATACAAAGAAATCAACTTTGACTTGTTGCCAAAATTATACAGCATATTTTACATAACTAAGGCAACGATTTAAGTCCTTACTAAATACCATAGCACAGTAGACTGGCCAGTAATAAAATTTGAAATTTGATCACTTTGTAAGTACTCAGAATTACATTGAAAATTACAAAAATTTTGAATCTCAGAATTATCAATTTTAACGTGGTGCATTATCCAGTAAAAACATAAATGGTTGTTCGAGATAAGCACAGTATGCTGTAAATTTTTACAGCGATTCGTAATGAGTTCTTTTTTCTGCATAGGCGAAAAGATAGTAGTCAAATTATCCAAATGATCTAATTTATTTGTGTTTTTTTCAATAATATTCTGGAAATAACAATTATTCTCTTTATACGAATATTTCAGTATGCGTATTTGCTGAATAATAGTCTTTAGCAGTTAGAATATACTGTTACCTACGCCTAAAGTTAAAAATTGGGCTAGTTTACTGTAATAATTTGACTCCTAAATATTTTAAACGCAGAGTTTCAAAACGTTCTGAAAATCGTTTACCTAAGAAAATATTTCTGAACAGACCATAACTGTCTACGTTTACCTTGTCTACTTTACACGCTCTATCAATACCCCTAAAATAAACCCTAATAAAGACAATTCTAAACAAAAGATCCTCTAAATTGGTACACCATTTTACAGTTTTACCCTCTAAATCAACAACTGCATATAAATAGTAATTAATCTCTATACCAGAAGGAACATCCTCTTCGATGGTATCCAGAAAGTCGAAAGCGTAGTTGTAATCCTGCCTCGTGAGCAGATTCGCGTTCCACTTGTTTTGCGGCGGTCTAGCGTGCAAATAGGACTTCAATTGCGACGCATCGCTCGGCTCCAAGCCCTCGAAACTCGAGTTCTGGACGACTTTGCCATCGGGAGTCTTGAACCAGGCGCCTCTGGGTACCAAGGCGGCATCGTTGTTGATCAAGTAGACGATGGCGGCGAGGCGATCCTCCTCTTTCAGGTGCTTTACGATTGGTCCCTTTTACATGGTTAATTGGACCTTGAGTCAATCGATATGATTTCAGGGGACTTAAGAGTATCTTTATATACCTTAAATTACTTTGTAAAAACGTGTTTAAACTATTTCTCGACTTTAATTATAAATGGAATTGGTTGAAATTGTGATCAAGGATTGCTTAGCAGGTTTAGCAAGGCTATTATATATAAGCCGACTGTTACAAAATTAAGTGATATTATAAACGTTAGTAAAAACTCGACGATAGAACTTTTTTTAAAAATCGCATTTAAAATGTGATCAAGGATTGCTTAGCAGGTTTAGCGAGGCTATTATAATAGCTATTATAATAATCGGCTTACATATATGTAAGCCGATTGTTACAAAATTAAGTGATATTATAAACGTTAGTAATAACTCGACGATTAAACTTTTTTTAAAAATCGCATTTAAAATAAAAATATCTACAATTTGCATACATATAGTTTTGTCAATGGCCACTTCTCAATCAGACACTAAATGCAAACACAAATTTGCAACTGTTCACATACAACTAACTATAACGTAGCACTGAATCTATATTAAGTATTTCAAAGCGCATCCCAGAAAGTACTTTGCCAAAGTTCTTATTATTAGGTACAGGCCAACATTTAAAAAAATGAGTCTGTAACATCTTCGATTCTTAAAAACTTCTCTTACCAACAAAAACATCCTGGTAAAGACTTAATGGATCTGCACGAATTTATGACCAAAAAATCTAAATTTTTTTCTACGTTTTTGTAATTTTTCTTCAAAAACCTTTAGAACGTTTTTGTGATTGTTTGATGTCGAAATTCGGCCTCTGAACAAAGTGATAGCAAGTAAAGTAAAGTAATTTACATTGGATAGCATAGAAAATTAAAGCTTTAACACAACTTGTTAAAGTTTAATAGAAAATATCGGTATAATGTTTATTATGAAAATAATCATTGCACGAAATAGAATTATTTCATAAACTTCCCCGTCAGAGTTGGCAAATGATATGATATTTTGTACATTACTTTAAAGCTTTGCATTTTATTTAAGTTTATTTTCAAAAAATATTTTCCATTTTTAAACTTACATCTTGAAAACGTTGAGGATCTTCATTGGGTGGATAAGGAGGATTAGCATCGTAAACATTAACAATAACAGACGTATCTCCTTGGAAATCAGAAATTGCTAAAGGGGTTAATAGCGTAGCACATTGGCTTGGCTCTGGCATGAGTAACCAATTCAGACAATCAATACTACAAAAACAAACTCACTGACTCAATAAGCATTGAAATTTGTGGTAAAAATTGAAGATATGAATCAAAAAGCTGCCATACCTGTAATAATACGTTTGCCCTTCTAAACATTCTTTTCGAAAACCATAAGCTATGTAATAATCATTATGAATACCATTGATTCTTCCCCAATAGTAACACTTTTGAAAATGATTTTCCTTCTGTAGTATAAGTAGGGAATTCTGCAACAATTGAGATCTTTCTACACTTATGCAGAATCCAGCGTGACCAAAAATATCTATACTTTCTAATAGCTTCAAGCACTCCATGAATAAATTTAATTTTTTAAACAATGCATCTATGTATCTTTACTGGACTAGTCTGAAGTTTGAACAGTTTTAAAAGTCTTGAACAATTGAACAACTCCAAATAATGAGAAGGTATACAAGTAGATTGGGGTAATAGGTTAATAATTAAATAAATCGTTAGTTTTCAGGTTTGAAAGTTAATATATTTCGGTAAAGAACTAATAATAATGTCAAAAAATTAAAATTATCCCTATTCTAACAAAAGATTTGTAAGCTGATAATCTACAGATACTATGATTTGATTATAAAAACAATGATTCACAATAAGGATTTTGTACATATAATACTTTTTTCATCTAAAAATCTTGATAAAAAGTAATGAATCCACGTTACATATGTTTTTAAAGTGATTAAATGGATTTTCTTCGGACTTCGCCTAAAATACATTTCTACATATAGGACATGTTGATTTGTGGCTCGTGTTAAACCACTTGTACTGAAAAAAAAAGAATTCTGTAATGAATTTGATTTTTAATAAATACATGAAAACGTTATTAATCAAAAACTTACTAGGCAAGGTGTGTGGAACTTTTTGCGGCAAGTGTGGCAGGAAAGTTTTGGTATTTGATAGGTACTGATGTGGAATATGCTAAAGCAGATGTAACATTCTTCCACGCCTGCGAATCTCTTGTCAAGGTTTGCCTTCCACAGCATAAGACCATCCCAAATTGAACCATTCTAAATCGATAAAAAGTATTTATTAATTATTTTGTAACTTTTATCAGTTTGACATTTGAGTCAAAATGAGTGTTGGATCTCGTACGTAAATTACAATAACATCAAATTAATATGGTTATATTAATGGTTTAATTTGTATTATTCCTAGAATATTAGTACAAACCTGGTGAGTTAGGAAAATCGACAGCTGCATGTGACAGTTTCGCCAGTTTGCCGTTCCACCGGCGTGTTGTCCGGGTTCGACGGTGACCGTCCCGAGGGGATGATTCAGCGGCAAAATGATGACGAGCTCGAGTTTTGTATCGTCCATTTGATACAATGCCACAACTTCACGAGCAGTCGGGTGAACCTTTACCTAAAAGATAATGTAAATTATATTCGTGGTATTCAATTTAAATTAGATTCGTTAAAAAAATGTATGTATCACAGATAGCTAAGATCTGGTAGTTTAAGTGATGATGTATGTAAGTTAAAGATGAGTATTTTACGAACTGAAACATGAATTAAATCAGAATTATGATTTCGCAATCGTAGATATTGTTCTATAAATACTCAAAATCTGATTATTTGCAAATAAACACACAAGAGATTCTAAACAAACACATTTTACTCTGCACACATTAATTATTTCATAATTTGTTTTTGATAATTTTATAGATAAAAGTGGAATTAGCAAAATGAATATTTAAACATTAAAATCGGATGAGCAATAACAAACAAAAAATGGAATTTTACAGACTTTCTTTTAAAACAACAATATCTACGATTGCGAAATCATAATTCTAATTTTTAATTTCTTTTTAGTTCGTAAAGTACTCCTCTTTAACATACATTGTTACTGACACTATCAGATATTATCTACTCGTGTTATAAATTATTTATAAAAAATGTATGTTACTACAAATAACATAACCGGAAGTAAACCCAGTACCTGCATATTTTCAACGTCCGTCAGTCGATTGTCGTTCAGCTCTTCACTGCACAAAAATGGACTAACGTAGAGCGTCGTGATTTTGTCCACGGCCGCGCTCACTCGACTGTCCGCCGTACTCCACCACTGCCTCACGAGGACTGGTAAGTATCGAAGACAATTCGTGTACAACCAGCATACCAGGTGGTCAAGCCTCCACTCCGTCCAACTATCTGCATATGCGAACATTATTTTGTTAAACATTGTAATTTTAATATTTTTACACTAAATTTATTTAACCCTTTGAAGCATACATATTTTAAATATGTAATTTTTAGAATTTAATTATTCATATTTATAACTTTTACAATTAATAAAATTTGGTGCTTTATACTTTCTATATATTTATTCACATCAGTAAATCTTATAAGTATAAAAAGTCTCAATGTAGAGGTTAAGAACATAGCTTAAATAATTAAAAATGACAAAAATTATTTATATGTTACAGTTATTCTACTTAATAATGAGTTCAAATAAAAATTACCAGTATAGTCGAATGAAGGTACGGTACTGAATATTTCAACTAATTTCGAATTTTTATTCTTACTATCCTGCAACACTTCTATCGGCATCAAACGGAAAATATTGTTCAGCAAACTCGGGAAAAAATCATCCCTGCAAAATTAATTTAGTTTATATCTTTGTTGTCTTCAAAATAACTGTATATTAATATTTGTATATGCATACTTTAACATTTCAGCGTAATGGTAGCGTAAATCTCCATGCGCTTTGGCACACATATTTAATACAACTCCCCAAGTAAACAAGTAACCAATAGTGTAAGTGTAGGAGTCCGTGTAGGGTTGAATCGTGCAACTTACAGTGTCGCAGAGTCTGAATAAGAAATTAAAAAATTAACATAACTGCACGGGATAAAAGTATAAACAGGAGAAAGAATCAGAAAAGTGCATACTTAAAATCCATTAATATAACGTTAACAATGGTTTGTGCCGTTTTCAACACTTGTTCAAACTTGCTCATATTCAATGATTTGACGTCGAAATTCTCGACTTCAATCATAGCCTTGTCGCGTTCGACTAAGATATCCGTTATATTATTCAGTGCAACATAAGTACCTAATTGTAAACTTAGCACTGGAGAATGAATCATTTTTAATAATAATTGCATTATCTGATCTTCCGATTCGGCTTCGTTTTCGTCCTTTTTCTCTGATGCATTGTTACTGATGATTGGTCCTTCGAAAGCTTTCAGAGACTTGCCCAAGTAATTTATTGGTATTATTGAAACGATGGGTATATCTTTATCATTGTATAGCTCTGAAAAAAATGCACATGAAAATGAAGTCCTTGATTTTTCAATTCGCAGTACTGACTTTATTTGTACGATACCTGCAAAGGTCAGCCACGTTTCAAAAGCACCAGCTTGCAAGTCGGTAGCGAATACATTCTTCCATTCATCCAGTAAAGAAGGAGGTAAATCTTCCATTGGCTGCTTCGCATGCTCATTCATGAGTTGTTGAAAAGCATAGTAAAGTTTATTAACACCAATAACCAATGCCTTTACCTACAAATTTAAAATGTTTCTTTTTTAATGACCTTAGTTTTGTTAGAATGTGTAAATATTATTTAAAAGCAAGAATGTTGAAAAGTCTCATCAAAGTTTATATGTCATATATTCATTAAAATCTCTTTGTTATTATTTTATTATCATTTTATTAAAGTAATATTAAATAAACCTTAAAATCTTTATGATGATCCAACGACTTTTTCACTGATAAATTCCAAGATGCTAGACATATTTCTATAATATCCCATTGAGCAATAGTCAATTGCTTAGGGATAGTAGTAACACATTTGGTGATAAAAGATATAACTTCTAGTGGTAAGGTAAATTGCTCCCATGATGCTTCGTGGATATCACTGTTATAAATAGAAAGAAAAAGATACATTTATGAACATATTTACATAATAACAATTTGTTAACATCAAAATTTTGCGTTAACTACCAATCTAAAAGTAAAGTTGAAGGTTCGGTTTGCTGACGTTTCGTTATTCTATCAAAAACCTTTTCCAATACAGCAGCATCTTCATTTTCATCGAAATGAACTCTTGCCAAAAAGATCTTATAAAAATCACTATTATCATCCAAAGATAACAAAATCTTTTCTAAATTAGCACAATTACTTAACATCTGCAATTATTAATCGTACATTAGAAACGTAATTATATATTTATATAAATCTTCAATTTATGAGGAAACAAACCTGTGCGGATTGCAAGAAAACTTGAATATCGCTAGATTTTGTTATTGCAAGTAAAAGACTTTCTTCAAACAACTCTGACAGGTCATTGGTTGGAGTAAAAAAGTTATAATAAAACTTTAAAACGTATGGATAGATTCCACCAAACGATAAGATTAATCTGAAATCATTTGCATAATAAGATTTTCGTTATGAGTTATCAGTTTATGTTCTTTTTAAATATATGAAATAGCTTACCCATTTATATCGGATATAACTTTATTATGAACATCTTCAGATAAGAATGTTTTTAAAATCCTCAATTCTTCATGAAGAATTTTACGAAGCATGTTAACATCGTTCGAGTTTTTGGTCTTGAAAAATAAAAATATTTTATTTTACAAATTTAATATTTATGATACAATTAAGAATATATAATACTCTTCAATGTTAAAATAAATTAAAAAAATTATACTTACACAATTATAATGTTTGATATAAACTTCACCTAAAGTAGCTACATATGATAAATTTATCAAAATTTCCGATATTTCTGGAAGGTCAGCAGTATTTGATAATAAATTGTTAAGAATTTTCGTGCTCGCCACAGCCCACTTTAGACATTTGTGCGTGTCATCCTCAAAATCGACACTGCACAAATCAACGTCGAATATCTCATTGCAAGCTTGCCCCTTTTGCTTCAAACTCGAAGCATAAAGATTTCCAGTTACTATTTCCCCATAAAATATGATACCAGAGACGTGTTTCATCCACTTTTTAATTTCCAGCTCTGTCATAAAAGTAATAACAAATTTCTTCGTGTAGCTCTCGCTGCTCTTGATAACCGCATCGACGAATTTCGTCGACAGATTGATCAGCGAATCTTTGAATATATCATTCCTGCAAAGAAACATCCGACAATATTACCAAACTCGATAAACCTCGCTCATTCTTCAACGCACGTCACTCGACTCACGTCAGGAATATCTTCTCCCAAATTATAGACGCGAAGTACTTGACGTGCTCGGCGAAGGCGTTCTGCGAGATCCTCTTGCTCAGCTCGCAGAGGCCCGTCGTCCAGGCCTCCTGGACCACGTGCACGACGGCCGACTCGGCGTCCTCCTCGTTGCGCTCCATGTTGTCGCGCACGTGCAAGCGGAACAGGGCCTTCAGCAGCTGGATCGCGCCGGGATTGATCTCCCGGTGGGTCCAGGACAGAGCCAACAAGCGAGACAGGAGAGTGGCAATTCGCTGGATGCGCTTCTCGTTGCTCCACGGCATTCGGTCCACCGTCATGCACAGGAGGGAGGAGATTCCGCAGATGGCTTCGTTGTTCACGAGTAAGTCTGGGGGAATAATATCGCAATTTTTAGAATTTCACCGTTGAAGGTTAAAGAGATCGATGAGGTTTTCGTGAAAATGTTACCTCCATCCGAGGCAGGCTCGAACGCCTGGACGAACATCTTTTCATCCGAATCCGTGAATTCTAGGGAAGACAGTACATTCTGGGCCGTGAGAACGAGTGTGTTTGTTATAACGCACTGCCTGCACCAATTCCTCACTGCTCTGTCGTCTCTGTACTTTTTCGTTAATGCACACTGTACAGCAGTTTTCAAGATTTTCACATCTTCAACCTGATAAAATAAAGCAATTAATGAACTGTGTAACTTATGATTGCCAAAAGTATTAATGTTGCATAGAATATAATGTAGTTTTTGTAGATTTTCATATAATTTTTAGCGCGACTTTTAATCGCTTGTATCATATAATTAAGATAAAGCTTTTGACACGCAAACCTTTCAAGTTAAAGCTATTATCATCGTTCATTTTGTATTTCAAAGGTATTTATTTAATTAATAGGATACGAATTTACGGATTATAATAGAATTGTTATTTTTCATCATTAACACGTATAATTCCGACACTATAGCCTTTATATTTAAAATGGAATAGAGTTAATCACTTTGACAAGTTAATATCTCTATCTCCATTTCTATGTACCATATTCACATTGCAAAACACTTCTCAGTGTCTCATCGAAATGAGTTTCCCCAAAATATGATTTTCTCACTCTTAGAAATGAACATCAGAAAAATGATTAAATATGCATTTATAAATGAATTATTTATTATTAAGGAATGGCGAACAAAACAGGATACTTCAACTTTTCGTGAAAATTTATTCTGTGTAAAGAGTACAATAAATACAGTTTTTCTTAATTTTCTCACAATCAAGACAAGTGGAATTATCTGATTTTGTTCATCTACTCGTCTATTATTTTTAAACCGTAATAGATAATATTTCAATCTTCAATGAAAATCTTTGAAATGAGAAAATACAAAAAGAAAGACATATTTTTTCCTTCGATACATTTAACTTTTAAAATCGAGCTAAAAATCTGACTTTAAATCGACGCCTCTTATTATGAAGATTAGCGCATTTCAGATTGCTCGAAAAATACTAGTTCTTGTCAGGAACCTAATACAAAAATTAACAATTTTTAAAATCTCAGACAAAAACTATCATTTTCTCAGAGGGTGTAAGAAAATGTTAGTATTTATCAGAAAATCTAAAAGACTAGTCTTTTTTATAAAAAAGCTCTGTAAAGAACTAGGTATTTTTGAGAAATCTGAAATGTGCTAGTCTTCGTAAGGGTCATCGAAATCTAAGTAGCAACTATGGTAGAAATCAGTCTAGTTACGAGCCAGTAAACGGCTATTAATGCCCATTTATTACTGGCTCAAAATTATATTGATTTCTACCAGGTAATCTAGCTAATAATATACCGGGAAAAAGTATCAAAAACTAGCCAATCCATACATAGAAACCTAATATATATATAGACTTTTGTAACAGAATTAGCTCGTTAACAACCAATTTATTTTTGGACAACTCCCAACTTATCAGTTAAATTTGCTCGTTCATCCCTTAAAAGAAAGGCACACACACGCGCGTAAATTGATGCAACTGAAAATCCTCACCTCCTTGAACGACTGCAGCACGATGTCCTTCTCCGCGTCCGTCATGTGCGACATGATGCTGAAGATGAGATTGATCAGCGCCTCCGTCTCGTCGTTCTCCGTTGTCATCAGTATCTTCAGATTCCGATTGTAGAACTGCAGGAGATTCGCGCTCTCGTCGTAGGTCTTGGCGAGGGCGTCGAAGAGCTCCTTGCTCTCGTGGCCCGCGATGATCTTGACGAGATTGATGACCTTGTGCTTGAAGGGCCTGTCGGTGATGCGCTTGAAGTAGCTCACGCACAGCTTGGTGACGAGCTGCTGGAGCTCCCTGAGGAAGGCCGCGTGCTCGTCGCCGTCGGCGATGCTGCTGGTGACGGGCGTAGACGCGGGCGAGACCTCCTTCGACTCGGGCGCCGAGTCGGAGAATTTCACCCTGATACGAATGGTAAGTGTAGTGCGTGTGTAGAGGTTGCGGGGGGAAATGGGGGTCTGTTGGACGGGGTCTGTTGGGGTTCTTTAATTAATTCTATTCAATTAATTCCAGTGGTTCATTCCAGTTCTCACGTTAGAAAAAATCTTCCAATAGTAAATAAAAGTAGACAAGAGCTTTAATTTCATTTTTGTTGTGTATACAAATATTGATTAAAGTTATTATACCTATCAAAAAAGTGATGAAAATGCATTCAAAGTTGAGGATTTTAGCTCTTTTTACCCTTTTGTTCATCATGTCCTTTTTAAAGGATATTAACTTTGTTATCTATAATACCTATTTTAAATTTAATTCTTTAGCTTTTAGCTATGTCATTCGTCTAATATAATGTAAAAATAAACTATTAAAACTTTGGTTTGGTTAAAAAAATGTAGTATAAAAAGTTATAGCTTTAAAATGAAAGAAATATTTGGAATTTGTTGAGTCTATGGTTTCAAAAACAAGTATTGTGAGTTATAAATTTATTTCTTTTATTGACTTAATTTCCTTATACCTTCATAAAAATATATAATAGGGTAAAAAAAACTTTAATTACGAAAAATATGTATATAATAATATATGGACATAAGTTTATACTTATACTAATATAAGTTGTGTGGGCGGTACTAGGCAAGAAATTCATTTTACCAATTTAGATAATATTGCGCGAGGTCAAGGAATTATCGGGGCACCGAGATTTTTTAAGTCGATTAAATGTTTAAATATCATGTATAAATTGCTACAAAAATACAAAGTTATTTGCGCAATAAGTACTGAGATGTTAAAATTAACTTTTGAAACTTTTGTAAAATATTACGATATTGATATCGTAAAAAATTGCTAACAAAACTTATATTTTTAAATTATGTAGGTATATGTTTGCACAAAGCATTTATAAATACAGTTTTTTAATTTAAGATATCCTTATAGTAAAATTTGGGATGTAAATACTGTAAAATTTATGTTATTGGATAAGGTAAAATCAAAATGTTGTGTTAAACGTTTTATGCAAAAACATATCATCTTCAAAAGAAATTTTATTAACAATCTTTACGATATCGTTTTCTCAATGATGCAGAATTTTAGTAAAATTCACTATTTTATGTAATGTTAAAAATAAATGCTTTTAAAAACGTAATTTTAGGGATTTCTTTTATATTTAAATTGTTAGTAGATTGTAGTAGTAAAATTGTTGTTTTGACTAAGACTTAGTCAAGGACCTAACCTTAATCGATCTCAATATATAGGGGACAGTCGTACAGTATGACAAAGCTTACAGTTTGACAAATTATAGGTTCCTGACTACCACCGACAGATGGCGCCACTTTATCAAAAATCCTACAGGTAATTTGACGCATCCGCGGCCTAGCCGGGATACATAAAGTTAAAGTTCGTTGCTACAAAACTTCTGGTATAACGAAGAATTTATTCAATTTTACGAGTAACCAAAGTTTTTTTTTACCTCTTTTTCCTTTAAGTAAGTTTATGTCTCATTAACAATTTTTGCACCAAGTCTAGTCCTTTATAAGTCCATTGAGACGTTAGACAGTATAACCTAAAACGCTATAATCTACTTGTCGTGCAGTATGACATGTGTAAATTGAATGTTAAAATATGACAAAAATTTTCTGTTATCTTTTTTCAGAAGAAAAATGTCTACTATGAATGTGTATTAAATATAATCTTCAAACATCTAGTCTTTTTGGAAGAAGAGTGTACACATAAGATTTTATTGTAGAGATTATTCTACAAAATGATAATACCTTTGAAAATGGTTGATAAGAAAGAAATGTGTTGGACTGTGATCGAATTACATGGAGATTTAAAATCTTCTAAATTAATCAATAATTCTAAGATCGGACATATCTGTTTTAAAAAAAATGATGTCGTCATTTTATTTATTGGTAGCTACATTTTGGAAGGAAAAGAAGTAACCTTAGAAAAGCCAATAGCTATATTGGAAAAAATGTATGAGCAAGATAAAAAAATCATAAACGATATCTGCAATCCTAGAAATCAAAGTGCCTATGCTATAAAGACAATAATTAAAACCAAAGTAATATTTCGTTCACGGCCAAGACCGATTATAACAAATATAAAAAAACCTAAGTAAATAGTTTGCAAGCATCGACAGACAGTTTGTACTTTTCCAGCTGCCTTATTACCATACGTGGGAAAATTTTTTGTTTGTAAATAAATCGAAAGAACTACTGTAGAAATTTGAATAAAACAAACGCTTTCATTTTTTCTTTTTCATTTAAAAAAAGAAACAAAGTAAATTTAGTCAAATATTAAGTGCAATTTGTTATTGTTCGTTATTTATAACCAAAATACCATATTTTTAGTAAATTTGCAATATTGTAGTTTATAAAGCAATTTAGAAATGTCTATAAAGCTATATTTTTGATAAATATATACTATATTATTACTTATAAAAATGTTGTGAGTACCCTTATGAATCATTCAGACTTCAAAATGTACTAAAAATGATAATTTGTCATACTGGACAACACTTTTTGGAAAAAGCAAAATCGTAATTATTACATTTACATTGATAATTAATTTTATGCTCGAATTTGACCCTAGTCAATTTTTTCGTGACGGAGGACTATTCAAGGAACAAATCCTATTTTTGGGATTTAAATTGCCAACAAGTGAATTGAAAGTTATATCCAAAATAGCTATGGGTAGTCATACTTCATTTAAAAAAAGGTTCTACACTTTCAAAGTGTTATTAACAATGGATCAAGTAAAAGATATTCGACGATCGAGAAAGAAAACTGTTTTTCTCCTCAAAACTAATCAAGCTCTTTACTCAACTCACAAACACACGGAAATAATACCTCATGTTGCGCCGACTGTGATCCGGCGCGTTCTTCAGGTACGTCAGCAGGTCGGCCATCGAGCTGACGATCGAGCTCGTCGTGATGCCGTAGTTGTCGCTGGAGTTGTCGACAAGCCTGTTGAAGATCGCGATCAGCTCGAACCAGAAGATCTTCATCAGCTTTCCATAGGCTGGATACTCCGGATTCTCTCTGTTCTTGCTCCAGTAGCGCACCAGGTGGGCCAGCTCGCAGAAGAAGGTAGTTCTCATCGCCTGGTTCTCGTGGATGCACGACTCGATCACAGGCATCAGCTGCAACGCGAATCGTTCTCTTGCATTCATTGGTTTCAAATTGAAATATGGAGTATTTTTGAAGTTCAAAGATATTGAGTATTAAGGAGGAATAGTACTGTAACAGCCCTTAAAGTATGTCATATGTATCACATACAACGAAAACAATGTGTAATATATCTTTATAACATTTTTAAATTCATTTGGAGCCCTATATAATACTATGATTTGTGTAACTCGGAAGACAGCGCTTCAAAAAAAGGTGGTTTGCAGCTTTCTGACCAAATAGCTTATCTGAAATAAAAAACTGAAAAATCTACTAACTATATATGAATGGTAAGATTACTATGTACAGGTATTTAGCAATTTAAAAAATTAAAAAAGTAGTCGACAAAACAATTATATGAGACTAATTTTGTTTGTTTTATTCATTGTTCTGTTAATTTTCAAATTTCCATAATCCCTTACATAGTGATCTTGCTACCTATGTATAGTTTCTAAATTTGTATGGTTTTTTGGTGTCAACCACTCACTATTAGCAGCATGGTATTTGTTCCAAATGAATTTAAAATTTTTTGTTTTTTCCACCAGGGTAAGTAGTACATAATACATAATACTTATATTTTATAATAATAAAACTTAAAATTTTTAAGATTACCTGTTCTTTTAGTAAGCACTTGCAAAAATCTTCGCTGGTGCTATTAACAAGAATGGCATACCTAAAGCATTCAACAAATGAAGTCGCTACAGTGAACGCCTCAGAGCGACTTAACTTGACACTTTTTGCAGAAAATCTAAAAAGTAAATTGTTTGTAACAATGTGGAATTGTGAAAGATAAAATCAGTATATGCATATATTAACTTAGATAACTCACCCTTGACGCATATTTTCAAAAAAATTAGTAAATAACGTAGTCTTGTTAACTTCAAACTTTGTAAACTGACTAAGAAATGGCAGTAAATTTGGATAAACTACTGTTGCACAATACTGTCCACCATTCCTCAATACTCGCCACAATTTAGGCAACACTAATTTTTCTATACTTACAACTTTATGCCAATCCTAAAAAAAATACAATCAATTAAGAATTTATTAAAAAATTATGACCTTGAACAACGTATAGTTTGTAGACACACATTATAAATAAGTAAAATTTTAATTACATAACTGTTGATATGAAATTATTTATATTTATAGAAATAAAAAAAGTATTTAATAAAGCACTATTGAATGGAAAGTTTCTACTTATTGTCATAATATAAAACAAACCTCTATTTTATTTATAGCTACTAGAAGAGATTCCCAAACTGCAGTGAGAAGAGCTGGCTCGGTTTCATCCAAGCTATTCATTATAGTTGTTAGGACTTTTCGTTTCTCCTCACAAATAATGCTATTCGCATAACAAATCAGTGCTGTCAAAGCACCGAAAAATGCCGTTTTAATTAAAGGAACTTCATGTTTGGCTAATTTCCAGAATTTATTACTACTTATTAACTTCTTATGGTATTCGGCAGTTTTTTCAACATCAGCAGGTGTGATGGTTTTCAGATAAAAACTGTAAGCTTGCAAGCTAGATGTTACTACTCTTTGATATTTGGCTTCCATTTCTTCAGGTGAGAACATTCTGTAAGATATATTTTATTAGAAAATGCAAAATCTACAAATGGGGCGTTCAAAATTATAACGAAATATGTCCATTTTAGAAATTTTACAAACTGTTGCAAACATTTCAATTTTAGTGACTTAAAAAAGTGAAATTTGATGAATTTCGTCACTGCAATTAATACTTGAATATACTATTTATTAATTGCATACTTTACATCAGATAGATAATGACGTGATATATAAACAGTCATTTCATAAATTTTTATTAAAAAAAATTTAAGTCCCAATTTTATAGCAGTTTTAAATTTAAAATTTAAATATTTTATATCATCTCTTTGAAATTGCATAAAATTATACAAAAACAAAATTATTATTTTTAATTGAACTTTAACATTTACTTCATGATTTACCATATACTTTAAAAATATTTATGTATGAAATATAAAATTTGGAAGTTTTATTTAAATTTATCAAAAATCATTTAATACACTTTATTCCCATTTTATAATTGATACTTTTATGAAATAGCAAGAAATAAATAAGTTAAATAAAAATTAAATCATACTTATTTGTAGAAAGTGCTTGAGGAGTCAAAATAGTAACATTATCACAAATGTAATTAAGAATTTCATCCTGGCAATGCACAATTGCACTGACAATCTTTTGAGGTGGAAAAGTAGTCTGAAAAATTCTTTGATTAGTAAATAGTTTAGGAGAACACTGTTTTTAGTTTATGAGTGGGTATCTTACATTAAAACAATTAGTAGCTGCCGAAGCAGCTGGTGGATACATGTCGTACTGCGATACAAACCATGGGCCCGCCAATTGTTTCAAGTATGTGGCTATTGTTTTACCCACTCGCTTTACAAGAGTTGCATGAGCCAGCTGAACAGCCTCCCTTACTCTGTGATCCACATCGATAGAAAGTGAGCAATATAACCGAGGCCAAAATGGCAGCATGGCTTCTACACTTGACAATTCTATATTGGTACATAACTCTGCAAATTCTAGTAAAGCCTAGAAAATTATAAAATATTGATTATATTAACTATCATTGGTTTATCAATAATCTATAATCAAATTGATGATTTTCTGCATCATAAGGTTAAACAAAGTGAAAGTGCTGTGGACCAAATTTTTAATTTTCCACAGCATATGTTTAAAAAAAGAAGTTCATGCATTTTACTACTTTCTATTTGGAAATAGTTAACAAAAAATAGTGCACTAGTTAAATTGCTTGTAACAATTTTTGTGCCTCATAATGTCAATAAGTAGTAATTATTAGCATAGTACTATAAGCAAATAACAGTAAAAATAAAACCATTTGATGTTTCTAAATGATTATTACTATCAATAATAGTATTACAAATATTTAATGAAAATATCTGTATTCTGTGAGAAAAAGGTGACGATTTCTGCCACAAATAATGTTGCCGGTTTCATCAACAGTTAATTTAATAACTACAATTTTTAACTTTTTCTATCTCAATCATAGCGATTCTAATCATACCTTGTACTTTGTTGTTGCATCCTTTTTGTTCATTTTTTTAAAAACCAACTGAAAACTAGGTTCAATATTGTTTAACTCAGTGTTGTTTGTTATTGAAAGACCTGGCAAAAGTGGAACGTATCCTCCATCCTTAGCCGCTGTAAAACCAACGAAGCCTGGTGCAGATGCTCCCAGGAGTTCTGCGCTTCGGCTACTGTTCGATGGCTAATTTATCCAAACCCCAAGCAACATATTTTGAGAAAAGAAAAATCCCAGAAAATATTTTCAGGTTAGTTGCAGAACAAAATTATTCGCAAACATATGTACAGATTATTGTAAACATTACCCGAGCGTTGTTTTTCGTGCGTTGTCCCTTGCCTTTTCCCATGTTTATTGACCTTAATTACAAAAGCTGTCCGTGCTAATATTTATTCCGTGCATCGAATTGTAACTGCAGTGCGAGGAACGCAATATAGGTAATCCACGTTCACTGATGTACAGAGCGAGTGCAACAGCTGATTGGGAAGACTTTTAAATCAGCGCATGATCGTATCTCCTTTTCTCTGGTCCAGAAAATTCCTCAGATGCAGGAATAATTATTAAAAATTATAATTTTTTAAATTATTGTAGTTGTTCAATGAAGCGTGCGTCAAACTAACATTTATTAATTTTACAGTTTGTTGCAGAATGTTGTGTGTATAATTGCAAATTTTAATAAAATTCGAATGTTCGAAATGTACACCCCACGGTCTGCTAAATTCATGATGGCTGCGGTATATATCACGTGGGGTAACTTCACTATTATGTTTTGCGGTGGACTGCTTTCTACAGTTTTTTAGGTTATAAAACCCGCTTTTATTGCTCTAAAATGAAAGTAAAACTCGTTAAATAACTATTGTTTGTCTATTTATATATTTTTATATCTTATTGTAAGAAGTAAAATGTTGTCGTTACGTATACTTCCTAGGTGAGTAGATTGCTTCGATAATTCAATGAGTTTAGGAAGAGATTAAAATGTTTTTAACCTAGAATTTGATTTTGAATAGTTAATAAGTTACGTTGCATGTAATTGCTTCATTGATTTACAATGTTTATTTTTAATTTCAGAGGTGTTACTCACTATTTTAAACAATCGTCACAACGATTGCATACATCTGTTAAAGCATTAAATGCTAAGGACTCTTCATCATCATCATCGGATTCTTCAGGTTCAGATTCAGATACAGAGGACAATAAAGCTAAGAAAAAAGTAGTTGTACAATCACAAAACAAAGATGATGAATCCCCAAAAATCTCTGAATCTAATGATAGATTAAACACATTACTACATGCAATATCTCAAGTGATGATTTGAATATTAAATTTTAAATATTTTTAAGTGCTTCTCATAATAACTTTGTTTTATTATTTATTTTCTAGGCATCTAAAAAATCTGTAGATACTTCTGAGACTACATTTATTAAGAACAATGCAGCAGATATTTCTATTAATGTTGCAATTAAACCAAAAGCAGAACGATTTAAAAAAGTAAAAGAACCAAAACCTGTAAAGGAAAAACCGTTTGGTTTGTATAATACAAATATTTATTTACAGAATATTTTTTAATGTTTTGCTTTTGTCATATTTTTGTTTTAATTATTATTTTACAGAAGAGCAATTAGTACGTGCAGCTAAAGATGTAGCACAAGTTCTGAAAGGTGATACACAAAAAACTGAATTGGAACTTTTGAGTTTAGTATTAAATGTAGAAAAACCAACTACAGATAAGAAAGTTTCTAATGATGGAAAGACATCTATACCTCCTATAAATCTAAGGTTAATTTATTTTAACAATTTATTATATCATTATATTATTAATGTAAAAAATGGTCTTGTTCAATTGGAAAATTTATTTATTTTTACAGAGGTATACTATCAAATATGAAAGTTGATCCATCTACACCTGAGATCAGAACTGTTAATGAGAAACGTCAGCAAATGGCAAGTAAACTAGTGGGACGTTTTGAGGAACCATCTATAGCACAATCATTGTTATATGCAAAATCAATGAAAAAGTTTAGAAGGTTTATAATTATGATATCTTTGGTTGAAATTTATAATTCAAATTGCATAGAAAAAAAATTAAACGTTATGTAATTTTAGGTCAAGCAAAAGTGCAGAATTAAATATTCCGCATCATGAGTTACAAATTTTCAAAGATTTATCTTTTCAAGAAATGAAAGATAACCCTCAACTGTCAACGTGGGAGGCAATGGAAGAAAGAGAAATGAAATTAGCATCATTTATTGCTCCTCAAAACGTTTTCCAAGAACTTATACTATGGACAGAGCAAGGAAAATTGTGGCATTTTCCTATAAACAATGAGCAAGGTCTAGTTATTACAGTAAAATAAGACTTAGCCTTTAAACTTTTGTAATGCATTACTAAATGTTTATGTTACAGGTTTGGAAGAGGAAGAAAAAGTTCATTTTTCTGAACACGTTTTTATGGAAAGACATTTGAAAGATTGGTGCCCAAGGAGAGGCCCAATTAGGCATTTCATGGAATTAGTATGTGTAGGATTATCAAAAAATCCTTACTTGACTGTGGAAGAAAAAATTGAGCACATAACATGGTACAAAGATTATTTTGAAGACAAGAGGGATCTTTTGCAGGATCTGGGAATTCTTGATGACAAAGCAACTGCCAAAGTGGAATCACAAGATAAAAAGCAAATTGAAGCTTAGATTTACTGATTTTATACTACGTAATAATGTACATTAGAAAACCAAATTTTGTTAAATAAATAATATTTAAATATTTCATTTTGGTTGTCTACTTTTTAATATAAAAAAAGATTGTATTTGTTTATATAAGCACAAATATTTTTTATAATAAATTTAAAATGTTATAATTCTGGCAGATATAACATATTATTTTTGAATATAAAATATTTGATATACCTAGTATAATATGTAATACGTAAATATGAAACTGCTTAAATGATTGTTTAAAATTGATTGAAATTTGTGTCTCAAATAAATACTATTTGTCATAAAATTTAATTTAGTTAATATTAAAAATTAAATAAAACTATTTTATATATTAATAGTAAATCAAGTAATTCTAATTTTATTTTCTATTTGAGAAAGACCTTAACATAGCTTATTTGAAGCCTGAAGGCCATGCAACACTGGGTAAACTTACAGTGAATACAGTGATTCTTTCCTTTTATGTTGGTCAGCCTTCGCGTTTCAATAATCACGTAATTTGCCTGTCTTTTACCCACTTTTGCCGTAGTTCGCGTTTAACGATCGGCGAGCGTGTAGCTCAGTTAGTTTTTAAAAAATGATAGATTTACGCGATGAAAACACGAGTAGTTCGCCAATATCGAACAGCAGGCAAAGGGATGGCAGAAACACCTCGGGTGAGTGAAATTTTCGATTAATCCCGCTTGCAAAGTCCAAAAACATCCTCCGTAGCGCAATCGTTTTCTAACCTCAAACTTACAAAAAGGACACGTTAAAGCCTCACGCATGATTTTATTTTAACGTCATCGGCATATTAGAAATTATGTAACTGTCCTATGACATGAAATTTAATTTATTAAAATAATATATTGATTATTATAATATCTTATGTTATCAACTTTGTCGCTAACCAAACTTTTTGACATGTTAAGAATTCTCTATTAGTCACGTTTTTTATAGAACGTAAATAAATCAGTGGTCTAATGTTGAATTGCAACTTAAAAGCTTTAGTGAGCAATCAAAAAATATTATTCTTGGAATAATTATTAACAACTTTACCATTGAGACTTTTATATTAGTTTCTATAAAAATCATTAAAGCAAATAAAAATGTATTTTTTCATCATATATAGCAACATTAGGTCAACTTGATGAAGTTGAAGTTAATATCTCCAAAACATAAATCTAACTGTTGTATTTACCAAAAGCAAAAATTCTTGATTACTTAGTTTAATTAAGAAGAAGAGTCTGTCTACAGACAATCTTTAAATATAAAAATTATATCAAATTAAGAACTATTGAATTTTGTTATAATTCTAATAATAAAAAGTTACTGCACTGGATAGTTTTAAATAAAATACATTTAAATGTGCATGAATCTAGTCAACATATTTACTAGCATCTAATATTTGTGCTCATTATGGTATAGACATTGGATATAAAATTAGTAATCAATAACTTAAATAGTTTACCTTAATTTTTTGTTGTATTTATAAATTGCTCTATTACTTGTAAAATTACACAAATTTATCTAATGTTTTATATAATTACATAAAATGCATTACAACACATCATTTTATTTAATGAGATTATTATATTTGCAGTTGCGAGTCAACCAGGTTTAACGTCGCTGAGCCCGTACTTAAATTATGATCCAGTGTATTTTCCGCCTAGCCAACCAGAATTCATATTCCCAGAAGGAGCTGTTAAACAGCGAGGTCGTTTTGAATTAGCCTTTAGTCAAATTGGAGCAGCTTGCATAGTCGGAGCTGGACTTGGTGGTGCTACAGGCTTTTATAGAGGACTGAAAGCAACAACCCTTGCAGGACAAACTGGCAAACTACGGAGAACACAGTATGTTTTATCACTTATTTCTTAATATAGTAATTTTAATTCTTCTACTTATTTTATATTCAATAAAATTCCAACCTTGTTTGATAATAATACAGTTGAAATATAAAACTATTATAAGTAAACCATGAGTAGTATAAATTTAGATTAATATTAATAACGTAGTTTTTAAGTTGTTATTAAATTCTATTTTATTCTTGTGAATTCATCATTTTTAGTTTTATTACTTTGTGTTTAATTACTCATTTGTAGTTAATAAAGTTAAAATATTATTTATTAAAACTGTATTTTGTCTTTAATTAACAAGGAGAGTATCATAATTTAAAAAAATTGATTTTAATAAGGTTTGGAAGAAGTTTTGTGGTTCTTAAGGTGATGTTTAACCCACCTGTCAAGGGCAATTACAAGGACTTACTTTTTTCATCTAAATTTCATTTTTTAGTAAATATCTCTCTGTAATGTTGTTGTCCTAATAAAAAACAACAATTTTCCAGAGAGATAATTTCTCATAATTCAAATAAATTGAAAAAGTGGTTTTCTGTATTTGCCGGTAATACGAGAGTTTATCATCATCTTAAGAATTACTCTAATTACTTATAGTTTGATCCTGTAGGCCTTTGTACTCTAGTTTATAGGTGTTTGATCTTAAATAGGGGTAGTGCAGGACAATCCAGGTCAGTGGGCAATGTCAGTCACCCCTATTTTACAAAATCTAGACATTTTTATTTATGTACTTATTTCAATTCTAAAGTAAAATAAGAATAAGATAAATGTCATTTAAAGTTTAAAATACGTTATTTTTTTATTATGCAATAAATTATAGTACAATCTTTTATATGAAATAAAACTAAAAGTAATGCTCTCACTGTTTACTTTTATTTTGATTTTAGTAATTATTTTTTTATCAAAAGAAAAGGTTTCATTTTTAATAAAATATTGTACATTCAAGGTTAAATAGCTTTTATCTTAACCTTCCTGCGCAGAAAGATGATTATACTCAGCCAAAATTCATCACATTGTTGTATGCATTTTGCATTACAAATTAAAATTTTTACATTATAAGGAGATTTTAGAACCTCCCAAATTGAAACTAAATAGTACAGCTTCAATTTAGAAAATTGTGGAAGTTTGCAGAAAATACTGTTTGCAGAAGATAACAAGGGCCTATGGAGTCAAATTATGGGTGTTAGGATTTAAGTTTGTGTACCAAAAGACACCTCCCAAAATTTTATCGATTAGGTTATTTCACTTGGAGCAAAAGATGGCGAACACTGCAGAAAAGAGAATTGGATACAAATGTTTTCATAGTCTAAATGATGGTATGATGACCAAATAAATAGAGTAAATTAGAATTATTGATTTTCTAATTTCTGCAAATCTACTCTATACATATGGATCGCAATGACATTAAATTTCCACATTTGCATTATATTTATATTTCCTGGTTCTTTTCCTCCAGTGTTTGCTCTTTTGCTCTAAGTGAAATAACCTAATATCCATATCTCAAAGGTGTCATATTCTCCTTGTAAATTAATAATGCAGTTAAACCATAATTGAATTTGCTATTGATACTTTTAATTTTTTTTTTCAGAATGATAAATCATGTAATGAAACATGGTTCATCACTTGCAAACACATTTGGTGTTGTGTCCTTAATGTACAGTGGATTTGGTGTATTATTTTCCTGGGTTAGAGGAACAGATGACTCGTTCAACACATTAGCAGCTGCCTCTGCTACAGGCATGCTTTTTAAATCCACAGGTAATAAATTAAATAATTTTTAATATTCGTAAATTAAGGCTTAATTTTGATTTTAACATCCAAAAAACAAAATTACTTTTATATGTTGAATTAGCTAATTAAAAAAATATTTGTTTAATAAATCGTAACGTGAATTATGTCTTAATTTTAATTATATTTTAATTGTAGCTGGTCTCAGAAAATGTGCAGTAGGAGGAGGTATCGGCCTTGGACTTGCAGCAGCATACTGCTTATGGAATAGTAGGGACGCCTTTTCTGACATTAGGCATCATCGCATGAATCCAGCGTAAGACTGGGTGTGTGCCAGTCTTTCCTTAGCCAGCCCCGCCTATTACGAAAGTTCTTACTCCACATTATACATAAAAGTGACCGTATCTACTATTTATAAATTTTGTTAATATTAGTTTAAATAGAAAATAAAAACTTAAAATCTTAATATTTCCAAAAAATAAAAAGTCACTTATTTGGTTATGCCAGGAAGTCACAGATATTATTTATTTTCACTTTACTGATTTTTTGTATTTTTATCTAAAAATATACTATGTTAGGATACCAAAATCGTTCAAAACTCAATTATTTTTTTTTTAAAGTGACTTATTCGGTTATGCCGGGAAGCTATATATATATATATATATATATATATATATATATATATATATATATATATATATATATATATGTAGCTTACAGCTAAAAATGAATATTTTTCTTTTTAATTTAAAAAAGTTAATGTTCTGAGAATCACATAAATGCAAATGTTACAAATCACACTGTGTTGAGTTTGTACGCTAAGAATTGCTGTACTGCAATGTTTTGTTATTCTCCTTATACTTGTTAATATCAATAAACTTATACTGACTTTCATAAAATCTTATTATTTTTATTGCACGTATATTGCTTACTATGTGAAAGTAGTACATAGAATTAGAGAAGAAATTCAAATTGGAGTAGGAACAGTCGTAAATGTTTCCCATTAGGAGCCAATTTATTAACTAACTAAACAAAAATAACTAGAGATGGTTGTTATATGCATAAATAAGTTATGTAACATATGCAATAGTCACGATAAGAAATCATTGTCGAAAAACTTTGTTAAAAATCGTACAAAGTAGGGACAGGATCATAGTTAGCATATAAACAAAACCAAAAAATAAGGCTCAAGTAAGGCTTGATTTGAAGCTCTTAAAAATTTTCTGTTTTATTTAAATATTCATCTTATATCTTAAGTGTTAATTCAATGGAAGTTTAATCGATATGTAAATGAAATTAATTTATTGATACAACACATATAATTGGTACAGAACAGGTTTTATTTTATGTTAAATGAATAATAATTTAGAACACGTGTAGTGAAAAATAAAGATCTTTGAAATTTGTTAGTTTTAGAAAGAATAATGTTGAGCGATGCGTTAAAAATGTTGAAAAAAATTTTCTGTATTGGAATGTACATAGTGAATCTGCAAATAGAAACCCGAACCTTTTTTATTTGTAATTAACCACGTATTCCAAATCCATTTAAAATTAATTTTCATAAATAACTTTTTTTAATTTTAGTATACATACATCTTTTTGTACGTAACCAAGTCGGCATGAAAATAAAAATTTTTACGTATACAAATTGGCTCCTATTTAATATACTCTTTCTCCTCTTTTTAAAAGTCGCAAATTAACTCATTCACATTGGCACACCACTATAAACATATGGGCATTTAAAATTATTAACTACAAGCGAAAATTAAAGTATTTACAAATTTTGGTTTTGTTTTGCAATAACTATAAATTAATTTACAATCTAAAACTTAAAGTCCTGTAATAATAAAATAGTATGGCAGTTTTCATTTTATCATTTAAATCCATTAAATCTTTTTCACTCTCTGAATTGCAGATCTAATTGAAAATTCACCATCTGCATCTCCTAATTACTAGCGGCGAAGTTTCCTCTCAATTTTTGTATATAAACGAATATGCCGATTGCGAGTCGAACGAGAAGTTCCACGAATAAAGAAATTAACGATTTAAAGAAAGAAACAAACGTAGCCGATTGTTGAACGAAAAATAAGACGACATTGTATATAGTTCAAAGAAAGGAAAAGAAAAGTACCGAGTATGTTAAGGAGCTGTAAAGTTTGTTCCAGTTACTTTGGGAACAGTGCGATGTGTGCGGTTCCATCTGATAAATTAAATTAATTAGTGAAATGTGAAAAATTATTTGCGAACTCAAAAAAGTGATAGCTAATACGTTGTGTATATTAAAATAATATGCATAATAAATTAACATTTAACTCGAAATCGATGCTTCTTATTTATTCAATCATCCCTGTATGCATTTGATACATGTTTTTATTATATAAAGGAATCTTTTAATTATCTATTTGAACAAAGTGTAACTGACGTTTACAATAAATATGATAATACATATTTCCATATATTTTTGCTGGTTTAGTTACATAGCTTATGACGCGATTGAGACATTAACCCACATTGTATGTACTTTTAATCAACTTATTGTTGGTCAATTTGTTTAAAACTTTGCATGTAAGGGTTTTTGGTGTCGCTCTTTCCAATTTTGCAACTTAAATTATGTAAAAACGAAAAAAAACATGCAAAATGGCAGATTTTTCAAAAATACTTTATTTAAAAAGGTGTATTCTTTTAAAATTCTATATTGTAAGGAAACACTCGTTATTTCTTATTATAAATCAACTATGTTGGGCAGTTTTGGTTGTATTATATGGGAAAATTGGATTGAATGGTCAAGTACAAGATGGCAGTGTTAATTTTGCAGGTAACATTCAGAAAAATAACAAATTATGTAGTTTAGAGGAAAAACTTGACCAAATGTGTATATTTCAGAAAGTATTTCTGAAGTCTCGTACCCCGTAGTTTTTTGGGTCGCTGATTATGAATCCAATGTTAGAAATTCAAAATTCAAAATGGGAAATCCAATATGTCGGTCAAAAATTTAAAAGATTCCGGATTTTTTGTTAAAAATTGGTATCTGTGGTTGCTGATTACGAATACGATGTCAAAATTTCAAAATTCGAAATGGCCGATCCAATATGGCGGCTAAAATGTTAAAAATTATTGTTTTCAAGTCAAAAACGGGATCCGAGGGTTTTCGGATCGCAGATAGCGAATCCGATGTAAAGAAAATCAAAGTTCAAATTGGCCGATCCAATATCGCGACCAAGAAATAGAAAAATTACTGTTTTCTTAATGAAAATCGGTATTAGCCGTCATGTTGGATCGGCCATTTTTTGTTTTGAAATTCTGACATTGAATTCGTAATCAACGAGCCTACGAACCCCCGTATACTGATTTTGCTCCAAAAAACAGTAATTTCTTTATTTTTTGGACACCATATTGAATCGGCCATTTTGAATTTTGAATTTCTGATATTGGATTAATAATCAGCGACTCGAAGAACTATGGAGTCGAGATTTTAGAAATACTTGCTGGAATATACACATTTGGTCAACCTGATATCTGCATAATCTGTTAGTATTTCCGAATTTCAGCTGCGAATTTAACATCGCCATCTTATATTTGACCATTAGAGTACAACCAAAATCGCCCAACATAGTTGATTTTCAATAAGAAATAACGAGTATTTCCTCACAAAATATGATTTTTAAAATAAATACACTTTTTTTCAAAAAAGTTGTTTCGAAAAATCCGCCATTTTGCATTTTTTTTGTTTTTATACAATTTAAGTTGCAAAATTGTAAAGAGCGACCCCAACAAAACCCTATATACAATGTTTTAAACAAATTGACCAACAATATTTTTATTAAAAATACACACAAAAATGAAAAAGTCATTTCGGATGTCTCGGCGCTAACGGGTTAATTAGTAAGAATTTTTTTCCCCTATTAAGGGGATGTCGGAACTACTCTAATTGGTGAAAATTTTACCTAACCTCCAAAACTTGCATCACAAAATTAAAAAGTAGTAGGCATTTGTAGCACAAAAATGTCGTTGTCCTGGTTGTTCACTATTCTTTACATAATAATAAATGATTGTCAAGGTCGCTATGTACGATTTTTTATGAAATCTGGCCATATAACGAAAAATATGACGCGAGGTGAAGCCGCCGATGAGGTTAAGAATCGGTAAGATGACCATCATTTGTACCGTTTTCTATTAGTCAATTATAATAATATTTCATAATAAAAACTTTTGAAGCTATTAATAATCAAGAAAGCTGTTGTTCACTGTTATTTACACAATAACAAATCATTATCACCCTCGATTTTGATGTTACTATGTAAATTTTAGACGTATAACGAAAAATACGGTGTGAGGTGGAGGTCGAGGTGGTAAAGTTCTTATGAAAAGAAACTTATGAAATTTTGAGCAAAATCAATTTTTATCTGAACGAATATCCCTGCAAAAATTCAAAACGCTATATCATATAGATCTTGAGTTATACTCATCCAAAATTCACGCGTTTCGGGTCTTATTTCAATAAAAATCCATGAATATGAGTTTATTTCAGCTATAGCGATTGAGCAAGTCTCGAGAAATATTTGAAAATCTGGGAAAAATTAGATGAAACCCTGATAAAGCATGTATTTTCATCTCTAGAAGCTGATCCTTACAGTAATGAAGTAATATTACTCCAAATATCGTAAATTTCACTTTTGATCATAACTACATGAGTCAAAAGTTGATGGTTCCTTTGTAATTTATATATTTCTATATAAGGTATATAGTATCTGTTATTTAAATGTAAGAAGATAAATCCGAATGATTGCTTTTCAAAGAAAGAATTTTTGTGAATTTATAAAAAAAGTAATTTTTATTAGGGTCTAAAGGTGTCTTGTCCCCTTAAGTTTAAGTCTAAATACAAATAAATTAAAACCGATTTTAGGTTAAGTGTCTGTATACAAATTTGAAAAGTTCTTAGAATACAACCTGTATAGCGTTTTATAAGAGTTAATCTATCTAGATTTCATAATTAGGGATGCGGCGTGACAGGGAAAGGTATAAAAAAATAACTCCTATGATTTTTAAACATTTTTATTACTAAAAAAACATTGTTAACGAACACACATGGATAAATCAGTGGCAAAACTAAACCATACGAGATTAGGTAATTTTCTACCCATATACCTCTAGAAGGTTACAATATTTCGATTATCGTTTTTGCTTTCGGTATACAGGATATTTACGGATATTAGATAATTGGAATTTTTATTGTTTCCTTGTAGTTGTCACACTGTCTCTTTGGTTTGTCACTGAAAATTTACACATATCACATTTAAAATTTTCGTGAAGCCACATTATTTTGAAGAGATATTGGTTTCTGTAATGAGTCGTACTACGCAAAATAATTCGTCTGTTAATTGTAGACTTTCTGTTTCTTCAAATATAACTTAAAGTTCGTACAATTACAAATTTTAATATTTGTTGTCACCTGAATGCATTTTCTTTTTTATATCTAATATAATGTATAACCACTTGAAAGTCCATAATAACGATGTAAAGGTCAAAATGAGTTTTCAAAAACTATTTTTTAATCATTTATTATGTTTATCACGTGATATGCATTTCGTCTTTGTAGG
The DNA here is from genome assembly GCA_949152435.1 of Gastracanthus pulcherrimus. Taxonomy (NCBI): domain Eukaryota; kingdom Metazoa; phylum Arthropoda; class Insecta; order Hymenoptera; family Pteromalidae; genus Gastracanthus; species Gastracanthus pulcherrimus. The sequence goes on along the minus strand of OX424575.1, from coordinate 159,257,914 downwards.
ATCAATTGTTTTTAAATTTTTAAAAATCGAAGCATATGCATTTTTTGTAAAAAGTTTAAATCCATAGCCAAAAATTATAGATAGCTTCGCTTTTGGAAGTAGCACGAAATTGAGATTTCCCATTCGTATATTTTGCAATACGTCGTTTGCGTGTGATATGCGCAGAGACAAGCTTCGATATGAGCGTATATTATGATCAAAGCACGACTATAGAAAACATCGTATATCTTTACAAAAAGAAAAAATCTTTAAAATCAACCGGCGATTCGGGTTTCTCTGGTAACCGAAAACTATTCACATTAACGTTCTTTAGATCATTCTACGCATGATAATTAATTTGTAACGCAGAACCTGTCGTCGTGCTTTGAGCTTCGAACGTTCGTGTATATTGAGCGTCACGCGAACTTGCATTTAGTTTTACACACTGCTGCCTTGTTTCAATATCTTATAAACTGTAGAGTCATTTACAGCAACTGAAAATTCTTTTCTTTTTCTTATGTAAGTCTCGTTTAAATATACAGAGCGTATGATTGTGGCCCGGGGCGATCGCGAAAATAAACGTCTTCCGATATTCGTTGACCACCTCGTTCACGTAAGTTTTGAGATTTTTTTCTATATATATATGATTCGACGCATGAGTGAGGAAGTGAAATTACGGACGATCGTCGTATATCGCGTTTATTTCGACGTACTTTTGAGGGATTCGTCAATTTCCTTACAACTACGAACAGACGACTCATGGTACTGGATGTATAGTTAGCTTTCTCGATATGCTACAGTTACCTTTTTATGCGTATGATTCTTTGCTGCCTCTTGCGAATATTGTCAATGATTCAGAATGAGTATAAAGTCGTTTTTTTCGTTTTAAGAAAAGATAAAGAAAAATTAAATCTCAATGCAGTATTTATTAAAATTGATATGCACTATTTCAAACCGAAATCTGTCTAAATATATATACTCTAAATTATAAACTCAAAGCTTTTATTTTATATTTGTGCGTGCCACCTGAAAGCACAATAAGTTTTAAATTAATGAATTTGTAATAAATATTATTCTTAGTAAATTCTGTGAATTACCAAATTTAATACTTCCGAAATAGCTTTATTTTTCTTTTTGGCCCTACTACCTAAAGCCAAGTAGAAAGTTGACATCGAAAGCGACTCGCGTTTGACGCACAAATCACAAATTTGTTTAGTGCAATTACAATTCAATGTTAAAAGTCTTGTATTTACTCTGCAGCTAATGCAGATGTACGAAAAACCTTTCTATCTGTTCAGCGACAACATCGATAGTTCCATCAAGTTTTCAGTAAAGTTGTTCGTATACAAAAGCCTTATTAAATTCGAAAAATGATTCATCGATGTACCACGTGTTACACATTTATTTTTTGAATTATCAATTTTTCTGCCCTACGAGAAAGAAAAAATCAATGATTCCGTAATATTGACGAAGTTTCACAGTATTAACCTAGTTTGGTCAGTATAGGCGTGTGTATATATAAAAATGATTCGTCGAGTTTTCAATGCAAATGCTAAATTGACGAAAAATGTAAAGCTAAGTCATTGATTCAATCGAACGGTAATATCATACCTCGCCCTTTTCTTCTTCGAAAGCTGAGAACACGCATACCAGGGAGGAAAAAAGTTTCTTCAATCATTCGCTTCTCTCTCATCACACGTACACACTCTTTTTCCTACTATTTCTATCATCTGTACTTTTCCTCGTTTCGTCGACCGATTAATAGCGTCGCCGTTTGTCTCGCAAACGAGAATGACTATACAACACTCTAGCGTGTAAGTTATGCGTTTCTTCTTTTTTTTTCAACTTTTACTCTCTTTTATCCTTTTTCTATGTTTCCGTATGTGTATGGTGTGAGATTTCACGTAGGTATATGTTTATGTAAATATACAATTACACGATGATGAGAATAGCAATTACAATCATAGGTAGCGACAGTAGTAATAAAAAGTAAAAACAGTATGAAAATTATCGTCATTGTTTCCCCTTTACTTATTGTTACGTCGCGCAGCGCGTTTTACTTGTCCCTTCTAAATTACCTATACTCCCGCGAAACATTGTTTTTGGGAATACACATTAAAGTGCGGGATGTTTGCTATGCAGTCATCGTTAGAATGCAAGACTCTGGCGCCTCTGCGAAATCTTGTTTCGATCGTTCCTTTGGACACGCAGACACACTTTTACACGATTTAGTAGCACAGATTTGCTTTCTTGTTTTACAGTATTTAATTTTCGAAGGAGTAATTGTAAGATTTAGTTTACTTTTCGACTACTTATACGACCATGATTTTTTATTCGAGAGATGTTGCAATGAATGAAAGTATGTTCGATGAGTATTTTAATGATATCGATAGCCTTTAGTGCTATAATAATGTATTCAATTAAAAATGCCTTTTCAATAAATGTATCTCCTGGCATTCATAAATTTTAGCCAATAATGGATAGAGAATCAACTTTTTTTTACCATTGGTTGAATTATATAAACTTAACTTTTGTTTAAAAATTACCGCCGACTTGCTCTCACCGACTATTGAAAAGTTTCGTTGACAATTTATTGATACAAAATCGCGTATAAAGATTTATTATTGATTTATTGTGAGTAAATATTTTGAACAAAAACTTTAAAAATGTTTCAAAATTTATGAATTTTTAATATATTATTGCTTCTGCTACTGCAAAAATAGCAATATTATCATAATCATATCAGCAGTTTAACATTTCATATTCTTATATGGACGTAACATAAAAGAACATGAAATATTAATCCTTTAATAATTCATATTGACCTTTTTGTTATTCGCAAAATATATCATAAACATTATTTTATTCTGTAATATTTTTATTTGAATGCTATAATTATTTTTTTTAAACAAATGTAACTAATGTATGTTCTAAATACATTTCAATTGATTCATTAGCCTGTTTGCAAATTATACTACAAAAATACGATTATTTTGTAAACGAAAATATTCTTATTATATTGGCTTATTTATTTCTCGTCTGCACATGAGCAGCTACAGAAGTACGACTGTGTAATAATTTTTGTTTATCTTATGCAAAGTAATTTTAAGAGAAAATCAAGGTAAATCAATCTAGTAGATCTCATTCTCTTAGCGGTGTCGCATCCGATTGCAAATGAATCATCCGAACACCGTAAGCGTCCACTCAGACCGAGATCTATAATTACGGAAACGACAATGTTCAAGCAAAGAAACGAAGATCGAGCCCATACACATATACTGCTGAAATGTACATTACAGCCTTTACCAGCGGCTGCGAGGGGGACTACTATCCCTTCTCCGATGGCGCGTTATTTCCTTCTAATCTACATACCTACGATACGTAACGCCTGTAAAATTTTCTTCGTTAGAGACAACATTTAATTTGCAATGACCTATCGTTCGCCGCTGCTGCAGCAGCGCGAAACTATTCTCTATACATTCACACGATACGAATGATCTGCTTGGGACGTTTGGCCGCGCGCTCTTTTTACGTTTACCTCGGAGGTGACTTCGTAGAATGTGACTTTATACGCGTGTAGCTAATTGAATTTTGCCGATTACACGATGGTACTCTTCGTTTTCTTTTTATCTACACGATAGAATTGACTTCTTACGTATAAAGACACATTGTTATATGTTATATTTTTTACTACTCACGCACGCCTCTACTTTTCATTATAATATTTCTCAATTTTTTCCACTAATTCATATTTACACGTAAGCCTTACACAAAACATCTATCGACCCCCTCTCAGAATTGTCCGAACTCTTGATGGACGTTTTCGCACTCTTTCGCTAGTTTATGCTTACTTTTTATTCACCTTATCGTAATGTTACAGTATCGAAACCAATGTAGTTTTTTGAAAAATAGTTTTAAAATTTGTTCAAATTTCGTTCTAAAATATGCGATTAAAAACTGTCGAAAGAGATCAAATAAAATTTTCAGAAAGAGTAATCAGTTGAAATGAAGTAATTTTTAAATCTTATTAATCGAACTTATTGTCAAATAAAGTAAATGATCATGTGTATCATTTTATCTATTAATCTATTAAATGAACATTATTTGATACTGCATCAAAGAATTGAAAAACACGATATTATCTTGCGTTCGAGATACTCGCAACGTTAATATGACTTTTTACAAAAACATTCTTCTTAGCATGATGGTTTTTCATCGATTGGAAACTGCAATAAATAAAATTTATGTTCTGTACTATCGCTGGATAGTAAGCAGCTTTATCAAAAATTTCAGAACAGTATTTGAAATAATAAGAAATTGAAAACGCCATTATTTAACTTGTCCTTAGCATACCATACAAATTTCACTAAGCCCTAAGATTTTATCAGTTTTTGAACTACTATAGTTTTTACATACAGCGCGGAATTTCCTTTGAATAAGCTTTGACTTATAGTTCAAAGACTTGTTAAATTTGAGACTTCGTCGTTTTCCGCAGTAAATAGCATCGAGGAGTAGTGCAACGAACTAAAGTATTTCAGAAATTCGATTAACGTGCATTTTCGTAGTCATTCTAGGTATATAAGTGTGCAAATTGAATGAAATTTCTTTTGATATATACTTACGAATAAATCAGATCAACAGCTGATTATCGAAAGTGTAATTTTTCTCGAGAATAAGGAATCAAACAGTTCAATGTAAGCTGTAGTATAAAAGCGTGCAAAAAAAATTGAGAAAATAATGATTATATGATTGCTCGATCTTACTAGGAATGAATGCCGACGACAATCTCACTCGTATATCATCTATTATAGATAGTAGCGTCTCTTCGCTCGAATATCCTTTTCGTCAATTATATAACTTTTTATTCGATCGCGCGATTCGCGCTTCTCTCTCTTTCTCTCTCTTCAATTATTATTTTTTTCATCATGGCAGTTTAAGAGCTAGCTTCCGTGTATCCGCGAGCGGCACGGCTTAGGCGCCGTCGCGGATGCCTTACCTACTTTTTTTACTTTACAGATCCGTATCAACAACGATATAAACCTTTTCCTAGGCCACGCACTCGAAAAAAGCAGCACTCTGTCACACTCGATTCTGAATTCCTTTCACGCTCTCTTTCGCTCTTGCGTACTTTCTAAATAATAGTTTTCTTTTTCTTCCTCTTCGTCAATCAACCAATATTCTGATCATTGGGTTCTTTCATGATTTTTTATATCATTTTCTCTCTAAAATATTCGGGGGTGAAATCTCACTCCAGTGATTGGGTTTCGGCCATTTTAAAGTTAAATTTTACTCCAGTGAGATTATCACTCAAAAAATTTTAGGGAGCTTGTAGATTTATGTGCATACTTGATAAACTATTTGAATTTTGCAATGCATCAATCATGAAGGAAGAAATAGTTCTTCGATAACACTCGTGACTTCATCTTTTAGTGAACTAGACGTTACATGAACTATATAAACTTTTGAAAGCTATAATTATTGTAAATCTCGTTCTATTTACAAAATTCAAAGCGTTTGGTGTAACGGTTCTTAAGTTTTTAAATTCTCTATCCAAATCATGTATACCAAATCGAAGAAAAAAATATAAAAGAACCCAATTGTGAAAATTGTTTTCAGCTTTCCATGTGAGTTCGCGAGGAAGCGTCGTGTAGCATTGGAATTGTTATTGAAATTATTGTTATTAATATTATTCTTTTTTTCAAAAGCCAGCGAGACCAATTTCATTTGCGAATCGTAATAATCCACTTAACGTTGCTGCGAATTTGGTGTATGTGTTTGTGTTGTCGAGGAAAGAAATTGACGTACAAAAGGCGATCATCGGAAGAAAAGTTGCTGCTCTGCATAAGAATGAGCTGATTTTTGTGAATCGATGGTTAAGTGTCTGACTTATAGTGATATAGATACACAAGCGCCACCATGAAAAATTCCAAATTTATTCGATACATAAGAGAAACAAGAGTGAAATAACAGTTTTAGGAATATTTAGTACGGTTCGACGAATTGACACAGAAAATACGGCATTATGTACAAATAACTTTCTCCAATCCAATGACTTTAGTATAACATGCATGTGCGGTTGTAGATAATTCTGGATTTTTTCAGGTTGTCGGCGCTTACAGCTTGCTTTAAAGTTGCTATTAAATGTTTGCTCTTCAATGCTTCGTTTTAAATTCTATTAATTTTATAATATATTATATATACTTCTTTATTTATATATATATTTATTAATATATTCATTCATTTATTTATACGCTTGTTATCTTTTAATCGCTTTCATAATTTTCTATAAAGACGGCACAAAGCTGAACGGCTAGTGGTAAATACAAGTATTTTACAAGTATATTATGCGTTTCAGAGAGTTCGTCGTGGTTCTTCTGAGGAAACTTCATCTTTTCTCTTTTTTTTCCGTATCATCTACGCGTATAGCCTCAAAATTTATATATGCGTTCCTTGAGATACAATAGATAAAACAGCAATGATATGCGTCGTCAATGAATGAAGGATGACATACGAATTCTCTAAGATTATCCTTATTACAAGTGTTTCAAGTATTGTCAAGTTCGATTCTAGTTTCCCTGGTGAAACAAGATTTTTCCTAGAGATACAAAATTCGCTACTTGTACTAAAGCGTCGTTGAAATCGGAAATTTCGGATCGGAGACTATGACACAAACCATCATCTATTAGGTATTATTTTTTGTTCGTTGTACTCGGAAGAAAATAGTGTAAAGAACAACGCAAACAAGTCTACTCGATCTAAAACACAAAGTACATACATGGTATATCAAGTTTTCACATTATATTCATAATACTCCTTACATTGATTTTTACAAGCACTCAAGTATCACGTTATTATTTACACTGTTTAGCTTCCTGTACATTTGTGCAATAAGGACCTTACGGTTTTATAGGCTATACAATCTGTACCTAAACTTAGTCTTTGCTTTAACAATGCAATAATTAATTATGCTAAATAGCTTTTCATTTCTTTTTGTTAAGTAAAACTGAACAGAACTATAATTAGAATGATACGATCTCTAAAATCATAAATCAAAATAAAATTGAGAGAGTTCCTAAAATTCAGAGTTGCCAAGTCCAATTTTAGCAAAAATTCTAGTAAGAATCTCCAAATTGAATTTCGATTTACGATTCTCCAAGTTCACATTATGAAAAAACAAAAACAAACCCAATGAAAAGTTACTTCGCACGAACCATTACAATATTCAACCAAAGAACAAACCTCGTCCTCGACCGTCTAACCAGTAACAAAACCTCAAACCAGGAGCGTCGCGTTATTTCGTGCATTGAATCACCAAGTCCGAAGTAGTGCAAGTCAAAAAGGAAGTCGACGGCTCCAGCTCTTCCTCGTCCAAGAAACACGTCCAAAGACTCACAACGCAACGCACGGAAAAAGTTCAGTCTAAAGCAAACGCATTCTCTGAAACGACTATGGTGTGTGCTTGGCGGATCGGCGCTAATCCTAAAAAGAATCCGCTCGCTTGTCCCCCTCCCGCCCCCGCGCGCGTGTACGCCGTGTTTATATAGTACAGACGTGGCCGCGGCGCGGGCGAGGAGTCGCATTTATTATTCTTTTTATACATAGGTTCTCCGCATGTATAAATAATCATCTATGATAGAAACGAACGTAGATTACCCGCGCTCTATTAGAGGTTTGAATTCGCGTGTGTGATGTGATGTGTGTGTTTGTGTGTGTGTGGGGGTCGCGATGCATTCGCGCGCGGATCTCTTGGAATGTAAAATCCGCAAGTGTACAAACTTGCGGAAAATTTCGCGTCTACTTACGATAGTTTTTTTTCTTCTCTTTTGTATAATTATAATTAGTGTAAACGAGCGCGATAAAAACCTCGTACAAGTGCGCAACGACTCGCGACAGCCGCGTCGCGATTGGTTACTCTTCTCTTTATTATCCTTGGAGATGATTGACTTTGTGCTGTGTTGTGTGTGTACATAGCGATCGCCACGCGGGAAATTGAAAAAAATACATACGTAGAAAAAGACAACAGTGTACAGGATAGAACGTGGTGTAAGAAAATCGGCGTCCTTTGTAAATGCAGCGATCAACCATTCCATTTTTCCTTTGTCGTACGTTAAAAAGTTGTGTGTTTCATTCTCAAGTTCTACGGCTATTTATAGGGGAATACACACGCGCGCGCGCTCGCGCGAATCGTTGCTACTTGCGAAGCTCTAAACCTACAACATGGTTTTCTTTTAATCCGATAAAATATTTCACAAAATGCACATTAAACATTTTTTTGTTCGTTATTATTTTTCTCCTTCAAGTCATGTATGTGTGTCGGTGTCTCTCTCTGTGTGTGTATCTTTTTTTTTTGGTTCGTATTACGATTTCATCAACATGCACGCATAATAACTCTCACGCTCGTAAATTACATCTACACTTTGGTTTATTTCTATATAATCTTCCAATCTCCCCAACGATTTGCCGTCATCGCGTGGCTCTCGTCGTTTCGTAGCTTCCGCCGCGATCGTTATTCCTATTATTTTTAATTTTTGCCTCCCTCCGATGACTCGATACATCCGGGGCTCAGCCATCTCTCCCTCCCCCTCCCCTAAAATTCTCAACTACACAGCGATAAAAGACGTTTCGAAAAAATGTATATAGAAGATCCGTACAAAGGTAAATATCGCAATATATACTGTCGCGAGGATGCGCGACGATATGAAGAAACGTTTCTTTTACTTTTTGGAAGATATGTGAGAGAGCTCGTAGTCTTTTACTTTTTGTGTCTGTGACCTCGTGCATACGCGAAACGGAAAGAAGAGGAAAAAATTGGTCGTTAAAAAATATTTTCGGTCGCGCGTCCCGCTCTCGTCTCTCTCTCTCTCTTTCCCTCTCTTGCATTCCTCGTATGTGCGCGCTGTTTATCGCGATGGCGATTTCAAAACTGGGACGCTCGTTTCCTGAAACTGCTGTTACTTTTTTCTCTCTTCTCGTTTCGCCGCTGGTACATACTGTCGAAGAAAGGAGCGCGCTCGCCATCCGGTTGAAAAGTAGCCGGGGCAAACAGGCACATGTGCAATATTGTGCGTGCTTTTCCACCCCGCCGCCGTGTGTACAGGTATACACACGCTCGAGAGAAATGGCCAAGTTTTTTGTTTTACGGCTGAAGTTCTTTTTTTTTTTGCGGAGAGTTCGTTTTTTTGCTTTCTGTATATATATACGACGCTGCCGACGTTTCGGGGTTTATATATACGGTGCGGCTCCGTCGCGCTCTTCATTGTTGCTGTTGCTGTTGTTGCTGGGGTTGGTGCGGAGAGTTTGCGCGAGTTTGATGCGTGACGCCGCGACGATTCGAGGTCGCCGAGCGCGTTGACGGAGAAACGACGGAGATTGGGGAACGGTGAGGGCACCACCGCTCTTGTTCACCCTGCGGACTTTGGTCCAGGCCTGCCTCTGAAAGTAAATTAATCACTGGTTAGCGGGAGTTTTAGGGTAGTGCGATGCAGCGAGTTTTGCGTGGGTGTATTTGTGCTTTTTTAAATGGGTGCTTTGAAGAAGAAATTGTTTGGATGGGCTGTAGTTGATTTAAATGAATATTTATTCAAATTCAGTAAATATTATAAAAAATATATTTATTTGAGCTTTATCTTTGAATCTGGCATTTACTGCATTTATATTTAGTAAATTCAAATAAACGTTTATTTATCAATACTGCCTAGAGAATAATTTATCAGAATTAAATAATATTTATTTATTTATGAACGTCTATTTGAATAAAAAAATGATTGCTTTATACTATTAATTTTTTATCGATGAAGTTTTATCGATACGCGATATTTTAAGCAGCAATAAAATTGAGTTTTATTTGGATTACTCTTTTTTACATGAGTATTATATTTCAGCTTTGACGTAAAATAATTTAAATATTTATTAAAACGGCATTATACTATTTTTCTGATATTTGAACTTTCTTGAATTTTGAAAAAAGAAAAAGAATCGGTTCGAGAAAAAAATTGTTTAAGTACTTATTGAATAGGTAACCTATTTCGCATGGATAAGAATGGTCTTCGAAATGAACACTGCAATGAATTTTGTTTAAAATAAAAACTCTTCAACAAATGAACTTTAAAGTGTATGTATTTTATTGCATTCTACCATAGCGTTTGCGCAATAATGTACAATATTTATTGACTTTTCAGCACTTTCTTTTCTAACAAAAATTACAAGTTTAATTTTAATAGTTATTATGCAAAAGAAAAATAGCTAGAAAATTAATTATGATAGATAGGTACCTATATTTAGAACTTCTCAACTTTTCGGTTGAAAGATGTGGCTTTCGAAAATACTACATTATTCAATAAAATATTACATCTTTTCAAATCACTAGTACTATATTGACTTGTACTGTTACTAATTATAATTTAACTAACTAATTTATATTACTTTTAGTTATAAACGATTTTGATTTTTATTAGGTAAATTACAATAAAAATTCATGTTTATTTATTGCGGTCAACTGATAACCTGTTTATGATATCTATACTATCGTTATAAAAAATACAGTATCATTTAAGTTTAGCAACTAGTTTAAAGTGACAAGAGAGTTAAAATGAGATAATGCCAATAAAATTATTATTTCCATTTTGATTGAAAAGTAATTAAATCTGGTGTATTACGAATTGTTTATTATGCAAATAATAAAATCGATAATTATATATTATATACATAATTTTCACTAATCTCTTATCTTATGTGGGACAAAGAATAAATTTTAATAAGCAGGAAAAATATTAAAATGAATTTCGTTAGTGTTTCAAATACTTGTACTTATTTCTATTTGAATCAAAATTAAGGAGCTTGTAAAATGCTTAGGGTGCGACGAAGCCGCTTAATAAATAAACACGTGTTAGATCAGACAGAAAATATAGGTGTTGTCGGTCAAATAATTGCTCCATTAATCTTATTTAGCTAGCTTTAGTGCATTCAGTTAATTGTAACACGCACGGCAATAAATAGTCGTTGACTGCTATTAACTTACCTACACAAACCACTCATCTTTCTGACTAGAAGATATATCGCTGTAACAGAAACAAATATCAGTATTACCACATGTATACATATAAAGTTAACAATTAAAATATATTATACAATAATTTGTATTTTGCTCCTATATTATATAATGATCTTTATTAAATAATAAGTATCTATTTCATTTTTTAAATATAATAGATAAACTCCCTCAGATGATTAAATTGAAAAAAATATCAAATTGAAGCATATTCATTATTTATTTTGCGAGTTACTGAGAATAAACACATCGTATAAATGAAAAATTTGTGCCTGTAAGTATATAATGACATTATTCAATGAAATTTCAACTTTATAAATTACGAAGTTCAAATTCAAATTTAGTATTCGAAAATATCTTTACACAATTAATAATTCAGTTACGTACATCAAATAATTGATGATTTAATTAATTATCATCGTGGAAAAAATGAACTAATTAAAAGTTTCAATTAATTCGCTATTTTTTTTACTTAAACATTGCGCATTATATATTTTCCAAAATTGAAAACTAAAAAGAGGTATACCTTATATTAATTATTTCTTACACCATGTCGATGGAAATCTGATAACTAAGGATAGTATTGACAGTTGTCTTAAAAAAATAGTAAAACTCCGATTTAATTTAGACGTCTAGTGAATATTCATCAATGCATTATTATAGATTCGTGAATATATTGCACGTATTAATAATGTAAAAATTTTAATAAACAACTAAGTTGAAAATTTTATAACATTTAAGATTAACAATGAGAGTGTACGAGTTGCGGGTCGTGATTTTTTATGAAACTTTGAGAGGTCTTTTCTGGTGGCGAAAAATGAACCTTAGTACCCGTCATTTTGCCTAACGAGCCCTTATTATCAAACTACATTCCAATTATGCCCCAAATACCTGTTCTTAGTACAAAAATGGTATCTCTACTTCGTATCATAACTCGGCAAGTTTTTACTTAGAAAAAATAATCCAAAAGTAGTTAAACTTAGATAAAAAGAGCTTTAATTCCCGCTTTGTTTCGTATAAAAATATTAATCCTTTGCAAAATTATTAATTGACAAAAAGAAGTAAAAAGAAATGTATGAAAAATCAGCGATTTGAAAAAAATTAAAATCCTCATTTTTACATGTATTTCTTATTACTTATTTTGATAGTTAATAACTTTGCAAACGATTAATATTTATATACGAAACAAAGCGGAAATTAACGCTCTTTCTGTCTACGTTTAACTACTTATGGATTTTTTTTCTAAGTAAACACTTGCGAAGTTATGATGTGAAGTAGAGATACCATTTTTTCACTATTAAACTAGTATTTGAGACATAATTGGCTGTATTTCGATAATAAGGGCTCGTTAGGCAAAATGGCACACATTGAGTTTGATTTTTAGCCATCAGAATGCACGTCTCGAAGTCTCACCAAAATTCGTGACCCGCAACTCGTTCACGTTATAGGATAAAACTGATGGTAAAAAATTAATAAAAATAGATATTACTCCTCAGTTACCCTAATACGTATTTTGATCTACAGGGTTACCCCATGGGAGTCAAAGAGGAACATTTCATCTTCTTGAGCTTGTATCTATGGTACAAAAAAGTCAAATTCCAAAAAATACGTTTTTAATTTTTTGAATACGAATACTGAAAATGATTTTATAAAATAATTAAGATAATATCATTTCTACTCCAGAAAAAAAAAACGAAATTTCGTTAATTTCAAGAATATTTGCATCTTTAACTGAAATATCGAAACCTTGTAAAAGTAGTAAAAGTAGTAAAAATTATAGAACGTACATAAATTGGCACAAATTAGAATTTGGCACTAATAGATCAGGAAATTTAATAATTGGGACATTTTTGTGTACTATTAAAGTTGGTACTCATATTTGGGCCATTGTGTGGAATTTTCAACAAAAAACCATAATAGAAAAATAATAAATACCCTTAAGCTTAAAAACCTAGATCGTTAAAATTATTAGGGTATATTCTTGTAAGATACATTAAACCTAAACCTCACGAAAGTTTCGAAAAAAAGCGTCAATCGTATAAAATCTAGAGCAATGTCTTAAAAACATTGACCCATATTCGAGTATTATACCTCAGCATACGGCTGGATACACAATTTCGCTCTTAAAATCTGTTTGTTCCTTTCGACCCACACAGGGATATAACCGACTATATTCATACACTACGAGTACATATACATCTCATACGTACCATCTTACAAAATATATATATGTATATACGCACCTGTCAGAACCGTGGTTTCTCACTTTGCCTGGCAGTAGAGGCGGACCCGGGCCGCGCTGTGCCCGTGCCTGAGGCCCGCAGGGTGCAGCCAGTTTCCCGGCCGGGGTAGCGTCGTCGCCCCCTGTATGCCGCCCATCATCGGGCCCATCTTCAGGTTCGTCATGCCCGGTGGCATGCCCGCCGAGGCCCCGTTCGAGCCGTACATCTGTTGCACTGGAACAGCATAGAGGGCAAAGTCAGTCGACTGGCATAGGGTGCTCTTTTTTTAGACTTTGTATGGTGAAAAAGATTTCTTGTGTCGCAATAAAGTTTTTTTTTTAATTGGATTTTAATTTCTAAATGATCGTGTTACTCCTTAAACATTTATTTATCAAGATATCCAAGCGAAATTATTTATTGATTAATTAGAATGGAATACAATCGTATTGTTTATATGCGGGCAAGTAGGAGCTTATAAACATTTAGATTTTACTCTAATGAAATTAATTATTTTGTAATTCCAATTTTTTTCCAATTAACTTGATAGATAAATGTTGTAGGAGTAAATGAACCTTTAAAAAATGAAACCGAATGGAAAATAAACAAAATTATTGGGGTTTTACTGACTTTTTAAAATTTCTCAATTAAGAATTTCTACAATTGCTTTTTACATGTACTGCACATTGCTGAATCTAATTATCTAACTACCTATGGTACAAACTTTCTTTCAATAGGTCAATTTTCGAAAGATGTTCCTAAAGGTAAACTAGCTCTTAATTGTTTCCTTAATGTCTTGTTGCATCATCATGCCCTTGTAGTAACGAAGTCTTTACCAAATTAAATTATTGCCTTTGTTTAAGGATACATCGTTACTTAGCTGCTCAAGAAAAAGTGCTTTTTCGGAAATTTTCACAAAGAGAACAGAATTATAATACGTGTTAGTGTAAAAAATATTTTTGCATTATTTATCTTTTCACATTTCAAGATATTAGAATAATTTTTCTTATTACTATTTTGTTCATGTACCTTGAATAAGTTGCTACGTTGAAGATAAAAAATAATGATTTTGGTAAAAGCTATTTAACCGATTTCAAAAATATTTTATGCATTCTATTTTAAATTAAATTTGCTATAGTATTTATTGGAGAGTATTTCTTAATTAAATAAACATCTTGTATATTTATATACTAACTAGCCTTTATACAATATAATTATCTTTCAAATATACAAAAATATAAAAATTTAATGCACTTTAAGCCGTTTCTTATCGTCTCATACAGAACAGCTTAGATAAAAGAGCGCAGAAAAGCTGTAGGGAAAATTTTGCTAGTATTTTGAAATATAAATAAATCTTAAGTAGATTTCTTACTCTATTTGTTTTAGTTCTTTTAAAAAAATTCTCATAATACACATTTGTTTGGTATCTTATTAACAGATATTACTTATTAGAATGTTAGCTATACGAACGAGTAAGATAACAATCCTATCAATAACTTTCAGAAAAATATTTAACTACTGTATTTTAGATATAGAATTATACAAATATATTGGTAATAATTTGATTTTTAATGATAACGCTTTAATGATGGCTTTCTGATATCTATTTTGTAAATATTTGAAATATAGGCAAATAGGTTACACTGATTAGATGCCATCAGTGTATCGATTGAGACAATATATTATTTTCATCTTTATATTCATGTAGTAAAAAGTAATTTCCATGAATTTTTAAATAAATATAAAAATGATTCTTCGGAGGATCTAGAAAGTTAAAAGTTGATGTGCTTTTAAATTTCATAACAGAGATTAAAAACTTAAGCAGCAAAAAGTTGTAAGTATAAGATGTAAAGGTTCCAATAATAATATTTCCCCGATCTGAACTTTTTAAAAGCCATCTTCTTTTTCTTTTTTAAAATGGCTTAGCCTTATTAAACTAATGCTGAAGATAGCAAAGAAAAAAGACAGTAAGTAAGTTCTCGTTAAAAGGCTGCACTTTTTCCAATCCGGAATACCCGTTCAGCGCATTTTATTAACTTCCGCGAAGGAAAATCGATGTCGTTCTTCTAAGATCTTTGAGACTGCTCTTGACTCTCGAGTCGCATTCAATTTCATGCAAAAAAGCTAATACAACTTTAACTAACATTACTCGATCTTAGTCTCCCATTTTATTTTCTTTCACTCAAATTCTTATACTAAAATAATCTCTTATGAGTTAAATATATTAATATAATTAACGTACAACCATTTGTAACTAAATATAACTTCTTTTACCAATTTACTACGCATTGAATAAAATTACATTTTCTATTTACTCAGACGAGCATTTCCAATGCCACCAGCAACCTAAACTTCGCCTACCCCCCTAAAATACGCAAATCAAAGCCGCCAATCAAATTAAACAAAGCAACCTAAAAAAAGAACACTCCACCTCTTCGAAACTTTTCAGGCTTATAAATCCAGTCTTAAAAAAAGAAGAGCCAGCGAAGTGTAGACGAAAAAAAAGGGCGCTACGCATAAAGCCTTCCACCGGCGCATCCGGGCGGGGCCCCGCGCGCCGTATATGGGTTAAATCGATTTACGACACATACGGAAAGTGCTTTACGGCCGGCTGAGAATATATACGTTTTAGCATGCGCGCAGACCGGCATTTTCATCGGCGGCAAATCCCCCGACGTTAAAACGCGAGCGCGCATTGCGCCCAAGATTCTCTCTCTCTCTCGTGCACGTGACACTCGAGCACTCGCGCGTAGTCTGTTATTGAAAGTACTCGGCGCAACAACAAAGAGAAAAAAGTTTATGCACTCGTCGTTATGCGTGCCCCCGCGAGAGCGGGTTATGCGTAAGATTCAATCTACCGAAAATAGAGAGGTGTAAGGGATGCACTCCGTGATTTTTATATGCATATATGTTTATTTTTAAGTTCCTTTCGTCGTACTGCGGCTCGGGGATAATAGGATTTATATCGTGGGCCCGGTGGATGGATTTTCAAAGATACGGATTTATAGAAATACATAAATGCGCGTTTTATCGTCGGGGATGATGCTGAGTGGAGGAGATCGACGTATGCGCGACGAAGCAGTAAAGCGAAGTGTTTTATCTGCAGCTGTTGAGCTTTCTTATGAATTTCAATGGTAGGTATTTGTAATATTCTGTTTAAGAAGTAACTGAATATATAATATCCATAGGGTGTAAGTATGTAATTTCAAAACTAGTTTATTTTATAATTCCAGTGACCGTTAAGTCTAGCTCTTTCTCAAGACTATAAGTAGATAGGAGAAGTTTCAAGTTTTAAACTTGTAAAACTTAATAATTGCTTTAATGTATGGGGGAGATTGTCGGGGTTATTAATGTATGTACAATAGTTAAAGAAGCTAAATAGTGAATAAAATAAAACAAATAATTAAATTGATTTTGTTAAATAAAATATAAGAAATGAGTATGCATGCTCTACATCCAGATTACAGAATTGGATAAAATGTCGAGAGACGTTTTCCGGTTATGAATAATAAAATTGTCTGCACAGTTCGTTCTAATGAACGTTGGTTACGAAGACAGGTGTCTTAACTGGTATTTTCAGAAAATTTAATTAACATTAACATTGATGAGAAGTTTAATAATTTAAACTTGTAACGGGATAGATAGAGAAAAAAATTAGCATGATTATATGTACAAAAATTTAATCCTCACATAACTGAACAGAATTCAAAATCCTGCCTATATAGCCCTATCATAGGTGAGGTCATTGATCGCTATATGATAAAATTTTAAAGTTTTCACGTGTCAATCCGATTGACATTGTCTGCATACACTTTTAGATTGTATCGGTGACTAAATTCTCATTCTTTTCTATTTTCTCTTTCTTATACTTGTCGTACTTTCTCTCTTTGTGGTATTATATTTTCAAGAATATATTAATAACTTACAAAGAAACGCTTTCTTATTTTATATTCAGTTTCCTGCAACGTTGTCAAATTTCTAAAATACTTTTTTATTCTATTCCTATAAAAAAAACTATTTTAATATTAAGATTTTATACATATTTTTCTAGTGGTTCAACGATATAAAGGCTCTTCAGATTTAACAAGCACCTTTCTACGTACCAGCTTTCTTTCTGTTGCGCTCTTGCATTTTCAAAACCCCTTTTACATAAGAGTCCTACTAATTAGAGGATCATTCAGATCTTAGAATATTATGATATAATATTAAATCCACGTGAAAAAATTTTTTCACTAAAAAATTTTAAAAAAATGCAAAAACTCCTATGTGATCAGATTTTCTGCAAATTCGCGCAAATGATTCATTTACATAGGAAATTAAATTGTAAAATATATTAAAATTAAATTTACTTTATCCGTATGTTATAAACTATTAAAATTAATAGTAGAAATTGCGTAAAATAAAGTTGTACCTATTGATTTCCTTCTAATTTTTTTACTGTATCTTAAATTTATAAACTTTAAGTTGATAAAACTTCAGGAAAATGACTATATTGATGATCAAAGAGTAATTACAATTTGGAAAAAAGAGTATTTGTCATTTGGAAAAAAAGAGTATTTACAGTTTAATCATATATTAATTGATTGAAATGTCATTATAAAAATGTTTCTTATCTTAAAATAATGAAAATAATAAGGCTAAACGATATGTAAGAAAAATATTGGCAAGCCGAAAATATATTTAATATTTTAAGCATATTTTTTAACATAAAATGAGTTTTGTTTACGTACTATTAAGTTAAATCAAATTCAATTTGAATTAAATTATTTAATGTTAATGAATATTCAAAGAAATATTCGAAAAATATTCAGTAAATGTCATTGTAAACGACTAAAAGTTATAAAAAAGAAGTTATTCGTCTACTAAAATACTATTAGAGTCATTTCATACATTTAAATTATTTAAATTTCTCTGTACTATAGAAAGTACATTACGAAAGTATCTGAGTACCACATGCCCTCAAATACAATATCACAATTTGCTAAACCGCAATTCTAATTATATATATAACGTGTCAAATCAACTTTTAACTATGCACCTTTCACTAAACTCCTTCAGACATCCACCACGTATTTCGTTCACACAGCGTACAATGCAAAGCACATTCTAAACATCACTCGCAGCGGCTCTCCAAGCCACGCCAAGCAATAAAAACCAACTTCGAAAAACGGAGAGAACAAGGAGAAACCCGCGAGGGCAGCCACGACAGATGGCCCCGGGAATCCCGTAATTTTCCCCAAACTCCACGGCATCCCCCTGGATTTTCAATCCGCGCGAAATACGAGTGTCTAGGTATCCCCGGCTTGCGGCTTGCGCGGCCTCCGCAAAAGTAATATCGAATCGCGACCTGTCGCCTCCACCACATTCAAAAGCCGCCTGAGGAATCGCGTATACGTATAGGCGCACACATCCCCTTTCGTGCTTTCAATATCTCGCCGAGTTTTCCCTACATTTTCTCTGCCTTCGCCTGCCTCCTGCTCCGTCTGCGCCGTTTTCTCTATATCGGATGCTATGCGTGCTCTCGTCGTCTCATGACTCGTTCGAACAGATCCCGATCGCGTGTGTACGGGCTGAGAGTATTGCGCTGGGGAAGGGATTGGGATGTCGGCTCGAGGTGCGTGGGGTCTTTCTTTTATTATGTAAATCGTGTTTTGTGTGCCGGTTTTGAGAGTGTGTGTCTTTTTTATGGTAGGATGTTTTTTAATTGGTGGAGTTTGGTGGTGGTTTTTGAGATTATTGAATGGGCACTTTTGCAGTAGAATTTTGGCGCGAGATTTGGTTTAGTAGTCGTTATTCACTGCGAGTTTTGGAAGCTTAAAACAAATGTGGTTCTGACACTAAAAATTAACATGATAATATATTTTTATAAAGATATGAAAAGAAAGTAGCAAAAAAAGATTTTCAATTCACAATATTTTTTTAATCATAAATTGCAAAAATAGTTTTTTTTACATAGACAAAGAATTCAAATTAATTTTTCAGATAAAATTTATAATCTTTTATAAAATAATTTTAAAAACCAGACTAAAGTTTTAATCTTTATTTTTTATATTAGATTAGACTAATATATTATGCAGTTAAAGCAAAAAAATTAAATTTAGCAATAAAGTCTATAGCCACTGATAAGGTTGAAGTGAAGACATCATAAATAAATTATTTAAAATAAAGTTACATATATTTTAAAAGTATAAGATTCAACCATCTTTTCTTTACTTCGAAGTAAAAATTTGTTTTATCCTACATAACATCATTTTTATTTTACTAGTTCAATCCTAAAATATTTCGCTTTTATTGTGAAAGATGTGAATTAGTAAGTAAATTAAATAGTTTATAATTGCTGTCTAAATGTTTTGTCCCGCTATCGTAGTTGTGAGTTGTAATCACTAATAAATGCAATAATGATGCAATAAACTATTATGACTATCAATAAATTATATTTTTAAAAGCTTATGTCTACGGCAGACATATACGTCTTTTTAAAGCTTGAGGAATCAGCGAAGTTAATTAATTCATAGAAATATTTTATACTTTGGAAATTAATTAAATCATTCTTCAAGGACTAAAAGAATACCTGTAAATTTTGCAAAGAACTATAAAATCTGATATAAAATACGAATCAACGGAAAAGTAAGTTTCAAATTTAGATCATACGTAATTATACCATTAAATTTTTTTAAACTTGACTTAGCAATTTGCATAACGAAGGCCGATTTTCTTTTTAACAAGATCGCTCTCTTCGCACTTCAGAAGTTTTATGCTTGCAGTTGCAAAAGATAGAACTTAATTATTCAAAGAAAAAATTGTAGGAAAGATTCTTTAGAAAATTAAAAAAAAAAATCAGTTATACTATTCATCATGTAAGAGTTACTGATTTCCCAAATAGTTTTATGTCAATCTTTTCTTATTATCTAAATTGCATTATTTATAGCTAAAACATGAACAAGTACCTTTCTTCTTTATTAAACGTGAAATCGATGAAGTAATTCGATTTCCAGTCACAGCATTCTCTTTACGAATACTTTAACAGAAAATTACGATATGATAAACTGTTCCCGACTTATAATGTTTTACTTTAAAAAAGTGCCATAGTTTCTCTCTTATTTGTTTATAATCAAATATATATCATAATAATTATACCATTAAGGCATTACTTAAAAACATTACCATTTAAACATTACTTTTGCACTTCAAAAGTTTCATGCTTGCAGTTACCAAAGAGAAAACGTAATTACAGTACTGATTCTTCTTTAAAGAATTCTTTCGAAAAGTTGAAATTTATTCCGCTATACATTTCATGTCAGATGTTTCATTATACTTATGATGTCTCATCTACAGTTAAAACATAGCTACACAATTACCTCTTTACGTCAAACACAAAACTTCAATTTCTCAAAATACTACAACACGAAATCGAAAATTCCTCCCCAACTCGCAAAGCACCCTTCGATGTAAGACGTGCAAGTCCAAAGTCTCAAGTACACAAGTAACATCATCCCACGTCACGTCAGCCCTCCAACCAAATCCCTCCAAACTTAACTCGCCAGCGCGACAAGACTCCACCTGTTTACCGTACAAAATTACCTCGTTTTCCGCGGCAACTTCATCGCGAAATTTCCGCGACTATCGACAAGTTCACTCGCACCCCTTCAACCCCTCGCGGGCGTACGCGTATGATCCAAAAGCCACGGCCGGGACCCGTCGGATCAGCTCTCCTCGCGGAAGAGTTCAACGGCAACTGGTCCTCCCCCGTCTTTCATCCACGAGGGCGCGGATCGCAACAACTCCCTCGCTCGCGGCGCTCTTCAAACCAGCCCCGCATAAGTAACTTTAAATTGCGCGCGCTATGCGCGGTAAACAAGCTTTAAACAATCCGGAGGCCCGAGCGAGGGCTGGGAACTTTTAATGCAGCCCTGGTACTATTACGAGGCGGGGCTGCGCGGGTATAGCGACGAGCCCTCGGGGAGCGCATTAGAATTTTCTGCGGCCGTGCAAGCACTGCACCGAGGAAGTTCGACGATGCTGATGCTCCACGCTGCTGGCTTTTCTGCTTCTTTTTTTTTTAATGGAGTTTTTGCCTTGGGTTTTTTGCTCTCTCGTGGTCGACAGATATAAGGCTGTGATTGAGGGGGAGAGAGGGGTGTGTTGGATCTCGTGGGAGGCTTGACTGGGTGGAAGAATTGTTATTGGGGGTTTGCATGTAGTATTAAGGTGAGAGGGTGGATTGGGTTTTTGATAGTATTTGTTTGGAAGTATATTAATCTTTTTCCAATAGTAGTGGGAGTTGAGAATTAGTTTGGAGGTATGATAGTATGGTGCTAATTATAGATTTGGTACGTGAAAGGTAATTTTAGGATATTTTAAATAAACATCTTTATCGTAACAAATAATAGAATAACTAAACATGAAGAATAAGAATTTATTTTTATAAGGCTTGTATTTAAATAGAGGAAAATAGTAGTAATTAATCAGGAAAAATGTATATTTGTAAATAAAATTATATAATATGTAACGAAATAAAATATTATTAATTTAAAACAAACGAATTTTTGCTATATTAAAGAATTATCTTAGAGTGATTGTCAAAAATATATATTACTTTTAGTTTTATTAAAAAAATTTTTAACGTAATACGATCTACAATCAGAAGATATTCTGGTTTATCAAACGTCCGAATATTCTATTAATCTTGGATGAATCACGTTTAAACGTAATTATCGCGGCATGTTTATATTAACAAAATTATTATACATAATTTTGAAGCAAATACCTTCTAGTCTTACTAATTTCAAGTAAATTTCAAAATAATTGTCTTGATCAATTTTTTTGTCTAATTTGAGACATACCAAACTATATGTATATAATTTACTGAATATTTTTAATTTTATTAATTAGTTTATGATAACATTATTACTATTTATATAATTTTCGTAGTCAAAAAGTGTTTTTTTGACAATCACCCATAAATATTATATAAATAAAACTAGTAGATACATATAAAAATGCAGATAATTTATTAATACAAAAGTTATTTACAACGCAGGGAAATTAGTTATGTATGAATATGAATTTGAACACAAAATGTACTTTGCATGATAATTTGTAACATGTACTGGTAGAAGAGAGTAAATTAGATGCAGAGCTTATATGACAAAAATTTAATATATTCTATGTACATTGCATTAAGAATATACATATATATATATATATACTCAATATGTACAGAGTGCTCAAAGTTAAACGGATGTCTTCTAACTTGAGCGTAAATTAGAAGCAACCTGTTGCTAAAAGTTCACGAGTCGTAATTACATCTATATGAAAAGATTTTCCACACTTTTAAAAAGTTGAAAAAAATTCTTTTATGTTGTGCTATTCTATCAGAATTAATTATAAAAACTGAAAAATTATGACTATTATAATTTATTGACTTATATAGTTAATGATTTCATGTTACAAAATTTAAAGTATATTTTCGTCAACTGTAGTATGTGTTTCTTTATAATTAATTGAATACATTTTTAATTTAGAAAAGTTAAAATTTGTAATACAACTGCGTTATATGTTTAGTTCAGAATACTTTTGACAGATATAAAATTATTATAACAACTAATTGTATTCTTTATATTAAATTACTTATATGACTCATGTAACATATACATACTTAAGTATAGCATCCGCATCGCATAAAATATTTTAATAAATAGTTAAAATGTGTTATTCTGTTCAAATATTAACTAAATTAAACTAAATTAAACTAATTAAATTTAAAGTACATATGCTGTCTGCATAAATGCATGATCTCGTATTGTTTTATTATATTGGTTTATCAAAATATTAGGTAAATTTATTTTACATTGTTCATGCATTGATACTTTAATTGCGCTATCGATATTGAAATTAAACTAGAACATACATCGAAATGCTATCAACGTAACAAAGGTATCAACGTTCGTTACTCCATAATTCTGAAAATGTATTATTCCGTTGTTTCAAAACGTCAAACATGTCTTGATTGATAGATTATAATTAACGTAAACTCCACAAATATAACTGACTCGTAGTGTTGTAGTATAGATAGGAACACGTCACCATCATTACGCGCTTGTATTACAGTACGAACATTTTAATTGAAATAATATGTAACTGACAACTATAAAAGTCGAAAAAAGTTTATTAAAATACGAATGCATTAACGATACCGTTAGTTTTGACAAATTGATATTTTTTATCTTGCTTGTGACAACAAACCTATGTTTCAATTTAGTTCATTAAAGCGTTGTTTTATTTAGAAATAATTAACGTTCAATAACAATACTTTAAAAAATTGGTAATTTGTATAAATATTATCTTTACAAACTACTTAACAACTTTTTTTTTATTTAATTTGATTTGATTTCTGCAAGTGATTTGTGTTACATTTTCATTTGAATTACAATCTTGGAGTTTTTCAACTCATGTTTTCGACTGTTTAAAAGAATTTACAAGTGGTAACGTAACTTTTAAATGCATCATATGACTAAATTAAATTATAATTTTACCTGTTATAATGCAGTAATAAGTACAATTAATAATCTTCAAATTTCATGCTTTTAAATAATTAACAGTATAAAGATAAGTAAGTAATTCTGATTTTGAATAAATAAATACGCGTATAGGTTGAACGTATCTGAAACTGTACAACAGATTTAAGTAATGTTCAACACATGACTAAATTTATTGAGTAGTCTGCTCTTTAATACGCGATAAACTTTTATAATCTCTAAATTAAATATTATTTAAATATTATTAGTTCAAAAAATTTTCTTACAAACATTCCTTTTCAAGATTCATCACTCTTCGTCATTCACAATTGTTCGTATAAAAATATATTTCTATCTACATGCACGTAATCATGTCCCAAGTATCAAAAAAGCATCATACCAACTTTACACACGCTAAACTCTCTATAAATAACACAAGCGCCGAGTGAGCCTTCCTCGCTAAATCACAAGATAGCCAAAAAAATTAAGTAACACAGCGCACCGCCCACAGCCTCGAATCGAATCACGAATTCAACCCGTATACAACGGCGGCTCGACCGTGAATATTCCCTCGGCGAAGGGACTCTTGGCCTTCGTCTTCACCAGAAAGAATCCCTTGTAATTCTTGTTCACTGGATCTCCAGCTAATATCGCGGGGAACCTCGGTGGGCACAGTCCAATCAGGTACGCCAAGAACCCCGAGCACGGCCAACCCCAGAAGCCGACCTTGCTATTGATGGACTCCGCGAAGTACATCGCGGCCCGATGATGATTGCAGCCGAAGGGATTCCTCTTCTCCCAGCATCCCGGCTGACTGACGCCTCCGTTCATGTAGAAGTCCACGTGTCCGCTGGGCTCGATTTTACCCTGCACGAAGGCATTCGTGTGAAAGACGTCCACGAAGTCGGCGTCGCCCGCGTCGAGTTTCTCGTCCTTGCCCACGGTGATGAACAGCGGCATGGCTGGATCTAATCCCGTGATTCTGGGCACCTTGTAAGGTCTCAGATTGTTAGCTGAATAAGCCGGGACGTGGGCACCTAGGGAGAAGCCGATCACGTGGATGTCCTTTGCCCCGTAATCCTTGAGCCTGTCGATCAGCTGAGCTAGACACTCGCCTACGTGAGGCACGTTGTGCACTGCGATCGGGTAGCAAGGACCCGCGGCTAATCTATGCCAGTCAACCGCGATCAGATTACAACCGGCCTTCTTCAGATACTCCGTGCGTATGTCCACCAGCGAGTCCAGATGCATGTCCGAGTTGTATCCGTGCACGATTATCTTGGTCGGTTGCCCCGGTTGAAAGTACGTGTCCGCCAGATTGGAGCCAGTGTCGTTAACCAGAATCTCCTGAGCCAGCCTGAAATTGGATCTAGTGTGCAGGTAGAAGGAGACTTCGGGGTCGGGACAGGTCTGATTGGTGTTGACCAGGCAGGGCCCGATGAAGAAGTCCTTGGTCGACACTCCGTACTGGCTGTCCTCGACCCCGTCCTCGAACTCCAGATTCTGCGTGAGCACCTGGTGCAGCAGGGTCGTCGACAGCAGAAACAGCGCCAGCGACAGTGCCAGCAGCCGGCGGGCACTCGGCCCGTGATGCCAGTTCATTTTGTCCCTGTCGCCGATTGACTTCCGTTTGCCGAGCTCAGCGTCGACGGCCGGATCGTCGAAGCCTGTCGAAGTCGAACAACAACTGCGTGGTTTTTTCGGGGACGCGCTCTCGCCTCGCCTCGACCGCGGCCACGGCGACAATGACGACGGAGTCATTTCTTACCGAGCGCGATTACGCTTTCGCCGCCGCCGCCGTCGTTGCCGCCGCCGCTGCCGCTGTCGGGCTAACGCGTTATACACGTTATGTGCGTGTGTGTGTATTGTACCGAGCGCTCGTCGTCGTCGTTGTACGTATGCGTACGGAGTGTGTATGACGTGTATGCACGTGGTTGAGTGTCGTACTGGGTGGACTGTAATTACTGGACTGACGAGCGCGGGCGTGCTTTTTGCATCGCGCGGAGAGCGGTCATAGAGTTATCGGTGTTTTATTATCTAAGCGGTGATAAGGTGAAAAAAGGGAGAGATTATGAGAAATTGATTAGGAGAAGCCTGAGAGCGAGCCAGGTGATGTGGGTGATAATGACGTCGATGCGTTGGAGATTGTACCCAGTGTATGTGGTGTGCTAGAGGGTTGTGTACAATTTGAATTAGGATGCTTTTGTGAATGATCGCGTGATGGTTTTGATTCCTGAGATTTATGTAAGAGTGGTCATTAATGTTTGATGCTTGATTTGCGTTAGTTGAGCGATGACAGTTTCTTGTTGAAAAAGCGTTGATTCTATAAGACGGATTTCTACTTATAACCCAGTTAAAAATGGTTCTTATATGATCATTGATCATATACATGAGAAAACGTATAAGATTATATACGATGTAATTCACTATAAGCATGTATGATCATATATGATCATCTGTGATTAAATTTGACAATACATGATAGAGTATGATGAAAATAGTTGATTCTTCTCTTGAATGTCGTACCTCCAGAACAAGACTATAACATCTCAACATTTTTTTCATCTACTTTTTCTACATAAAATCGCTTATATGACAATAAAAGTTCCTTATTCACCTGGAATATTGGCCTTAATAGGTTGAGAAACTATAATACCTATGTAATAATAAATCTTAAATAAAAATTATTTTCTGAGAAAATTTACGTTACTTGCTTAATTTTACAAAAACACGTAATTTTTAGTTGTCATAGTCTTGTTTTAGAGGTGCCATATGATCATATATGATCATACAATGTCATAAATGTTCACATATGCTCATATATAACGCCTATATTACAGCATACTTCCTATATGCTCATACATGATCACATATAATATAAAGTATATCTATCTATCTATCTATCTATCTATCTATCTATATAGGTATTAGTAATAGCATTGCCAATATATTTCTAATATTTAGTCACAGTGTCTCATTCGCTTATAGTCCATAGAAAAAGTTAACTAATATACATTCTATGATATGTATATGTGTGCATGCGCGTGTGTGTATATATGTGTGTATGTGGGTGTGTATCGATTTTTGCGTATGTCTGTGTATGTGTGTACGTGTATGTGTGTGCGTGTGTGTAATGTGTGTTGTGCGTATGTCTCTGTTTATACAATGTACAAGTATGACTGCATGTGTGTTTATTTCTGTGTTTGTGAGTTTATGTGTATATGTTATGTGAGCAAGATATGTGTATTAGACAATTTTTTCTAACTATACATCTTATATATATGGACCATTGAGAGTTTGAAGTTGTAATGCGACACTATAGCGGACATCGCGCGACATTTTGTATTGAATTTATATGAGAGATTTATTTCTAAATTAAAATAATAGTGTTTTATATGAAAATAAGTGTTATTACTACAACTGGATACTGTATGCTATTGAAAAAGGATAATAGGTATATCTTCCGGAACTATGGTAAAATGTGTTAATATCATTATTTTTGGATTAACCTACGCGTAGTGAGGCGAGACTTTTAAAATTCAGGCTTTTTGCCTGTTATTCTCGCTCAGAAATATAGTTTATGATCTTTCAATACTCTGCTGAACCATATGTAGGTGAAGCTTGGAACGTTCGTGGAACTATTTTCAATTTTTGCGTGTATCGTTTTGTTACAGTCTAAAACAAAGTATCCGACATGTCTAAAATAGGGCAGATCCTTAATAAGGTTAAAAACAGCCTAAAAGTAAGGAATGATTTTTGTAGCCCTATCTATACGATTCATCTCGCTAATTTTTATGCGAGTGAATGAACTGCTTTAGAAACTATGTACACAATTTTTTTTATCAATTATCTTTATAAGGAATCAAATTGAGACTCAAAAAGATAATAAGAAAATCGATTTTATTTTCTTATTCGAAAGGTCGGTGTTTTATCTTGGTAATTCTTTCACATTCAAGTAAAGATTATTTTATTAAGCATGTGTCAATTTTTTTGATCGATTTAAATATGAGGAAAACTTTTGATCTAAATAACAATAAATAAAAAACATTATTTTGTGGTTAGAATAACAGATTTATACTTATTAAATCAGTTGGTCTCGTTATATCTCGTTAATTCGTTCATCATTACAAAACGAATCAAAAACTTCATTTATATTAATACTTTTACGCAAATTTATTATAAGAAAAAATTTTCGTTCAGATATTCATAGTTCTCACGTATTGCGCATTTTGAGCAATTGTTTAAATGCTAACATCTATACATTTCAACCTCTGCTTAAACTGTATTAAGCCAACTAAATTAATTTTCCCCGTAATTGTTTGTTTAGAAAATAATCAAGAATATATTTAGATTTATAATGTATAATATTGTATAGAAATGAGCGGGATATAATCTTGGCAATATTATTTTAAAATAGATGAGTCGAATGCATAATGTAGCTTCGGTAGTATTAGAACTGCGAATATCTGAACGAAATTTTTTCCTCATAATAAATTTGCGTGAAAGTGTTAATATAAGTGCAGTTTTTCAATCGTTTTGTAATGGTCAACGATTTAACGAGATAAAACGCGACCAACTAATTTAATATGTATAAATCTGTTATTCTATCCTCGAAATAATGTTTTCTTATTTATTATTATTTAGATACAAAGTTTTTCTCATGCTAAAATCGATCAAAAAAATTTACACCTGTCTAATAAAATAATCTTTACTTAAATGTGAAAGAATTACCGTGATTTATCACTGATTTTTCAAATAAGAAAATAAAATCGATATTATAATTTTCTTTTCGAGTCTCAATTTGGTTACTAATAAAAGAAATTGATGAACAACATTATGTATATAGTTTCTAAGGCTGCTCATTCACTCCCACAAAAATTAGATAGATAAAACGTCTAGATAAAGCTACAAAAATCATTCCTTACTTTTAGGCTGTTTTTAACCTTATTAAGGATCAACCCTATTTTATGCATGTCGGATACTTTGTTTTAGACCTTATCAAATCGATTCACACAAAAATTGAAAATAGTTCCACAAACGTTCCAAACTTCACATACATTGAATACGAACCATCGTGCTGTATTTACGAGTTTTCATAATGTTTACAATTGAAGCGATAACCATTATTTTAAGAGGACAAACTTTTATTTAATAAAAACTACGACTTCCATATAAACCCTATGTAAAATGTATACTTTTATCGGCCATATGGACAGCCGACAGCGGCGCCACTCTCCCGCGGTGGATGTTTTCTTTGAGGTAAAGTATATAGTAAAGTACTGCGGAGCAATATTATACATTTTTTACACCTATAGTGATAAAGTGAGAGACTGTTATATCGGACTGTAGTGTAGCTCAAGTTTAGTAGGATTTACTGAAGTTCGGCACGAAGTCAGACAGTATTATAAGGGACAATCAATTATTAAATATTTGTTATTGAACACTATGAAATAAATTGTGTAAAAACATAGATGATTTTGTATTTTAGTCAAAGATATTTCAATATCCTACAAATAAAAGCAATATGCGTCTCGTAAATCCGTTAATTATTGTCAATAATCATAGCAAACAATCGATCAATTTTAAAGGTTAAGACAGAATAGCTGCTGCGTAGTGCAGACGGCGTTAACAGTCTTTCGCTTCATCACTATAGATGTAGAAACGGCATTAGCAATATATCGACGAGTCTCCATTTTTTTGCGCGTCTCTATTATCAACACCTCTAAATTGCACAATGACCCATCGAAATTTCAACTTACGAGTATCCGTCGCCGCGTGGCGCGTGTCGTCGGCTCGATTCACTCGCGGTTTCGCGTGCACGGTTAAAACCAAATCTCTGTGCACGGTGTTCCTGCACCTCGCTATTCGTCTCCACTGCACCAGGGCTGCCCTGACACTTCGACGCAGCCGGGAAAACCTTCGCCACGGGGAGAGCAGGCCCATGCTTCGAGGTCGTCCGGAACGTTATTTCGTGCGCAGCTGCGCGGAGTTCACGTGCGAAGGGAGCGAGCGCGAGTTAGATAATGGACGTTTTTTTTTATTATCTATCGACGCAGAGTACGACTGGGTTATCGCCACGGATGGGCCGAATCTTTTACAGATAGCGATTTCGGCGGCGTGGTACAAATATATTTTTTCTACGAACCTTGCAATGTAGGATCATGTATGAGCTTGTGTAAGAACCGTTTTTACTCAGGACTGTTTGGTCTTCATTGCGCAATATATTAGCTTTGGATATTTTAGAGATGCGCAGCTTTTGTAGGTTTTGTATAACAATAATTGAATATCTAATTATTATAAAAATAATGGGATTTTATAATATTATAAGTACAAGAGATTAATGTAATTCAATCAGTTTAGTGAATGTTCATAAATATTATAGTTTTATATATTACTTCAATTAATTTAAATCGTGATCAATGTAATCACAATTGAAATTATTAATAATTTTTTTTTAGATTATACGGTACTATATTATTTAATAACCATTAACGTAATTGAAGTCTTTTTTTTTATTCGAATAATATAATTTCTATTGGAGTAGTTATATTCTGTTAAAAATTGATTGGAATTACCTCATGTCGTCATATTGTATAATGAGATAGGTATTCAATTATAAAAATCTTCAACTTATTTTCCATTTCAATACTGCTAAAAAATATAGAAAATTACATAATTAAACTATCACCCACTTAGAGCTCAATTAAAAATGCAGTTGTGATGACAAATATCTGTGTATTTATGAATTGCACAAATGATTGCGTGATAAGGAAGAGAAGAAGGTGAATTCGATAGGTGAGGTGCAATCGAATTTCAGCTGAGATAAGCTTCAATAGAAAAATTCTCCGATCGCGATTCGTGATTCGCCTTTCGCGTGACCAGCGACGATTCGAGCCCGACGGAAAATTAATACCTCGCCCGCGCCGTTCCTTAGAAAGAAGTCGATCATTTAGCTTTGTTTACAATTCGTGCGCGTCGACGAGTACATCAGACCTATGGCATCCGAGACATCTCACTCGGCACGCAACTCTAGCTCCGGCAGATAAGTACAGTAATATGCCAAGTTCAATCGATTTTTCTCGTGTCATTAGCCTCTGCCATTACGGAGAAGCGTCGCTGCAGTCGAAGATAAGATCGCGAAGCCTCGGCAGTGAATGCAACGAGGCGCGGCTTATCGACTAAGGTGTATGCATGCCTGGGAAATCAATCGATAACGCCGAGAATGGGCTTTACACGATCGTTACACGAAAATATATAGATTGGGACACCGATTGTACAGTTGCATACACGTGGTTGATAGTTTTTCTCAGGTAATATCTCCATTTTTCTTTTGTAATCCGGACAGATTCCAGTGCTTAATGCGTTTCTTATATATTATTTTATCTGCGATTAAACGTCAAAACCTATTTGATAAAACATGATAAAACGTTCTTTACTCAGCCATTACTTTTAATTTACAATGAAGCGTTTTGTTTTGTATTATACGTCCGGGATATTACTGTATTGTGAAGTTACTTAAAAACATGTGATAATATTCTAAGAATAATATAGGTACAATTATTGCACAGGCTCGTGCAACGTACTTTTTTACTTTTTTAATCAATTTATTTTCTTTTCTTTTCTTATTAAGAGAAGCTATATAATTCTAAGATTCCAAATGTTCAGATATAGAATCAGACGTACTAGTGTACAAATAAACATCAAAGTTCTGCTCTAAATAATACAGTGTGATATTTTTTTATTAACACTCCTTTCAAAATAATTGAATCTAATTAGATCTAAGCTTTTTGCAGACGTTAATAAGTCTGCACGTTATATCTTTGCTCAAGTACAATGGACATAGAAAAATTCGTAATCGCAATAAAGCTAATTGACACAAATACAGAGCTACAAATAGATTGTACTACATTTAAAATGATCTGTATTAACTGGATAAAAACCACTATAATAAAAATATTAAAATAAATTTTTATGGTATTTTTCATGCAAATGAAGAACGTGGGTATTTACATTTAAAGTGAATTCCAGATATTTGATACAATTTATCTTACATTATTTAGCTATTTGCTTAAGATTCTTTTCAGAAAAATAATTGTCGTGTTCCATTCAAATTTGAATCGATCTAGTCACATGTGTAAAAATGAAATAATGTATTTAATAATTTTTATACAAAATTATTTATATGGTTATAATATTTATACGAAATACAGACACCCATGACTTCCGTTTACACGGCAGGGTACTTTTTGCATGCACGTACGTATTGTGCGACTTTTCTTACTGTCATTCATAATTTATTTTTCGAAACAATAGTATATTGTGTACCTAGGGTGAAAAGTAGCCCTTTCTTTGCCCCCGTGTGGATTGTAGTACGAGTTGAGGCGAGCAAGCACGAGCCGAAGGCGAGTGCGTACTGCGAGCCAACGACGAGTACTGCAATCACACAAGGGCAAAAAAGATTTTTCACCCAAGGTACACACCGTACTTTTTGTCATATATGTCTTGATTCGCGTCTTATTATGCCTTTAAAGCAGATGTAATGTGGTTATTTTTCGAATCGATGTAAACATATATTTATAAAACCAAAATAAAATATCAATAAAATTTTTTCCAAAATTTTCAACAATTTTCAAAATTCCCAAACATTTTAAAAATTCTCAAACATTTTAAAGATTTTTAAAATTTTCAAATGTTTGAAAAATGTTTACACACCCATTCTCGCATGAACGTACGCACCCACGCACGCACGTACATTTGTATATACTAAATGTCGTTTTTCTGAGTAGGAGGCGAAAAGTAAGGCCTTTTCGCCCGCTAAAAAAATTTCGTCCAACGGGCGAAAAGCCCTTACTTTTTGCCCGCTGGACAAAATTTTTTTATTTTGAGCAGGGAAAATTTTTTTTTTCGCTGGTGGGAAAACAGCTTCTTTGCATCCTTTTTAGAGGCATGAAAGAATGTGAAAATCGTAAGTCTATGACAAAAAAGAACAAATGGAATATTCATTTGGGAAAAGCTATTAAAATTATTCATATTCATATTTTTACATGTATGTTATACTTTGAAGTCAAATAATTACTTTAAACCAGAATTAGAATTAGAATTTTAAATTACACTACATAAATTAAAAATAAGATTTTACACTGAAAAAAAAATTTGTTAAATCTAAGTAAACGTTTCCTTGAATCGTACTAAGAAAAGATTTATTTGATAATAGTAAATATTTAATTATGTTTAGACTGGTATTCATCAATTCAATAAATATTTACTAAATTTAAGAAATATTTACTTTATTTAAGTAAATCTTTTCTTAGTACGATTCAAGGAAACGTTTACTTAGATTTAACAAAATTTTTTTTCAGTGTGTACTTTAAAAGTGGCTTTGAGAGACATAAGTATTATTTGAAATAAAAGTATGTTTGGTTGAAGCCCAGAATTTAAATAATCTACATGAAACTGTGTATAATATTATACTAGCAACAATACCTCGGTCGCTAACGCTCCCTCAATTAATTCTAAATATCCATCCATCCATCGATCCATCCATTCATAACGATAAGTTATTTGTTTTCTCTGTCATTACTTTAAAGTTTATTTACAATCATTATTATTACCAAAATTAAGGTATTTATTTATTTGAATTTCGTATATTTATTGACATTATAAAGCTTTTTACTTTCATGCCCAGCTACCTCAAATTTGTCATAAACCGCATAAAATCCATCACAACACAAAAGCCCACAATTCTCAAAACGTCACATCAAGCCAAGCCCACTCGTTATACAATCCGCAATCATAAGCCGCAACGCTCTGAAACTCCCATCGGAGCGTTTACCCACGCAATTCATTAAACACTGAAAGGACGCTCTCGCCGCCATTTGATTTCAACTATGCGCACGCGGTCAGCATTACCGAGAAATGAAGCGGAACGCGCATGCACGCTTAGTAAGGCATTTCCGCCGATGGCCGGTAACTGATAGACATATAGATACACATACACGCAAACGCTACGAGTGAAAACGCTTCAGTCGTGCCTTTGATTTTAAACTCGCATACACGCGCACACGCGCGCGCGCATCGCTGCTACTTTCACGCATACACACACACACTTTCCAAACGAGCGCGAATTACAATACACCACTCTTACTCTCGCGATCATTGCCTCTTGCGCTGAAAGCTTCCGCGAACGCGACACAAGTCACGCGAGCATCGTAACCATCGTACATTCAAATGTGCGGCTGACCCAGTTTGACGTGCGGCTAGTGTGTGCGCGAACGCACGAGACTGGAAATCTTAATTAATCGAGTCCAATATCCAATTGCGCATTGTCAGATTCGCCGACGCCGCGTGTGGAGCTCTCGTGAAATATGCCAGTGGGTCAATTTACGAGTGATTTTTGTGATTTTTTTTGTTGGCTCGTTAGTTTTTTTCCCCTTGAACTTTTGCGCCGCGAGAGCATCGCGCACGAGTGGTTTTATCTCGTGGATTTGTCATAGGTACTGTACGGTTTGAAGTGGGATTAGAGAATGTTTGGATTTGGTTGATTCGTTTCCTGTTAGCTGCTCATACACTTTTGCTCTCTAAATTCCTTCGAGTGAAACTACACGGTGGACGGTTTGACTGGACGAAAAAGTGAAAATTTGACTAACTGTATATTGTATGTATACTTTCGGGTAGAAATAGAATGTTGTCCGATTGTAAGTAAAAGTTTTACTGTTATAAGCAAGAGTGCAAGAGTCAAAGGTAAATTGAAGAAGAATTACAGTTTTATAATTGAAAGTGTAATTAGAGGTTTCTTAAATGACGTTATTAAGAAGTTAAACGAATGTAGATATGCAAATTGCAATACATACGTTATTTACAAAAGTATGTAGCAGATATTCATAATATATAATTTTATGCAATAGAATAAAACTCAAATATAATTAGTTTTTTGAGGTGGTGAGATAAATTTTTTATTAGACTTCAAGTGCCTCCCTTTTTAAGATAATACTTAGTTAAGAAAACGTAAGTCGTGGTACATATTTTTTTCATTTTTAACAAATATATATATATGTGTAAAGTAACTAATTTGCAAATTATTTTCACATGAAAATTTCAATCGAAAAAGGCATCGGAAAATAAATGTAATTACATAAATTAAACAATCGGTTTATCCTTTTAACGTGATTGAATGTAAAATAATTCAGTCAGAAAATATCTTACGATTAGATGTATACTTTAGTGCTATAATTGACATGAATAATTGCATTGGATTTTTAATTATATTTTCATTTAAGAAACTAATCAGTAATTACATTATAGTTTTATTACTTTTACACGGCACTCTAATGCAGTTTTGAGGTTTTAAGAAAACGCACTAAATGAGATACAACGTTCATGAGTTAATTAAACTCGCAAATGTGTTTTTGTATGCACTCGAATGCTGTTAATTAAGAAACAAACTTTATAATATGCTCATTAAAAATATTAAATCATGGTTTTTAGTAGAACGTTAGAAGGACTCTTTCCTTTAAAGATTTTTCTTTCATTTAAGTTGTGATGTTAAATTCTAAATACTTAATTTAATTCTCGTTTTATAAATTAAAATTGATTGATAAAGTGACTTCTGATTAAAACATATAATATTACGATATGTTAACCTATTTTTACTCTAGTCTACCTATTGGCGACGATGGGTTTAAATCCTTTGAAATTAAAAACACGGATTTTAATATATAAAACTGTGTTTTTTTAAGTAAAATTGCTAATTTCTTTTTAATCTGATATAGTTTCAAAATGCTATGGCTAATAAAATATGCTTCAATGTGAACTAAAATTTTTATTTATAAATCTTTTTTTCATTTATTTATGTAATAAGCTATAAAAAAATGTTTTTAGTTAACACGTAAAAAATGTTTTTATTTAAGCTATGAAAAAATGTTTTTAGTTAAGTTATAAAAGAATGTTTTTAGTTAAGCTATAAGAAAATGTTTTTACAAACAGTTTTTTACTTTTTTAAAAATTTTTTTGCTTTATTTACTTCTTATTTGATACTTTCTTACGAGTCTTACTAAAACCTTTAAAAATTACACATCAATAACGGAGCAAATTAAAAAAAAAATACTCAAAAAAGAAGTTTCTAAAATTATAATTTCAGTTCATTTCGAGCTCGGTGACAATTCCGATCTTGCAAACAAGAAAGTCCCCGCGCCCAACAACATTGTAATGAAAATTCCGACTCTCGCGCCAGTTCTAATCTCCCGCACCTTAGCCCAGCGATTCATACATTACCAAAACGGCGAAAACGTCCCGCAACGGCAACTGCACTGCATTTCCAAAAGCATGAGCAATTTTCCGCAGCGCGCGCGCGCGCTTACAAGCCTCTCGCACTTGCAAAATGACTGCACGCGAGACGGGAAGCGCGCAAAAAGGACGAACCGCGCGCCGCGGAGTGCGCAAATACACGCGAAAGAAATAAATTCCGGCCCGGGCCATTTCCATTTTCAACGCGGCTGCGGCGACAAAACACATCCGCGAGCCGCGCGCAGCGGAGCCCGACGTACAACGACCGGCAATGTTCTTTTGGAACTGGGCCAGAGACGGCGCAGGCGAATGCACGGCTGTACACCCGACGTTTGCCAAACATTCGCTCCGCAGCAGCAGCAGCCCTCGGTGTTTTCCCGCGCGAGAGTTTCTTGCGTTGTGCGGTTGAAGTTTAAGGGTAGCTTGTAAGATCGAGCTTGACGAGTTTAAAAATATAGCGGGGTTGAGGGGAATTAGGGATTTTTAGGTGCGTGAAACATCGGGACGAAGAAATGTAATTATTATACGGGTAAAAGTGATGTGGGTGGCAGGGGTAGATATTAGCGGAAATGACTTTTGCATGCATGCAGGTATGCACGCAAATAGAGCAGTTATAACTCGTCAACGTTTCTATCAGGGTTTAAAATGTTGAAAATTACAAGAGTTTTTTTTCAGAATCTATGGTTTTATTTTCCATAAGTTTACGTAACAAATGGAAAATTCAAATCTTGATCTCTCATGTTGAGAGAGAAATTCTTAAAATTTTAAGAATAAGAACAATTTTGATGTTAAAATATATGACTTTTTATATATATGACTTTTTTATTACTATAGACTAAAATTTTACACTGTAGTCAGGTTGTTCGGTTAGCTATGGTCGGAAAAGCGTTTAAAATAAATTTTATATATATCTATCAACAAATTATTCATAAGATTAAACGAATTACTAGCTTATTTACTTATAAATGTTTTACATACGAACTTTTTGCAAGTCACAAACTGCTACACTCTCAGATACAAAAACGTAGTTTTCGCTACCCTACACTTTATAGTAAGGGCAACTTGTAGTTTTTAGAGCAATAATAGTTAGAACTTGCCCTTACTAGTCTAACTATGAAGTCATAGCCTAACTATGAAGTTTTTTCCGAGTAGATGTTTTATTAGTAGAAACTACTACTAAATCGCTTTTGCAATTTTCTTATTAATTCTCAGTTATAATACCTAAAGCTTATTTCAAGTAAGTCACTGAATATTCATTTATGAAGCATTTGATAGTTCAAGAAGATAGTAACTAAAATTTCAATTAATTTCATTTTTATGAATATTTATACATATTCGTTTCTCTTAAAGTAAATTCAAGGATTTGTACTTGAATTTTCATTTACACTTGAATGAATAATGTATTTTAATATACGATGGGATTAAATGTTGTACACTGTAACTAAAAATTTAAGAAATTTTTAAGAGGAAATAGGACTTTAGAAGAATTAAAAATTCATGTGTTACATTTTAATTTAAAAATTTACTGTAAAAGTTTGTACAAGTGTCAGGTATAGCTTTATTCTTAAATTTTATTTCATTCAATTGATATATCAAAATGAATATTTTGAAAAGAAATAGTAAGCTAATCACAAATATATTACATAAACCAAACTGAAGACTCAAAATGAATTGCATTTCAACATTGTTTCTTCATTATTTCTGTAAGCGAAACTTTGCTATTTATCCAGAATTACCTATATATTTCAGAATAATATAATTAAAAATAATTTATTTTTAATTTCCTTGATTAATTTATTCATTTTTATTATTGCTTATTATTGTTATTAAAATGCAAATCACGTAGCTGGAATATGTAATTGCAAGAAATATAGTCCAATTTGCACCGCAATTCAACTCAATAACCGCAATATTTACAAATTGCATAATTGAAATAAATAGGATTGAGCAATCAAAATCATGATAAATGTAAAGGCTCTAGTTGTTACATAAGTATAACTAGCGGACGCATTAGCTAACTGAGCTAAATGAAGGTTTATAGGTGGTTTAAACGGTTCATTGTTCAAGCGCGCAAGTGGTGGACGTTTAACTTTTGTTTTACACTCGGGTCCCATCGTTTGCATGACAAATTCACATGTGCACGATTGACTTATTAAGTTAAGGACCTAAACAATCAAGACTTGATGATCTTTTTAACGTCCATATAGTGCGAATGCAAATTCATCATGATCATTTATTTAAAATTTTTTATTCAATTTATAACTCAGATTTGTAAAATTAGAAAATCTTATTCTTTATGTGCTAATAAATATATGTTTTTTAAATGATTATCACAGTAAGCTTGCCTATTCTGAAATTAACACTTTCACTGCTGCGCGAAAAGCAACCACAAATTGTTTTTCAACAATCCTTTGAAACAATTTTTTTTGTTATTTAATGTAATTGCGTATCAAATAGTTCATTTTTTCACAGCATTGGAAGGGTTAGCGTCAATATTACGAACTTGATTTTCTTAATTCTCCCTTGACGACTGACTCAACTGTGGCGACGTGGAGAAATGCACTTCAGCAGTCGTGCCGTCGTTGGCAAAGTCCAATAAATTTCGCGATACCCATGCCGCTATCCGGTTGACACGCTCCATTTAATCGAGACCCTGATGTTGCTAACACGAGCTTCAGAAGCGCTGCAGAAATCCATCGGTATGGAAAATATTTCTTACTCGAATGACAAGTGTACATTTTGAAATTCGCCAATTCATAATTATTAATGGCACGACATAAAGCTTAATTGATAACTAATGGGAAGAGGAGAAATTGCGTTTTGAGAAAAATGGGAAAATCGTAGGAAAATATGGTAAAACAGATTTGTATTACTGCAACTTAATAGGAGCTTAATGCCTCGTCTTCATGGCACTTTAATAGAGGGTTTATTTAACTTTTAATATTAAATAAGATTGCAGTGATAATTATTAGAAAATTTTAAAAAGTTCCATTGTATAGAGAATTGGCTTTTCTATTTTTTCATACTAAAAAAGTATTACTTTACTGAACAACATAAATGATATTTAATATTGAAAGTTAAAGCGAGACGATATTAAACTGTCAGTGAAGATGAGGCATACGGAATACTGATAACCCAACAACGTTTATACGATATATTATATTATTTTATTAATGTAATAGATGTTTTTTTGTGTATTTTAAGTTGCTGATTCATTTTGTACCATCTCTAAAAAGCTAAATAATAATAACACGACTCGTTTAATTTACCATGCAGCCCCTGAATTTGAGAAACCAGTCAAATTAGGTATTTATATCATATACTATCAAAAGTTCTTAATTTTTCGGCATTAGAATTCACAGCTACCTACATTTTAATTTTTTCCACAGTGAAGGATAAAGAAAATGTATTTCGCAATTTCTGCGATAAGCGTTTTTACGATGTCGCAGAGCAATTACTGTTTTATTGTAGGATTATTAAGGTATTATTCGTTTACTATATACTTCATAATCTCTACGCATTGCAACCGAATTCGACATTATAAACTAAAATGCAAAGTCTATAATACTAATTGTAGGAATGCATTTTGTATATTTAGATAGTCATACAAATTTCAAGCCCTATTACAACAACGATTTACGTCAATTACAGAAATATAATATAAATTATTACGACAATAATTGATGCATTCGATTTGATGTGTGGGACATAGCACATAGGTCGTTTTGGTTCCGATTCCGTTGTCTTAATAATAAAAATACAAGAACTGACTGAATATCTAGATATAACCTAATCTATGGTTTTAGTGTTTAAACAATCAGAAAAGTAAAAACAGATGAATTCGTACATTTATGTGTTTACAATAGTATTTTTTTAACTTTAGTTTAGATCTCATTTAGATATCCACGCACTTAATTAAGACCATTTCTGCATTTTTATTTTCAAGACAGCGGAATCGGAACCAAAACGACCTATGCCCCATGTCCCAGCACTCAAATCGAACGCACCATATAATTATTAATAACAAGCAAATCGAGCCTATCATCATAATCTCGAATTATACATTAAAAATAAAACAAAGGCACAAAATTTTTGCCGATCTTAACGCGATTAACCATTGCATTATACAGCATTTCACCTCGAACACCATGGTAATTAATCCCCTTAGTCGTTAGGTCAAAATCGATCGTAGGCGGCACACGGGAGTAGAGGGCGACACGTTCTCTCTCTCTCGCGCCCGAAACAAAAGCGACCCGCGCCGTGCGTCATTGTAAAGGCGGCTTAGGAAATCGCTAATGACGTCTCTCCCTTTCAGCGTCTTTGAGCTATAACGGCCGCGGGGACGAAGAGAGATATCCCAAATTACGCTCCGGACACGGGAGCGCCGTGGCACCGCGCGCTAATCGCGTTTTCTCCAGCTTGTGGGTGTAATTTATATTTCAACAATTTTGAACGTTCGAGTGCTTGTGTACAGGCTTTTTCTCTTCTTTATATTACTTGGGTATTATGAGTGCATTGCTCGGGTGAAATGTATGCACGGGATAATGGAGATTGCACGTGAATTATAAGGGTATGGTATACTCGGCTCACGGTGAGATTCAGTATTGTGTCTTGGAGACATGCGAAATCTCTTTGATCGTATAGTTCAGAATGTTTTTCTTCTGATTTGTATAACAACAGGTATTTAGATTAAAAATATCTGAATACCGCGTGCGAAATTAGATTAGCCATCAATGAGCGAATCATGTGTCACAATTAATACGTATAAATAATTTATTTACCAAATTGGTTCTATGGTTCACTTTCTTAAAAAATATATTGGGCCGAATGGGTTTTTATATGGATTACTAATTATAATTTAATAAATAAATATTATTTAGTAAGTATTTTACCATACAAAAATGTTTATAGAATTTTGTTGTTTAATAATATATTCTAAATGATAGTTGTTGTATATTATTACAATGTATATAGCAAATGAACACATTGTGACAAGGAACGAACAAGTTTCGCCTTTCTTGTTAAAAATTCAGATTTTCGTTATTTTAATCATCAAACCTAATCAATGTTATGCAATCAATTATATATGTTACATTGTGCACACAATTGTACAATGTTAATTATACAAAATGGAATCTCGAGTATCCTATATCCTTAAAAAATCATAAGGGTATATAACTTTTGCAATGTGTTCTAATATATCTAATGCAAAATTAAAATAATTAGGGACGCATTGGTATTTTTGGATTCGCTCTTATAACTAAAATATTTGTAGACTACTTACTTGGATGAGAACAAAGGGATTCATATAATTTTCTATAAAAATGCAAAACTAGCTCGAATTAAGTGACAAAACTATATATTCTTTTAAATATGTAAAAATTTTTCAACGTAAGATTTTGATTAGTTTCTTATGTTGAAGAAATTATATATATATAGTTATATAGTAAACAAAGGAGGAGGGCCCATAACGGCTGCTTTCGGTCCCACTGGGTAATAACTCAGTTCTTGTTATTTTGATATTTTTAATGAATTATTTACAATAAACGGTATTTTTAAGCTAAATGGCGTTTGGGCCGGAATTTGCTAAACACTTATATTAATTTTAAACGAAGAAAAAGGTGAAATAG
Organism: Gastracanthus pulcherrimus; assembly: GCA_949152435.1. Classification (NCBI taxonomy): domain Eukaryota; kingdom Metazoa; phylum Arthropoda; class Insecta; order Hymenoptera; family Pteromalidae; genus Gastracanthus; species Gastracanthus pulcherrimus. The sequence continues at coordinate 159,216,240 of OX424575.1, read as the reverse complement.
AAGAAAATTTGATCTACGACTAATTCATTATCTCTGCTTATAACTCTGCTTTCGGTCCCACTGGGTAATAACTCAGTTCTTGTTATTTTGATATTTTTAATGAATTATTTACAATAAACGGTATTTTTAAGCTAAATGGCGTTTGGGCCGGAATTTGCTAAACACTTATATTAATTTTAAACGAAGAAAAAGGTGAAATAGAAGAAAATTTTATCTACGACTAATTCATTATCTCTTCTTATAATTACATCATTTAACAACTGGAAAATTAATTTAAGTTTTTACTTTTCGTCGGCCAAAAGCCGTTTACCTGAAAATTACCGTTTATTATGAATAGCAGCTATTTTCATTTTTTTAATGCTAAGTAGATTGAAATATTAAATAGAATTTAAATAAAATCTGCTGATTTTTGCAGTAATCTGTTAGTTTGTAAGTTAGGTGACGCATAAACATTAATAATTGTTCTCTTTCTTGCAGGCATAGATACACTTTTACCCCGTATAATAAAATTAAAGCTTTCACCGTCTACTTTATCTCCTTTCCGTATTATCTGTCTAACATAAAAACGCATTTGTTCCACAAAAAGTAATACCCTTACACACGTAACAAAAACACCACCCCAACCATACCCAAGATCTAACAAACAATATAACCTGCAGCCTTAACTCCAGGAAGCTCCCAGCCCTTCAACCTCGCCTCCCATAAATATCCCCCAATTAAAGTGTCAAGCCAAATCCCTTTGATCTCGGTCCAAGCGAGCAATGACGGCTGCTGCAACACGATGCATCATGTGCAGGGCGCCGAGCGACTTGTACTCACGGGGATAGCTGACGGGCGGATGTCCCTGGGCGTTGTGCGCGTTGTGGGGATGCCGGGGCGTTGTCACGCGCTGCCTGTAGAAGCAGAGGAGTCCGGCCGTGACGAGGCCCGCGGTCGCCAGGACCAGGCAGACCATCATCATCGCGAACCAGGTGCTCTCCATCCCGAGGATCGTCGAGGCCTCCGTGTCTGTGGACAAATCAACGCAGAACCACGGTCATGACGGAATTCCTGCTGCTGGTCTTATCGGGGACTCTGCCTGCGGTTGACCGCGATGTAGATGCGCCGCGGCTTGGCCGAGGCTGGGATTTTGGATCTTGGGCTTTCATTTGCGGTGGGATGGATGACGTGTGGGTTTGGGCTGTGGGTAGTGGTAGGTTTGATGTTTGACTTGGGGTAGGGTAAGGATAATTATGGGAGCTGATAAGAAAGTGGTATGTGTTGAGGCATGGGGATTTAATAAGGATAGATGAATGTATCTTTATTGTTAATGCGTGTTACGTAATAGTTAGTGCATGTGGATTTAGGGTACTGAAGCGTGATAACTTTACTTTAGCGAAATGAGCAAGATTTCTTAACAGTAAAGAAACGGGTACTTTAATTTTTTTCATAGACTAGCATACTTCAGAGTTCTCAATAACACATAGTTCTTTCCAGAGACCTCTTATAAAAAAATTCGCATTTTGTAGATTTTCTGATCAGTACTAACAGCTTTTTAGATTATTTAAGAAAATTTTAGCTTTTGTCTACAATTCTGTTGCTAATTATTGTAAGGGATTCCTTACAAGAACTGGTATTTTTTGGGAAATCTAAAATGTGCTAGTCTTTGTAAGGGACGTCCTTGTATAAAGAAAATATGTTTCTCCGTATATCTCGCGGGCACCGATTAATAATTAAGGCAAAATAGGCTCATAACTTCAATTACTGTTATTCCCTAATTATGCTCGATTAAGACCCGATCTTATTTATCCACATCTTTCTGGCCTTAAAAGTCTTATCTTATTGGATTTTCGGTTTGAAAAATTGAATGTTCAAAATTTATTTTGAACATAATGTGTAACTTTTAGTATGTTATGGTATAATCTCAAACAAGATATTTTTAATCATGCCTCGTGAGATACTCATTCTTTATTGGAACCGATCAACAACAGTATTTATTTCATAAATTTAGAACTTTAGTTGGACTACACATAGTATATTTTTAAGCTACGTAACATTAATTCTATCAGAGTAAAATTCTACATTGAGAATGAGAGTAGTACGATTACAGTCTACTATAAGTGAGTTTCAGCCGTAATACGAGTAGACTTTTAAATTTCACTTTATTAGTGTATTAAATAAAATACAAATTTTAAAATAAATTTATTTTCAAGACTTCAAAATAGCGTATTTTAAAATTATTATCCATTGTTTAAATGATTAAGGCTAAATGTATACTAATATGTAATGTCCCGTCTAGACACACTCTTTAATATAGTATCGCTGTAACTTTTATAATCAAATAATATTGACCCAGTCTTAAATAAATAGAAATGTGCGGTGTGTAAGAATAAAGATAAGTGTTCTATTTTCATTTGAATTTTTAAAGTTTATCTATATCTATTTAAGTGTACATATAATGTATATGTGTATATAACGGACATAAAATATCAGCGGATGAAATCATTTTTTTCAACTCTGTTTATGAACCAGGTACCTTGTCATTATATAAAGCAACATTCCACTCTACCAGTTCTACTTTGATAATAAATGACCGTCTATAATAATGTATTAAAGCGTCGGCTTTTGATATTAATAATTCTAAATCAGTATTGTTTTAAACGTTGAATTATAAACATATTCTAAGTGGAAAATCTAAGGGAAGACGACCCGTCGGCAGACCTACAGGTATGTTAGACATATTACACGGATGACGTTTCATTCCTGTAGACACAATATAATAAAATGATATTAACAATGAAAAATACTGTTTCATTATATTATATTCTTCTGTCGCGAAATTCTACTTCGACTAGAAATACGTAGACATATGTACAAATAACTTAAAATTGCAACAAAAAAAAAACAGTTCCACACTGAATCATAAAACGATAAACGATATTTAAACAATTAACAAAAGCAATACAATACAATACCCTTTTCTCGCCAACAGCAATAAAACCTCTCAAACAAAGACAAATAAAAACCTGACGTTTCCCCGATAAACGTTATTCACCTTTAAATACATGCGCGCGAAGGCGTTATAACCCATCACGGGCAACAATGACGCACTGTAGGTCACGCTTCGCGTAACTCTATTATTAACCTCTCGAACAAAAGGTGAGAACGAGCTTCCTATAAACGAGTGCATACGAATTGATTCGTACGTAGAGCGGTGAGCGCTGGCCGCGGCCTCGGACAGGTGTTAGACAGACGTCGCGGGATCGGGACGCTGCAGTCGTCGAGACGCGCGTCAGCCTATTGTCGAGCGGACAAGTGCGGCGTGGTTGGTGGGAGCACAAAAGCTTATATGTACGTTGGCGGTGACTGCGGAGCGCGGCGAGATCAAAATTAACCGGAGGATTCAGGAGTCGTTGGGACGAGGTGAAGTTATATTATTGTATTGTATTATGTGTTATTTAAGGGGACACCTGGGTTAATCCCAAAAAACGATGTTTTCTTATGAGTCCAGAAAACTTTTTAGGTTTGGAAGCAATCATTCTGAAAATTTGTATGATATGAATATATAATAATGTCTTAAGTTTTACTGTTGTAGAACCTCAAAATCTTGAACCTACACGTCACAAGAAATCATTATTTTCAATACCATGTTTATTAAAGGAACTTTGATTGTCACACGATTCGAGGTGACATGATGAACGAAAATTTCTTTTTGACGGTTATTCTACTCCTTTTGACATATATTACAAAATGAACGGAGCACTTTTTCGCTTAATTTTTTATTATTATCTTTTATAGATTCAATCGATTTAAAAAAAACTTTTAAAATTATATATTTTATTTCAATATTTATTAAAATTATATATTTTATTTCAATATTTATTAAAATTATATATTTTATTTCAATATTTATTAAAATTATTAGATTTTTAAAACAAAATTATTGGATATACGAAGAAGAATAATAAAAAGAAAATTAACGAAAAAATGCTCCGCTCATTTTGTAATACATGTCACAAGGAGTTGAATAAACGTAAAAAAAAGTTTTGTTCATCATGTCACCTAGAATCGTGTGAGAAATAAAGTTCCTTTAGTAAATACGGTATTGAAAATAGTGATTTATTGTGACGTGTAGGATCAAGATTTTGAGGGTTTACAACGGTACAATTTAAGATATTATTAAGTATTGATAGCATACAGATTGTCAGAATTATTGCTTTTAAAGATAAAAAGTTTTCTGGACTCATAAAAAAAGTTATCCTTTTTTGGGTTTAACCCAGGCCTGCTCCCTTAAATTGAAGCGAATTGCTTTTAAGGAGCTAAGATTGTGTTAAATCTTGAAAATGAAGAGAAATATTCAAGGTATTACTGGAATTTTTGTTTTAAGCTAGATATTGTATTTTGTGATTATATGAACATTTAATTAAGGTGATTATCTCATGAAAGCAGTTTACAAAACTCTAAATTAGATTTACTTAGCATGTTTCAAAGAACGTTTATAATTGTATAATCTCAAACTGAGGCATATAAATATCAATACAATAATCCAAATAACAAAGCGTAGCCAATCGTCTAATATTTAGACTTGAAAATAATAATTTGAAATATTTATAAATTTATCTGGAGTATTTTGAGGTCATACATAATAAACGTTTTCTAAAAGTTTTAGATTTATTCATTAACCATTGGCTCCAAAAAACGTAGTAAATGAACGTCCATAAATCCTTGAATTTTAAAAATTCATACTATTGTGAGATAATCAAATAAATTAAATTTCAGAATTTCTAGCTTAAAAGTATAAATTCCTGCGATATCTTAAGTATTTACGTTTGTTTTCAAGATTTAGTTCAGTCTTGGTCTCTTAAATTAAAAACTAAATTGTTAATATATTTTATTGTAAAGATGTATCATTCATAATAATATTATAGATTATATTTTTTGTTTATAAAACTCTAAAGCTTTCGACAGTTCAAATGATCGAATTACGTTTTTTAACGTTGTTAAACTCTAAAGCTTTCGACAATTCAAATGATCGAATTACTTTTTTTAACGCTGTTATCTTTTTCAAAGTGCATATCGTTATATTATAAATGAGGGAATTAAAAAGATTTGATTAAATGAAATCATATTCTCTCAAAACCACAAATTATGAAGATTTTTTAAAATAAAAAAATTTTGGTTTTGAGAGACTATGTCTTATTTAAGTCAAACCTTCTTCTTAATGTTTCACGTTCATAATATAACGGTATATACTCGTACTTTGAACAAGATAAAATCTTAAAAATTGAAATTCTATAAGGATGAACCGCCCATAAATTACTTAAGGCTTTGTGAGTGAAGGAAGGTTTTTATTAGCTAGTGTATACTAAATACATAGAAAAATTAAGGAAAATGTATTACGTGGAAAGAGGAGCGGGGGGGGGGGGGTTAAATTCTCAAAGAAAGTCTTACGTAATTTATGGATCTCCAAAGATTTGCGGTGCATAAAACAAATACAGGTTTTCAAAATTGTGTAAATATGAGATGAATGATGCGATTAATTTTTACATTAAAGTATAGATACACTCACAAAAAAGTTCTTCAGATTAGAACAGTTAAAAATTTTTATAACATCTCTATTGGATCAAACACATGATTTTTGTAACCTCATTGGAGGAGTGGGTACTGATATGTAGAACGTTAACTCTGCCATTGAAGAAAAGTATCGAATTCCGCGACAACGAATTCGACTATTTAAATATGTTCAATTTGACTTTGCCAAAACCGTCAAATACAAATTTATTAACACATTTAACTTGTCGACATTACATTACGAAAAATAATAATTTTCGAACAATTAAAGTGTCGAATTTCAAAAGCATGCAGATCATAAAGCCGAAAGTCTATAATTTCGAAAATGGTCAAGCACAACGTTTCTATCTACACATTCGCACAAATATTTTTCTACAAATATGAGAATAATATAATTTCGGTTATACGACGTTCTACTCAATATAAAATGCTTCTTTAAACAGTAGTTTTTTTGTGTTTTAGACAATATGGTTCTTCTAATTTTAAATTTCGACAATGTTTAATTGTTACATTCGAATTATTGAAATTCGACACTTTGCTGCAAGGGCAATGTTGACCTTCTACATATCTGTATCCACTCCATTGGAGGATTAAAGAGAAATTTAAATTGTTCGAGTCAGAACTTTCTGTCAAGTTTATCATAGCAATTTAATCTTTAATTTAAAGGTGGTTAGTTTCCCTTAACGTAAAAAAGTTAATTTTCAATTAAATTAATTTTTTTAGATTGATAATAAGCATGAAAATGGAACTTTAAGAAGATTTATTTGGATCTAAGTTGCTGTGAAGATTTATCCAGCGCGTGTTAATAAATCGATAAATTTAAAACTGCAGATTAAGAAGCTAACAATAATATGTGTTTCATATTGTGTGATGGTATATATTTTTGCGTGACTGCGTTCGTGAATTTATGCGCGTGTTTATGTAGTAGTATGTGTTCGTGCATTAGCACGTGTAAAAATAGAAATAAATAATGAGTTTGATAATATGCAAGCCAGGAGCATTTTTAAATTATACTGCTCAAATGTTAAGCTACTAGAATTATTATTCAAAAAATCATATAGATAATTTTGTTTGTATTTAAAAATGAAAAATTACTCATATTACATTGAAATTTGATAATTTTGTATGGATATTTGGAATACGTATTTATGAAATGACTTTTTATGTAATATAAGTTATGTTTTTCTATTAATCTGTTTATTTGTATACATCCACTATACTGTATACTCGTTGTCAAAAACTTCCGGTAGAATGCGTTTGAATTTTGTTGGAGTCCTCCAATTAGGTAAGCGAAAACGTGCATTCGATCCAATGAAATTGCAGTATTTAAAAAAATTCAAAATCATTTAGCCAGAGACTTTCAACGTTGAGTTTACAAATAGACATTTCATTACATATGTATTTCATTAAAATATGTAGTAGTATTTACATATCAGATACGAAGCTAAGCACTATAAATAATTCAGATAGTTATTATCAAATATTTCCAATATAATTCACGCATAATTAATATAATTTACAATAATAATTATCAAGTACATTCCTTAAATGCGATTTTCCATTTCAGCGGTATTTATATGCTAATTAATCAAAACCGCATACAAAATACTAATATAACAGTTCATGATGCACAAATATATAAAAGTATATAAGTGCTTTTAATCTATCATAAGTACGAGCATCTCCCTATAAAACGGCAACATTAAATTCTTTACATCAAAAAACTTAATACCGCGTCTCATTCTCGTCTCTCAACTATTCGATTAAAATGCTCGGCGCGCTACGAATCCTTTCTTTTGAGCGTCTATCGCCTTGAGTGTAATTAATAATTTGCGAAAATAAAACCGATGGAATATACTATAAAGCACGCAACTCTTCACGGTAAATTTAATTACCGGGCACATAACCCACTCCTCGGGTTTGCGTTTCCCCGGCATTATATCAATAAGTACACAAAACCAACTGGAGCGATTGCTCGAGACATTAATTGCATCGGGATGGAGAGGGGTGGATAAATGTATACACAGCGAGAGACCCTCGTGCGCTCCTAACTTCCATTGCACACATACACACACACGCACAGATTCATAGACACAGGGAATAGAAGGAGTAGCTGGAGAAGAGCCGAGAGTGATACTCACTGACGCAGACGGTGGAAGTTGCCTCGTCGGAGCCGTCCTCGCAGTGACTAATACCATCGCAGACGAGGTCGTTATCAATGCAGAATTCCTTCAGAGTGCAGCGGAAATCTTTGCAGGCGTGCTCTGCAACAGACATTAGTTCATAATTAGTTGGGCCAAGGAGCGGGTGTGGCTTATTAGATGGGAGGGAATTATTAAGTGCGGCCCGAGTGCTCGAGGCTGTGCGGTTTTGAAATTTGCTTTTTGTACAAAGGCATTCGTAATAGAGTGTAACGCTGTGGTTGATGGTTCTATGAACTTGTTTTTGATGGAATTCTTTTCATTTATTTGATGTTTAATGACATTTTTAGCAGGACGTACTTTATGCTGTGGAATTTGGTTAACCTGAAATTCAGGAATCGGAGTTTTGATATACCGAATTATTGAGTATTTTGAGTAGTAAGAAATTATTGAAGATGCATTAATAAATAGTAAGATACATTTATCCATAAACTCAATAATAATTTATTTATGATTATAACGACATTCAGCTAAATAATTTTCAAGCTCAAATAATCAGCACAAAATGAACCGCTCTATACATGAGACTAGGTATTCATGGATAATAGGTATATAAATGTAGAACATTCAGTTTTAGAACTATTTCATTTTAGATAATGAAATTATGGACAATTTCAATTTATGGTTTGAATTATCGTCCGATTAAACTAGATACAAAATATTTCAATCGTAATCCATACATATTTATATGCTATAAATATACGTCAGGTAATAATAATAATTAGTATTATTATTATAATATCATTAATAATTCAATCATAATGAGAACATCAATAATTATAATTATGAAGTTCTAGCAAAATAAATGAAATATGAAATAGTTTTTCCCATTTAATATATAAGATGGGTGTCCTGGGTAGTAATTTCCAGAATAGAAATATTATGGTCAATATATTTTTGAATTCTTAGTTTACTGAGAAAGTACAAGTAATATATAAAATACAACTTCCGCATTTTTCCTGCAAAAATGTAACTCTGTAAGCAGATAATCAATATACCTATCGTCTCTACGACTCAGTGAATTGATTGAACAAAATTAAGTTATGTACTCCGATGTCTGTGAAAGCTTCCGGATGTCTGCGTCATGCTGTTATTCTTCAAGTTTTTGTAACGCAGTCCATTTTTGTTTCGTCCCACACTTTAGCACAGTATTATGTAATACAATTTAATGTAATTTTAATGTAATAAATTTGAATCCAAAATTTTATTAAATATTTAATTGAACCAATAAATATAGTATTGTATCTAATAAACATTTATTGAATCAATTAAATATTTCATTGCAACATTATGATTAAATATTTAATTTATGATTATCATTATGATTAGTATTTATACTTAGTAATATCACTTACAACCAAATTAACTGAACAGGTACAATTAATTAGGTTAAAATATTAATAACAAATTATATAATCACAAAGAAAACTACAATTTTATAGAAAATAAAAGGTGGCTAGAAGTAGTGCAACAATAACGTTAATATAACAGTTTTGGTCATATTACCTAAGTCATAAAAATACATCAGATTTACTTTTTACATGATTATCTTAAGTTTTATAAGTCTAAGAAATAGATAATATTCAAACACGTTTTCTGGATCCAGATAATAACAGAATCTATTGAAAATCGAACCAGACAATGTTTGTATAAATACAAATGGCATATACTAAGCCGTTTTTTTAAACTGAAATCTTTTTTACAGGACTCTGTGTTATCGACTTCTGTATTTTAAAAAATTACTCGAGATTGAACAAGTTTTACATATCGCAGTGCAACATAGTATAAGCGTATATCCATATTTTATCACAGTCTAATATTAATTAATACACACTCATAACAGAGTATACGGTGACAGTCTTTAGAATAGTATGAACATGCGTATTAGTTAGTATCACAACTCGTTAGTGCTAAATAGTACATAATGCGCATAATTTCATGTCAACCTAAACCTATCACTTTACATTGGAACAATACAAAGAGATATAACCTAGGTACGTAAACTACAATTACAGTGGTTGTTGTTGAACACCCTGAGATTGCACTAGGTGCCTATGTAACACTGTTCTAAATTTACGTAAGGATGGCAGGCACTTTAAGCTACGGGAAAGTGAGTTCTAGAAGCGCACCTTGGGCCCGAAAATATTTCGAACCCGTCGAAACAGGTCAAGTTAAATTAACTGGATTATTCAAAACTTGCCAAAACATTCAAGTTAAGAAAAAATTTGATTCGGGGAAGTGAAGGGAAACTTTTAAAAAGTAAGTTAAATTCGATAAAGTAAGTGATGAAATCAAGATTTTATCAGACATTCAGTAGTCAAAATTTATAAAATCAACATTTCTCATTTTTTTTGTTTACACAAAAAGGAAATTGTTTCAATCAATTTAAATGATTATGGATTTATAGATTATTCATACTCTTATCAGATGAATAGGCCCCCTAATTAAGACTTACATGGAGCTGCAGTGGCATCCTCTTTAATTTTTAATGTAGCAAATGTTGTACTAGAAAAGCTTCAATTTAAGCTTCGTTTGTTTGCTTAAAACAAACGAATAAAGGTACGGGTAGTGCACATTTCTTTGAGTTCAATCTTTTTAATTGCTTATTTTCAATAATTAGTATACGTGTACCAGTTTTACTGTCCCATTTATTTTTACAAAAATAAACATCCGTAAACCAATATAATTCGAATGACTAAATGTCGATTAAATCAACATCCATTTCCACTCACAAACGATTGACTGGCGATAAATGTTAACAATTTAGTAGCAACTGCCCAACTCAATAACGACAAAGCCGTTTTATCAAACGGATAAAACTTGATTTTCAAACCCAGCCGTGCATCCTCTTCGTTAAAAGCCCGTTGAAGAACATCGTTTACCCACGGCAAATTCAACGTCCCTCCGAGCCAGAAAAATCCACACTTTTAGAAAGGCTAACTTACTCATCACACAACCCCCGCGCTCCGTGTCGCTCGCGCGCGCGCCTGCGCCACCTATTAAAAGCACTAAAGGTGCACGTGTAATATGGACCATCATTCCGGCTGGGTTGCCTGCTAAGGGGGCTCGAGCTCGAGCACCCTCGCGCACCCGCGCTTATGTACGCGCAACGCGGTCTGGAAATAGGTGCGTTTACGGTATGCGCGAATATAATTACACTTCTCGCGCACGCGCCGGAACTTAATTATTTGCGAATTTCCGAGTCGCGTCTGTCGCTTCGAGAGACAAACGCGGGAGGGAATAGTGATATCGGGGCGGTGTATGCGGATCGATGAGGCGCGTGCATCGAATATCGGGATTCTGCTGTTGATCGCTGGGATTGTTTGGGTTGTAAAGGTGCTGATGCGTGCTGGACAATTTGATGTAAGAGTTGTTTAAGATAACGTTGATTTTTTTGGGTTTTATTTGAGATTTTTTGTAAAGTTTTATAAAAAGAGTTCTTATGGTGAGCGCCGTAGGGGCAATATTTAATACATTTCTTCTTATAGGCAATCTGTCGTCCTGATGAAGAAAGTACTTATCTACATTTATTGGTTAAGAATTAGATCAAGGGGCGCGGTAGCGCCCGATGGCAAGTATAAAGTGTTAACGGTAACTAGCTGTGGGGCGCACCGACGCCCTTTTATACGCCTAATTCATCCTTTCTAACCTCATCAAAATTTTCGAGCATTAACGTTAATGCTTATTGACTTATATATGTAATCTATTGGCATTCATTTAAAAGATATTTATTAAATCTTTCACATAAAAAAACTTTTGCTGAAAAAGATTCGTCCTTTAATGAAATAAAGCAGATTGAAATTTAGCTCACTAAATTTCTTTTTCTTTAGCTACGTCACTTCCGTTTTCGCGACGGAAACAGTTATGTATCGTAGTTAGTTATTATTATATATATATACAAATATATAAATATATATATATATATATATATATATATATATATATATATATATATATATATATAATAAGAAACACAACGCAATACTACAACAGTGCGCATGCGTCTGCACACAACGCCGCGTCTCTTAGTTATATGTCGAAATTAAAGAGACCGTCAATGCACTATATTTTATATTGAACTACAGTTAAACCTGGAATATTGCTCGAGTTTGGGAAAAATAACCTCGAACAGTGCCCGAGTTACCTAAGGTTCGTAGCAATTAACGACGGCAGCAAATCAGAGCCCTAGATAAGGTATAAACTGTTTGTCTGTAATATTATATTGGCTTGATTCCAAAAAGTGTGAGTTAGCTTACCTATAATAGAAATTAATTACCATATGCGCACTACATGTAACGCGAGTGTAATGTAGCGAGAGTATTATAGATCAGTGTTTCAGGTTCGACTTTTCGACCCATTTCTTATCAACATGTATTTATGTCAAATTTAATGTCTTACAATATTAAATTTGAAAGGTATTATTAATTTGTATACTTCATATTAATTCATAAAAAAATGACATTGATTTACAAATAAAAATAAAATACTTGCCAATTTATTAATCGATTTAATTAATTTCTTTAGCGTTTTTTTTCAGATTATCTGAATTAGTAAGAAATAGAAATATTTTAAACTATATTATTTTTTAAATAGAATATTAGTTTAAGTTTACTATTTTAATTGTAACGTATTCATGAAATTCATAATTGAACGTCTTATTTTGGTAATACCATATTTCTTTTAATTTATATTGTGGGTAATAATGAAACTTATACTTGCCAAGATTTTACCTTTTAGAAAGGTATTTTTTATAGATTATTATACCGTTAAATTCGTCTTTAAAAGATGAATATAGGAAAAAATTGAAAATATTGTTTAGCTTTAAAATAAGTGTACCTTAATTCGTTGTCCGTGTATGACGGAAAAATACGCAAAAAGAGAGACCAAAAGTGCTTCATGGCGGAAAAATCCGCACATTGTGTAAGGGAAGCACTCCGTGTAAATGCTTAGAATAAAGGTAATTTTTTGTGACTTTATTGTACAAATACTATGTATTAAAGAGAGATAAAACTGTGTATGTGTATAAATACATATTTGAAGAAAAAAATTTGTTTTCCTATTTTGAAAGCACATAATATATATTATATAGATATATTAAAGCCATTTGCAAAGGCTACGATGTCGGAGATATGAATTGGCCGAATGTCTAGTATTCGCTGTGTTACTAACAGAAGCTCTAATTAAAACTCTCTCTGCCTACTTTTATTATCTTTTACAATAAAAACATGCATTAATTATATTTCAAAAATCAAATCTTTTATTTAAAGTTAAAGCCGTTGTTTTAGAATTGCTTTAAAGGAGATCATGTACCCTATGGATTTCAGTTTTTTTACTTCAAATGTGCATTATTTATAACCCAATAACCATTTCTTTTATGATGATTCTGTATGTATTTACAGTAGAACAATGAAACTAAGCGATATAAAAGTTGACGAAATAAGTTTAGAAATCAATTTCATCCATAGACAATAATAGGCAATTAATGATCATTTATAGGTATCAATGGCCGATTACTGCTTATAAATGAGATTTATTTCTACCACGGTTATTTCGTATTAATATATATATATATATATATATATATATATATATATATATATATATATATATATATATATATATATATATATATATATATATATTAGATAATGATTAAAATATACAAAAATTCACAGGATCGTACAGATTAAAGAAGCCTTGAATTTCCATATCCATGTATAGTTCCAGCACAGTATGTCCTCATGGGTACAAGTTACGCGATTCCGTATAAGCTTACTTAGGCCCTCATGTAGCAAACTTTGATACGCTCCAGTATTCCACCGAGGCCGCACGCACGACCTGACTCTATTTCTATACTCGGGAGTATACTCAACTCAATCGTGCTCGCGTCTCATTCAGATCCCAGCGTGCAGATCAGCCTCGCGCGCATAATAGTGCGTGCTTCGCGCGGGCGCTCGCATGGCCGGCCACATCGCGCGACAAGCCACGAGTCAGCCGATCAGCGCTGAATGAGTCCGATGACGAGGTTAGCGATGACCAATTGGCCCCCCCGTCCCGCAAGGGCAGAATTGTTAACACTCACGGTGAGGGGTTTCTGCCGGTAAAGGCTTCGCAGCAGGGGGAGAGTCTGCCAGTGTGAACAGATGCACAGCTATTTGGCAGTAGCTTTTGATTTCGTGGGTGAAAGTAAGAAGAACATTTTTACGGTAATACATTAAGGTAAAAGTACCAGTAGCTGGACGCTTAGTAGCGTGAAGTAAAGTAAGCGATTATTTAAAGCGTGACAATCATATTTTAATGATTATTTTTGGATTCTATTGAATGATTAGACTTCACTTAACAAATATATAGTAAAATAAATATTTTTAATATTGATTTATTAAAGAAATAACTGAATCTTTGAAAAGTTGCTATGTACCAGTACCTGGACACGGAAAACAGGACTATCCTAGTGTCCCAATTTGCATGTCCTAGTACCTGGCCATCAAATTCCAACTGAATAAAAAATGATTTTAACTCGCTTAAACATTAAAATATAAGATTTGAAATAAATGATTGTCAAGACAGTTAATTTTATAAATTTTTAAAGTAAAAATAATAGAATTATAATTAAGTAGGGAATAAGGTTATAGATACATTCAAAAGACCTCTGATTTAAGATTTTTCTTGTTTTATTTTTTTCTTTTGTAACATTAATTTTTTAATCTCAACATTAATTTTTTTCGCTTCTTCGGCTGCACCTTTCTTTACTTTCTTTTCGTTTTCTTTTTGAATTTTAGCATTTTCTCTCTGTCTTTTTCTTTCTTCTTTTTCCATCAGCTTTTCTTCTTTCTCTTTTTGAATTTTCAGGTGATGAGCTTGCCAATCTTCTGAGGTAAGTACAGTAGTGATTTTTATAGCATTTTATTTCTTCTTAATAGGGATTTCTTGAGGCCAAGCGAATGCTTTTTTGAAAGGAACTGGAACATTTAATAGCTTACGGCCATCCCTCCTTTAATTGCAGCCAATGCCTTCGCCACAGATTCTTGCGTGTACTCCTTCTACCCATTGTAGCATTTCTGAAAAAAGAAAAAGAAACTAAACATGTAGATTTTAATTTCATGAACATACATTTTTAGGTTAAGAGGTTAGGATTTGAAAAAAATTACTTTTTTCGCTATTGATTTACATAACAATATCATAGAAATGTATATTAAATATATTTAATTAAAATACTTACGAGTTTTGGTTCAAAAAGCTCCAAAAAAATCAAGAAAGTCGTTAAACAAAAAATGTCCAGCTACACGTACAACTTTTCGGAGCAGGGAAAATCACTTTTGTCCCAGTACCTGGACGGTCGGTCAGGTACTGGTCACACAGTCATATCGTGTACCAGTAGCTAGACACATTAATTGAAACGTATAAATATTTATTTTGCAATATATTTGCAATTCAGACGTATTTTTAATGTACCTATAAACATAAAAAAAATTGTTCGGGCCACGAAACATTAAATAACGCCAGTTATAATCTTAACAATTGTGTCGTATCTCTTAACCCTATTTTAAGAAAATGGACGACATCGATCAACGAGATTAAACGCGGCGGTTATAATAGTTTTTAAAGTTTCAATTACAGAGATAAATGCAAACAAAAAATTGTATAAGATGTATCTATAATTGAAATATTTAAATAAATTTTAATTATATACAAACTTTATTTTTAGAGCTTAATAATAATTAAAACGTATATGAATGGCCAGGTACTCGTACATGTCCAGTTACTGGTACTTTTACCTTATCTATTTTAATAGCGAGAGGTTGATATCACGTATATATTTTAACTTTATCAGTTTTCAGTTACTATACATTAAATTAGCGTATGTGAGAGGAAACGTATAAATAGGTTAAATTAGGTTAAGCACAAGCGAGAATGTAGAAAATCACATGTGCAAAACATTTAGAAATGTAGTTTTTGGAAAAAAGGCTTCTTGCGAGTTAAAATAGGCCAATGAACAGCAGACGAATAGTTAAAATAGATTAGAGTGCTAAATAGTTGAAGTTGAATAAATGAGGTCTGGTATCATTGTAGTTTTTGAGTTTCAGTACGGAGGTCTATATGTGTTTAGCAGAGTATTTTGGTGTATTTATTAAGCTATTAAATGAGTGCTTAAGAAAATAAACTACTGGAATGTCTAAGATGGGTAATTAAGAAAAAAATGGTTGTATATTTAATTACATAATAATATATTATAAGAGAGTATTTTATCCTTGGCTTGAAAGGTCCCCTTTCAATCAGTTTTATTGTAGCTATTGGGGCCAAGTAACCTTTATACATAAGAATGTCTTCCATTATCAACTTGCGCAGTGTTATACTGAATTTATCTGAGACTAAATCTATGGCTTCTGTATGATAAAATAAAGAAAATTAAAAATCTTTATTATTATTAATAAACTTTCTTTATGTGTATTTTTTAGCTATTCTGTGAAATTAATTTGATATGCTTTTGATAAGCTACATTTTTACTTATTGTTAAAAAAGTCTCTTAAAACGTATTCTTAAAACGTATTAGAAATATATTTAAGAAGCCGCTGCTAATTTTAGCAGACTGCTTTCTCAAAGAGCTCTAATAAATAAGCTTATATTATTCCAAATCTGATTTCTTTCTCCACAGTTGCATACAAATAATTGTTAGCTGTGTAAATCTAACTGAAATCATGAATATTTTAAGATAATTAATATACATGTATTTGAATATTTAATTATTTTAACCATAGAGGTAAAAATATTGTCCATGTTGTTAAAATAGTTAATTATTGAAAAGTACACGTATACCCGAGATTCAAAATCATGTTTTTTCGTTATAATAGCTTCAAAGCAAATGATAGATACATAAATTGAACAGAAATCATGTATATTCTTAACATATAATACACACACACGCACGCACACACTCACGCACACACTGTTATCTATTAATATTCTTCCCCCAAAAGATTTGTTTACCCTTCCCAGAGCGCTGAAGTCTCCGTGCATCCAGTCCATATACAGTGCCGATCGTTTTATCGCGGGTGGTATAAATTTTCGCGGCAACACGCGCGCTTCATTGGAAGTACGGCCTTCTGCGCATGCAGGGTTCAAAGGGGGTCCGCACCGCCTCATTGTTCCGGCGAACGTTCCGCGCGAAAGTCTCGTTGTGTGCGCTGCTGCGCGTACATATACGCGGGCGAATTAAACTTTGGGGGTTTATGGTGTCCCTATGCCGGGGCAGCGCGTAAATTTCAGGTGCTCGAGAGTCGGAGTCCGTTTTCATTGTTGGCTACACAGCAGCAGCAGATTTCGATGAGCTGAATTACGAACTTTTCGCTGATCGTGGTTCACAATTCGTTGCGTGTGTATTACGGCCGGATTTTCCGCGGGGGTTCGTTTTGCATGGGCGTATGCGTTGGTCGGGGTGCTTGTATATTATTCGGATCTGCGCTGTGTATAAGTATATTACGATTTAAAAGTTTGTCGGGGGGTGGAAAAATGTGGGATAAGCGAGCGCTAAAGTTCGCGAACACGTGGATGAAGGATAATCTGATTAGCGGGTTGTGTTGGGAGTAATAAATGTTTATGCTCGAGTTTGCGGAGTTGTGATTTATGGCTTGGTTTGTTTTGATTTTTTTTTCAAGTTGCTGTTGTTTCGTATGATTTTTTGGCTTTTCGTTTTTTTTTTATTTTCTTACATGTTATATAGGATAAGAGATAAAAAATTGATAAAGCGTAAAATAATTACTCTGATGGTAATTATATTACTTTGTTTTTAAGTACAGTATTACACTTTTGCTGAAAATAGGTCTTATAGAAATACTGAATATTTTAAATGTTAAGCAAACTAATTTATGACTAGTATCTGCAAAAATATCTTGCTAATGTCAAAGAAGTTGATAATCCTGCAATCTTGAAATTCATGAAAGATATACCTTTGAATTATGAAACTTTTAATAAGCAAGAGATATTTTGAGTGCATTTAAATTAAAAAGTAGAATTTTCTAAAGGTTGCCTTTGCTTGGTTGTACCCCTGTATCCAACTTTCTGTTTGTTTTTTTAGGACAGTATTTGAGTAAGAAAAATAACGTTATAAATGCCCGATTACTACTTTAAAAATACGCTTATATACACAGTACATTGAGAGAAATGATTCTTAATATTAAATATGAGTACTTTACAAACAATAAAGATGTACGATTTTGCACTAAGAGAAACATATTTTTGCTGTAAGTAAATTGATGCATTTGAAATATTATAAAAATATGGATTTCATTCAAAATCAGGACTTAACTAATAATTATTAATTAACTAATCCAAATCTGCTTTCAACTGTCGAAAAGTGAGTTGAAGTTAGACATTTTTAAGAAATACTTAGAGCACTGTATTTCAAATCTGTTGACTTGATTGCTATACTTGGTATAAAGAATCTTCTTTCCAGAGTAGGTATGATCAAATTTGTAGTTTTCAACAGTTAAGTTACAGTTCTTCATGCTTAAGCATTAAATTATTTGCATTTATTATTCCAGTGATATAAATTATATAAGAGAAACGGAACATTTTTTTTTCCTAACCAGTACGCTTGAGAAAAATAAGCTTATACGAAGTTTATTTTGTAATGTGTGCTAAGATCACGTCATTTCTCGTTTGTCTCGACATTTTTCAAATATACCATGCGATTACGGTCGTAAAAGAACGCATATAATATTATTTAGATATTAATAAAGTTGATGGCCAATATATTGGCCAAAAGCAGTGAACGGGTTAAAGAAGAAAAAATATTTAAAAAATTTTTATTAAATGCATATTGCACCCTTTATGTTTCTTTCTTTTAGACACCTTTATCAGATGTTACAAGCTCTACCGAAACATATTTCTCGAACCAAAGCGTTTGCGAATATCTTCTACATACATATATGTATTATATATATACTCTTAAAAACATTGAGTGAAATTTCACTACCTGAAGAGAAAAACCGCTGCCAACTGCTTTAGCAGAATGCTGTCTGAACGAGAGGTTCTGAAAAATGGACTTTCAGAATTTTCTAATTGAAATTCGCTTCAAATTAAATAATGCTAAAATTAACTTATTAAAAACAAGAGTTTAAATATTGCTATTCTAAAGATATATTATAACTCGAAATAATGTTTAACATGTTTGAACGCTGAAAGTTCATTAATTTCAAAATCATAAGTTTAATAAAAATTTCGATTTAGTTTTTTTTAAATTAATAATTTTATTATTTTATGAAAATTTCTTTTTGATGATGGTTATATTTTTGGTTGAAAATCCACTATTCAATGAGTGACTATTGGCTCAACCAGAGCTTCTATTCAGGTAGTGAAATTTCAATTAATCTTTTTAAGAGTGTATCTATATATTTATGTAGAAGATATTCGCAAACGCTTTGGTGTGCGAGATATCCATCGGTGGAGCTTATGAGGATAGCAAGCGCCAAACTCTGGGCTATAGATAGCGCAAGTGGGAGAAGACTCCAACCAATCAGAGCATAGGGATATCTGCTTCCTATTGTCTGGGGTCTTATATCCAACATGATACCCTCTAGCATAATTTTGCTAGGTCGACATCCTCATAGCATCCGATGAAGGTGTCTAAATGAAAAAAAAAGATTTACTTTTCTGATTATAAAGTGCAGCGACTGTACATATAAAAGGAAAAATATGCTAAATTGATAATTAAATTTGTTCGAAGTCCCACCATTCTATCAATTTACCATATTTTATTATTGTTATAGGTACAGTCGCTGCATTTTATCATAAGAAAAGTATATCTTCATGTTTGTTTGAAATTTATTTTACATCTGATGCCAAATACTTTGCAAAATATCTTCTGTATACATGTATATATGCGTTTAAAAGAATTAAAGAGAAATTTTCTTACTTCTTCAAATATGTATTTATTCATGTAGATGAGATTTTATTCACCCAACAAATTTTTTATGAATAGCTTTTGTACAAAAAGTCACAAAAAATTTCTTTTATTTAAAGCCATTTACATAGCATGATATCCTTAATAGCTCAAAATTGGCGCTTTACAGTTAAATTTCCTCGATAGCTCTACCTATATTAAATACCACGAATAAAAAAATGCTAAACACACGAACCACTAACTACAACTAATCCCTTTCTTCACCCCGCAGCCGTACGAAAGATACATACACCACACCCAGTCCACACCACTACAGCCATAGAAGAACCACGTCGAAACTCGAAGGATTAACTTTGATTTACAACCATCGCGCAAGCACAAGAAAAGCTACCTTCGCCCGCCACAGCCCACGCAAAAAAAAAACACCCCCCAGCATCAGCAGTAGCAGCAGGTATCGTCAGCGGGCGGTCGTCGCCGCTGTAATTAGCAGTAAATCGCGAATAGTCATCCGCCGGCCGCGAAGGCTACAACGCAACGCAACGCAACACGGCGCTCGGCCGAACAGACAATTAGGCCGGTGCCGGCGCGCGCAAAAGAGGCTGTGCAGCTGCACACGGCAACAGCTACCTATTTCCATATGGATGCGCACACCGCGGCTACCCAGAGGCCCGCACACAGACGCGAGAGGGTATAAATCAGCGGGCGAAGGGGCTCGCTGCACAGCGCTCGCGGGGGCAAATAATGCGTTTGTGCATTTGCATGATGCGCGAACTACACCGCGTGTTGTACAGAGAGAGAGAGAGAGAGAGAGAGAGAGAGAGAGAGAGAGAGAGAGAGAGACGATGGTACACGGTGATGGTGGTGGGTGGATGCAAGCAGGTTAGGAATCCTGGGTAGGTACGCGAGTCCCTGAGTCCTTTGTAGCTTATACGCGCAGGGGGTAATGCGTGTGGTGGGTGTGTTTTGATAGTTCAAAGTTTGAAGAGGGGGTGTGCTTAACGCTACATTGAATAATTGATTTTCGAGGAAGTTTGAGGGATTTTGGATTTCGGATGCAGGGATTTTGGGTATGTTGAAAGAGATTTTTTAGTAGGAAATGTACAGGGAGATTCGTAAATGATAACCATGAATGTGAATGTTTGTAAGTTTTGTTATAATTTTCAGTAACTAACTTTTCGACAAATTTAGTTAAGACTATAGAATTTTTTAACCCTTACGGAATAAGTCTACAGTGATTTCTGCGAGATTTTCTGCAGAATTTTCTGCATGATTTGCGGTGCAGCTTTTAGACAGTACAGATTTTGCTAATAATTTTTCTATACGTGCTTTTGCAAGGTTTTTGCGTCATGATTTGTCTGCAGAAATATAACAGACAACGCTTTCGCCTACGTATTTGTATAAAGAGTTATAGCAGACAAAGTTCTTCCCGGTAGTTTGGTCTGCAGAAATATAACAGGCAAAATTGCGTATGGACAAGACTTATAGAAAAACGTGTAGAAAATGTACAGAAATTGAGGTCTATAAATCTTTGAAATATCTGCAGATTTTTTCTATAAGAGTAAGATCCTGTGCAGCTTTTTAGATAATTTCAAGTCAAACAAGTACGTTTTTGTAGTAAGGATCGAATTGTGAAAAAGCAGAAGTTCATGAAGTCTTTATGAATTCTAACATTTTAACTGCAATATAGCAAAGTTACGATAAACATGTAAGCGATTGATTATTAGCAATTTTATAATTTTTCACATCATTTACCAGAATTTATTTCATAAAAAATTAGACTTACTTACTCTATAGTAAATGTTCTATTAGAAATTTTAAAAGGGATCGACTAACTACTACTTTTATCTGTATACTATGTATATCATTGAAACTTGAAAGAATAATAAAATTAATGTCAAGATAACTTTGAAACTATTTAATCAATTTCGAAAATTTTGGGTTTCGTAACCAATAGACAGTTGAATGTGACTAAGCTAAAATATTCGCAGTTAAACATAAATACATATGAATCGAATTGAGACTCTCCTTTTCGAAGTCGGTTAAATACAAATGTTCATCAGAAATTGGTAATCGCTGATTATGCACGAGCGCCATGATTGATTGATTGATTGTGTTTATTTCAGACTAAGGACTCCAGGTCCTCTTAGTCAAAGCCAAGTACATGTACAACGACGGTTACAAAGACAGCCAAGAATTGCGTAAGGACGTAGTCCCATTGACACCAAAAACGCTCTCTATTTAAAACTGAAATAAATATATATTTGTAAATAAAAAAAATAGAATATAAATATATATGTAAATAAATGTACATTATAACCTAGTCTTAAAATAATAGAACGTAAAGCTGTCTTAAGCTAAAGTACAAAGGTACTGAATTGCGCGCCGCAAAATACATATAGCGTAGAGCAATCTGCGTACGCGTTTAGGAGGAAGTCGCTCTGAACGTTGTAGCTAACATATGCTTACAAAGCTTTTCTTTAAAACTTGGTCGGAAGTACAGCGAACGAATGGCAGTGGGTAGCTCATTCCAGAGGAGCGAGGCTCCAATGATAAAAGAATACTTAAAGTAGTTCGTAGGCGCGTACTTAACAACTGAGTCGAGGAGCGAACCACGTTTAGAGCCAACTTTATCAGACGGTCGAAATTTTAGCTTCGTAAAAATGGGACGCGGCTCCGCATAACGCAGTATATTGGCTAGTACACACATGCATAGGAAGTCACGACGAGCGCTATACGGTAGAATGTCGTTCGCAGCGTAAACGGGTGTGATATGCTCGTATTTCCTTGTCTCCGTCGCGAAACGTAGTGCAGCATTCTTACAGCGGTGTAAGTTGAGACTTAATTCGGCAGAGAGATCTAAGAACAGCGCTGCACAGAAGTCTAGATATGGAAATACCAAGGATTTGACTGGTACCAACTTCGTACTTCGTGGGATACAGTTATTATACTTACGGTGGTGGGACAGGGTAGCAACACATGTTTTTGCAAGAGTGGTTTGCAGGAACCAGGAGAAGGTGGTATCTAACGTAACGCCCAACATTTTGACTGTTTTGCAATACTCAATACGCTGGCCATTTAATGTTGGTCTGGAATTCTGAGCGAGTGTAGAGCAGATAGCGTGAGTTTTGCCCGTATTGTTCAGAAGGCCATTTTACATAGTCCAAGATGCTAAGTTAGCAAGATCTACAATTGACCTATTCAATGTTGTTTGCGATATCCTCAATGGAGTCGCTTTTGTAGATGGTAAAATCATCTGCGTAGAGGTGGTGTTTGCAGAATTTAAGGACCGATGGTGCTACCAGAATCGGCCGCCACAACCTGTGTGCGCTCAGACAAGTACGAGAAAACCCAATTGCAGCTCGAGTCCGAAAATCCAAGGGCTAGGCTTTTAGCTTATTAACGAGAAGTTACGTATAAGAATTAAATTACATTAGTCTGACTAGACTGTATATTTACTACTTACGTCCTTTACGCAACAGATCCAAATTTTTAAAATCTATCAACATCATATCTCTTCCACAATGCTATGGTTCTTACAAGCTAATGAATCATCTAATCCACAACAAGCGCATTAAATCGCAAAACCATTCCAATCCTCCTCCTCAAAATCAATACATTATCTCTCGCATACCTCACCGCTCTCCTTCTCAAACAAAAGAAAAAGCCGAGAAGAAAAAGCGCTGAAAGCATCGAGAACTACCGCCGCAGTCTAGCTTCACGCACTCTCCGCTACCTATATATCCTACCCCCTTCCCCCCCTAACTCGCGCGATCCACGCGCCAGCTGCTGGCTGCAGGCGAGCCGTGCCAAAGCTCGTAGTAGGATATAGGATATACACACGCGGGAGAGAGAACAGAGGGAAGCGAGCCGCGGGCGTTATTACACGGTTTTGTGCAGTTGTGCAGCGCGCGCCTGGCGCCGATCGATGCCCCCCGCGCGCGCGCAGGGAAAGATGATCGTAAAAGGACGGAGGATAGGGGGGGGGGGTAGAAAGGGAAATTGCATTCGCGGAAGAAGCGGACGAAGGGACGAGCGAGAGAGCTGACTCGAACGCGATGCTTTTCATTCGTTCGATGACGTATGTTTGCGAGCGGGTGTAGGGTGGGTTGGTCGAGTGTTTTGTTGCATTCGTAACGAGAATCTTTGGATGTTGTAGAGGGTTGTAGAGTGTTTATGTGGAGGAAATTAAATTTTCAAGATGGCTTTTTCATGTGAGCATATACAGCGAATGAAATTTCGTGCTTTGGGACTTTATTGTGGGTAGGGTTAAGTTTTGTAGTTTAAGTTTATAACGGTACATTTTTCTTGAGCATATTTAGATTTCATCTTTATTACAATGATTGGAAATGTAAGGATAGAGGGTCATATCGATCAATTTGAGGTACCAACCTAAAAATATATCTCATTTGCTCCGAGTATTCCTAATTTCAAGATATTTTTCATGCATTTTTCGTTGAGATTGTCAGAAAAAAAAGATCTGTGATATTTGGCAAGAAGATTTTCTTTTTCCGCTATTACTGTAACTATAAAGATATTCAATTTCATTACAGAGATAATTATCATATTATATAATACTTTCTTTATTTTTATTATTTCTAATGATATTTAGCGAAATTTTTCAAGATTTACGTATACGAAGTTTACTTTTCAAATTCGTTTCTCTAAGCATTCTATATTTACTTACTCTGATGAAATAAACTACTTCGATCGAGTTTGTTACCAATACTTGAAACTATTAAACTTTTTGAATAGGAAACTTATTTAAAGTAATCAAACTTTACCAGAAAGTCTACATTACTTTGTTTGAAATTGAGATCGATCTGTCTGCAGTACTTAATTTTTAACGTTTAATTTAAGTTTAGTATTTTTTAAATATACTCTTTGAAATTTAAATAACATTTTTTATTTTGTAATAGCATAAACTGATCTTTAATCTCCACACATCAATACAAAAATGTTAGCCACTTAAAATAAGATCCTCGTAATAATCTCTTTGATGATTTTGTAAACATTTATATAAAATAGATATCTGCTAATTAAATAATCACAACCAATATAGTCATCATTATGGCCATATAGAAAAATATGAAAATAGTTACGAAGTAGCTTTGGCTATTATTAATAATTACGAATCACTATAGCTTACCTTTAATTTCCTTCACAAACGTTACATCAAAGCATCATTCAAAGATGAACGCTGTGTTATCTATTATACAATTCATTCCCCTCTTCCATATATTTCCGCTTCAAGCGGAAACACTTCGCGCCATCATACAAAACTATCTATTCCATATATAACAATATCCCACCGTCCCAAATTCCTCTCCCAGTCTCCCCATCCACTCCAACTCCCTCCTACCTCGCCACCCCCAAAACATCTTTTATTCACTCTCCCGCCACCTCCTCCGCCGCAATTTCGCGCTGCACCCTCTCGCGCATAAACCATTCCCGAGCCTCGTTCTCCGAGCCGCCGCTCCGCAGTCGCAATTGCACTAGCGGCGGAATCGGCTGGCCGCCCCTCCCGATCGAAACCGCGCGCTCGCAAATGAAAAGCCGCCTAATGGCCGTGATGGGCGATGGAGAAAAGTCGGAATTTTGCATCGCGGTCTCCCACCGGTGACGAGCACGAGGGACCACACGGACACACGGAGAAACGTATATGTAGGCGCCGGCCCGTACCCCGCGAGGACGGACGACCGCAAAACCCAACAAGGTAATCCATTTGTTTGCCATTGTGCAGCTGGGAGCTCGGGAGCTCGTTATTTACGTTTCCATGGCGCGGAGTGCCGCTGCAGTTCTCGATCTACGCGCGAGCCTCATTTCTATACGCTGCACGCGGTTATTACATTTTGCTGCGCGCGCACGGGGATAGATTTGGAGCGAGGCGGACGGTGCGGTGTGTGTGCACGCGCGCGATCGAAATCAAAGTTTAATTGCGCTTTGACAATTATCGGAGGTAATTGGGTTTCGCGATGGGAAAGAATGCCCGACTCATTTGTCGAGTCGTGCGGTGATGCGCGGTGGTGCGTTTGCGTGGTAAGTTTGTTTTGTTTTGCCGGTGTTTCGGGTTGAATATTGATTTGGAATAGGGGATGTGTGTGTGTTTGTTAATGGGATGGGACAGAACGAGTTCGGGAGAATTGTGAACTTGAGAATTACTGTGAATATCAATTATTGGATATTTTTTGTAAATCGAATAAAATTTAGAGAAAGTAGTTTCAACAAAATAAAGTTAAATAAAATACTATTTGATTTACAAGTAATAGGGAACTTGCATGAAAAAATCCATTAGGTCCGTCAGATGGAATATCGAAGAATAATCGACATGTATTTTTTCTTTTTCCAAATAAATGATTATAAACAAATATATAGCAGATTGAAATGTCACTCAACGTCAGGATATCCTATCATAGTATATCTATACAGTGCGGTGATGTGACGCCACGCGACATTTCAACCTACTATATCTTTGTTTATAATCATTTATTTGAAAAAGAAAAAATACGTGTCGATTATTTTTCGGAAATCTATCTGACGGACTTAATAGATTTTTTCATGTAATTTCCCTATTAGGTGTTTATGTTACATCTAATCGAGAAGAAGTAGAAGTAGAGTGTGAAAAAATAATACACTAAATAAAATTTTACACGAAATAAAAGCAGGGATGGAATATGTATTTTTCGGCATCTTTACGCGGATTAAAAAAAAAAGTTTTTATTCAACTTTTAGATCCTCAAGAAATTTTAAAATTACTTTTTTTTATTTTAATTTGCTCGGTTTCCATATTCAAAATCACTTACTTTCAAATACAAAAGCAATAACGGACAAAAAGAAAAATACTGCACATATATATTGTAAAAATTGTAGTTGCCGAGAGCTTGCTATGTCTGTCCATTGTTGACCTCCTGCTTCAAAAGCTAAATTTTGAATCTAAAAACTAAATTTAGTTCGCATTGAATCATGTTTTTTTGAAAGTTCTGATCAGCTAACAATAACATTTTTCTCTTTATAATAGGGTAAAGCCTAAAATTCTCCTCATTGATCCGTCTTCTTACCGTTTTTGGTTGTATATTAAATTTTACAATGGAGATGATAATCTTTACAATTTACATAAGTCTATGGTTTATATTTAATAAAAGCTTGAGTATGTTTCCAATGCAAAAACAGAATTAGCATTTTGTTATACGCAATTTGTAATTTTTGCCATATAGGTACGCAATATAGTTTGTCTTTTCAATATAGTTTTCAGTCAAAAATATATAGAAGAAATAGTTCTACTACGAACGAATTTCAATGAAATGCTACCGTAATAAACCATTTGCATTTACAAGTAGCAGCGAGAAATGTTCTAACATTTCATTTTGACGCGATGTAATGAGACCCGCAACGAAGCCAAAGCAAATATTGACCGCCCTTTACAGAGTGTCAATAATTTTAAACGAGCAGCGGGTTTGCTCTCTCCCGGCACAGTGGGCACCGAAGAGAAGAGAGGTCAGAGGTAAACTCGCCGCCATGGTTTAATCCCAAGGGGGTCAATTAAGCCACAGAGATTGGAGTGTCGAGCGTGATCCCGCGCGGAATCCACGAAAGCGTTTCTCTAAAACTTAATCGAGTTGTGCTTTAATGCATAACTATGCATGCTAATGTAATGCATAACATTTGTAATTGTTGACACGGATTTTGCGTTGTAATGCGGCTGCCGTTTTACGATAGATTCAAATTGAGATTACTTCCAGATGCATTCCAAAATACTGTTTTTGTTGTTCTTTTGAGTAATTGAAGTAGAAATGCTTAATTTCATTGTGAGTCTACAAATTACCGTAATTAACTAGGATTATCTTAATCATCGTACTCAACCGTGCAAATTCCGATTGCTTTTAGATAAAGCTAACAAAATTTTTATCGTTCTTTCAATAAAATTAAATAAAAGTGCATGTATAAAATAAATCGAAGAAAGAAGAAATATTAATATTTAATTGCTTTATGTTTATTTGTTGAAATGCAACATTCTTCAGAGTTCTATTTTGACTCAAGCTGTAACTTATTACTCCAATACTGTATCAATTATAAAGTCAAACGTGCAATTTACGTACACAAGCACAAATGCATTAAGGTAATGCTTCATGGCCATTTGACTTTAGTTCATAGAGAAATCTTAATGGATTCAGTATAAGCGTTGCTGACCATGCAAACGTGATCTATGTATTAAATGCAGCACTATGAACCGAAGCAATAGCTAGATAATAATTAGTACTGTACAGGTCGCAGCACATTAATTAGTGTAATAGACTATTTTAACATTATTATATATAACTTCTCCACATTAGAAACGACTTAGATCTTTCGGAAAAATTAATTCATTGAGCGCAATTTGGAACAAGTTGCCAAATGACACTCAACTTAAGTGCAAACACTCAATTATTGAGCGTTATTTATACACGAGAGATTATGAGAAATTTATTTATTTTTGCATTTATTGCAAATAACAGCTTTCAATAAAGCTTTGAAATTTCTTTTACTTTCCGTAAATATAAATACAATACATAAAATAAAACATTAAAAAATAAACATCATTTGTAATTCGTCCTTTGAAATACCTTCACACATATGATACGTAAACTGTAAGTATATCAATCTCCATAAAAGAATACAAACTCCTGTTTCAAGAATTATCATTAGCGGAATAATGTTAATTCTTAAAAAATACCATATCAAATTACTTTTATGTTTACGCGACGTACTAAAAAATACGACCTGACTAATCGAAAATGCTCTGAAGATTAATTTAACTACTATAAAAATCCATTTATCACTCTCTGTACTCCAGAAATGCTATATTTCAAGTTACGTACACAATATGACATGTCATATGTTTTCAAAATAAAAAGAAATCCATTGACGCTGCCGCTAGATTAATATCCTTTGCGATCGAGGTACAAAATTCGTATCTAGATAGAACAAAACATAATTTAGTTTCACAGTTTGAAAATATAATTTCTCTAGATTCTTTTCATTATGTATTAAGTATGTTGTACTCGTATTTTTATTCTTTTGCAAAAGTACTTTTGACATAAGGTTTTTTGCATACCTAACCACTATCTTATATCCAACCTAAATATAATATTTTGTCATTATTCAAAGTCATACATCAACCTTAGATTTCTAATTAATTCTATTAATTCTAATATCTATTAACTCTGTCATGTATATTTTTGACCCATCTTATTGATTTTACTATTTAGAATTTTCAAAATCTAGGAATAGATTTAGAATCAACGACGTTAAAAACTCCTGATATACTGGCATACCAAAAGGTATCATCCACAAGTTTAGTACGAGTGAATTCAATGTATAAAAAAAAACATAACAATTTTTCATTATTTATTTATTTATAACTCTAAAATGATTATTATTATTAAATATGTAAATAATTAACAAGGAAACAATCAATATTAAAATCTTAGACATCTAAATCTTTAAAATGAAATAGTATTAAGTATTTCACTGTCACTAAAACAGTAAAAATGTCTACTAATTCAGTAATGAGAATCACTTATTTGCAATAAAAAAGTTCATATTCAGTGCTGAATTCATACATTTGAAATATTCTTTACTGCTTCAAGGAGGGTAGGGCATAAGGAATTCCATTGAAATCGATTATCGCCGCAAAATTCGGAGACTTTTACTTCATGGACAGAAAAATGGCCGGCGCCATGAATTTTTCAGTATCACGAGTATATATATATATATATATATATATATATATATATATATATATATATATATATATATATATATATATATATATATATATTGATAAGATATAATAAGATAGTGGCTAGGCATACAAAAATTATATAATTATATATATATCATTATCCACAACCATCCCATTGAATCTACGACCAGATGGCATGCATCAAATTAAAACTCCCAACACAGTCAAACTAAAAAGTAAAAAAGAGCTGCGACCTACATATCACCCCCATACTGTAAGAGTTAACCTCTTCCAACCTTCCTCGCACCGTCTCCCCCCGTATATAAAAATCCCCTTACACGATCCGCCCGCGCCGTTTCTCTCAATCCCTCGTGATTTGCCGCTAAACAGCCGCGTCGCGGTATTTCTCCATCGCGCGACGCTCGCTGCGCAGATACATTGCCACCCGCGCGCGCGCGCGCGTGCGTGGGAGTATTCCCGGGCATTCCGCGGCTCTCCCCGCGTGGTTATTATTACGCGTGCGAGCATAGGTAGACGCGCAAAATTGTGATATGTAGGGCTCCGCGGTGGCGGCTGGGTGCGATTCCCTTATGGTTGGGAACGGGGGAGAGATTTGTGCGGCGTCGCTGCTGCATAATAGGGAGTGGCTGCAGCTACGGCGGAGCACACGCGGATGTTACTACTGTGAGAGAGAGAGAGAGTGTGTGTTGTTGTTGTTGGGTAGAGGGGAGAATTGCGCGCGATTTGTCTCGGATCTTTATAGACGAGGCCGCCGGTGCGGATTAGTGGAATCGCGGGAGGATCGCTTTTAGGTGGATTTAGTGGTTGTTTGTAGTTTAATTTTGGGGAAGAGGTGATTTTTTATCCTTGTTTTTTTTTAATGAACGTATGGTTTGCTGGAAAATTATGATTCAATTTATTTGAAAAGAAATTTAAATGAAAAATAAGAAAAAAGATACTACGGAATGAATATTAAATATTATCATGGCATTTATTTTGGTCGATATGTTATTCCGTACCTATGTTATTTGCATACAAAATGTTATCTCATAAAAAATGTTTGCATTTCCCACGAGTTTTAAAGTATAAAGCAACAGTATAAATCGATAGATAAAGATATGAAGCGATTTTATTATTCATTCAGCAAATATAAAATATTAGGGCGATTTTTAATTTACAAAAAATACGACCAAATACCGAAATCGGGAGGTAGAAGCAAAGTACCTAATTTTTAACAGTTGCAAGCATTATGTAAAAATATAAATTCGATGATCTGATGCACATGCGGTAAATTTCCGAAAATTAAATTTGCAGTATTACATAAACCGCGAATAAAATGCATTTATTCGAGTATGCAAAATTTAATTTTCATATCTCCAATCATTTTGAATACACACGAATACTCGTGCATGAATGAGCACCATACTAAACTTGCTCTCGTATTTCAACGATAGCTTAATGTTTCACTTTACCATTTTTAATTTTTTATATCAAGAATTGCCGTGCAACTTCATTAATAAATTTACGATATGGTGCATTTTCACGGTATACATATTTTTCGGTTTACAGTTTTGTCCAAAGTTTATGCACGTTGCAGTGAAATATATTCATTCGCTGATTTAATACTCTTTTCAATTTCTGAACGTATTATTTTACTCGTTAAATTCTTACTGAATTCTAATGTCAATAAACGATTCTAAAATAACTACATTAATCTTCTTTTACACAGCTATAAGAAGAGTTCAAACGCTATATAACCTACTACTTGCTGCATTATAAAACGTTTAAATCCACTCGCACACCCTTCACCCTCCCTTCTCCTATATATACTGCAGGAACAGCCCCGAGCGAAATTCTGCAATGAAGAGATTACAATGTTCCCCAGCTCCCAAGGAAAATGAGCTTTTCCCTACAGAAAAAAAGCCCTCCCACAGTCTCCGCGCAAAAAAAGAACAGGAAAAAAAGAAGAGACAACCAAGAGAGAACGAGCGAGGAATCGATTCGCGTTCTCGTCGCAGCCTCGTCATCGACATCGATATGCCCACAGACACAGATATACATAAACACACACACATACACACATACACACACAGATATCCAGTCGCAGACTGAAAACGCGGATTGAAATCAAAGAGAAAGTGTCGCGGAGAAAGAGAATAAAGAGGGGGGGGGGGGGGGGAAAGGGGTTGCATAAAAGAATATGGCAGGGGAAAAATAGGCCAGTGAGTTGTGGAATGGAAAAGTACGAGGCGACGGCGACGAACAACGGAGGCAGAGACGAGGAGAGAGAGAGAGAGAGAGAGAGGGAGATGCAAAGAAAGACGGAAGTACGTGAGCCTAGAGGCGAAACGGAAGTCTCGAGCCGCGGCAACGCCGGGGCGGCGCATGAATCAATGTTTCCAGCAGCGCATTTTCCTCCCGGGCACAACAAAGAAAAGTGGTAAATCACAGCGGCGGCTGCAGCAGCAACAGCGGCAGCCGTGCGACAGTGGAATCGAATGCACAGCGCGCCGCTCGCTCTTTTTCCGTATTGTGTTACAAAATATTTGATGGAGAGAATTAGATCTCGCGGTGAATTCATTCATTGTTTGATTTGAATGTGAAATGGGATAGAATATCTGGATGGCACTTTTGGACGTGTTATTGCGGATTGCTGTTGAAATTGTTTTGACTGGTTGAGTTGGTGTAGTGAATAACTTGTTGTTTGCGTTCTATTTATATAGATGGTGTTTAGAAGGTTTGCTGTGTTTCTGTATTTAAATTTTAAATTTGCAATGGGTATAGTGCACATCATTTGCTTTATACTTTCTTATTCACTTATTTACGATACAATCAAGGGTAATGTGTGTATGTTTAACAATAAGAAAAACAAAGTTAAAATAAAATTATATATAACCTTATCTTTTTTTACAAAAGTTTCTTAAAAACTTGCTGATGCTTTTTGCTTATCTGGATAAACTGCTACTTGAACGAAGTATCTAGATATATATTACTATAAATAATTATTGAAAACATTAAACGAAATAATGTAGTATTTATATTTAGATATATGCATATCTAGATAAAAAGTTTTAAATTGTTTATCTTTTATAAAATTTTCTTTTTTCTTCGTATATAAAAAAGATTATTTTTTCACTATTTTAATTATATAATTTGAATTGGAAATAAAAGTTGTCTTAATACTCTTGGAAAGAGATAAAAGTTAGTTGGGAAGTTTCATGTAAAAAAATTTCAATCCATTAGGTCCGTTTGAAAGAATATCGAAAAATATTCGTCACGTATTTTTTCTTATTTGAAATAGCCGATTATTAACCAAGGTATCCAGGGTTGAAAAGCAGATATCCGTGGATCATCTCGACGCCACACGGCTTTTTAATCTGCTGTATCTTGGTTAAAAATTGCCTAATTGAAAAAAATACGTGTCGAATATCTTCCGATATTCTGTCAAACGAACCTAATGATTCGAAAAATGTTTCTCATGTAACTTCCAAGTTACATTTTCTATCTTATAGATGCTTACTCATGCCTGATCAAACATAAATATTAAACAAAAAAACTACCTTTTCAATAAGCCCAAACATCTTCAAAGTCGAAAAAAAGCGACGCGGATAAAATTCGGATGAAATTTTTCAATATTTATGTACGAACGCTTACGGACGTGAAACTTGTTTGCGATGCCGCAGCGAAGCGCCGCAGCCGGAGGGCGTATATACAGTACAACGCAGAGAGCGAGCGAGCGAGACAGACGGAGAATCCCAGGGCGTTACGTCACACGACGGCGCGAATAAAATCCGTTACGTTCAACCTAACCAATTTCTCACGTCGAGATGCACATCGTAAACCGTTTCCCGGCTACGCGCGAGCGCGAGCGAATTCCCCGAAGATGCCACTACCACTGCTACTCCTCCGCCTCGAGTAGGAGTCGCGGGCCTCTCCGCTCTCCCCTGGGGAAGGAGGAGCTGGCGGCGAGAAGACACGTACAGGTACAGCCGTACCGACCGAGCGGAGAATTTCGCGTCATTTGTATAAGTGAAGCACATCCGCTCTCCTTACTTCATTCGGTGCAGCTTCTTTCGGTGCCTGTAACGCGTGGCGCGAGCGCGATCTTGGGGAGTTGTCCTTTTGTACGGATTGCGCGGTACTTGGAATGTGAGTTGGATGGATGTGGGGGACGTGGATTTAACAGCACTAGCTTCGACGGAGCGATTGTTGTTATTTTGTAAATAATAAGCTGCATGAATATAAAGGTATATATGTTAGAAAATACGAGTAGTATTCGAGATTCGCCTGTTATGAGAATGGACAAATAGGCACGGAGTGTAAATACGACATTTTTTTTCTGTGCGCGACAGAATAGTAATTAATATTTTTATCTATACTTATACAAAAATTGGAGTGGTATCTTGAAAATATTTTATTCTATGCTCTAGTTTACTTTTCTCCGTACTGGAAAGGCTGGGGTAAAGTTAACAGATGTTT
Source organism: Gastracanthus pulcherrimus (assembly GCA_949152435.1). Classification (NCBI taxonomy): domain Eukaryota; kingdom Metazoa; phylum Arthropoda; class Insecta; order Hymenoptera; family Pteromalidae; genus Gastracanthus; species Gastracanthus pulcherrimus. The sequence continues at coordinate 159,182,393 of OX424575.1, read as the reverse complement.
TTAAAATAATATGAAGTGTAATAATTAGCTATTTCTAATTTGTCAGATATTTGTTAACGTAACAAGTTTCTTATTTGACTTATAAGGGTGATTTGCAGGAAACTGTTAGATTTGATGGCTTCTCTTATAAATACTATTAAGAAGCAAAATAATTTAAATAATTGAAATCTTACGATCGCATTCGATAAATATCATATTTTACACAATGTCCAATAATATTAGTTATGAAAATTAGCACCTTTCCTACAATATACAGGCCAAATATACCCAATATATCAATAATATACTGACTTTTTACATGTTTATCTGAAAATATACTAAAGGATATCAAAAACGCTCAACACTCAATTTAAAGAAAAATTGACTTATATCGTTATGCCGGGAACCGACAGATATATTTCTGAATATATATTTTATTAAAACGCAGTTTTTATTCAATTCGAAAATCATTAAGATTATTGTTGTTTCTTATCTGTGGACAAATCTTAAAATCAAAGCTAGATTATTTACTATTAACTTTAGTCATATTGGCACACTTCCAATTCCTTGGATTCAAATTTTAATCCAAGGAATAGGTCAACCATAATTTTCAATTTTTTGAATCAATTCACCAATTCAATATATATAGACATGCGTGAACATACATGAGAAAGCAAAAAACATTCACTATTTAAATACCAATAATAGATAACGTTTGTTTTCTTACTCTCATTCTACTGAAATTATTGTTTTGTTCAGAATGTTATTTTCTTTTTATTACCTACGTACGTACTCGAAGTATACAAAATGTACATCCATTACGTTAGTACCGAACTCTATTTTTATCTGTCTACCTGGTTGAAATCCTTCAATTTATCAAACAGTTTACTCTTGACTCACGCCCTCGCGCAGTTCTTACCACCTACGCTACTACCCCCTCGCATCAATAATTTCGCTCCGTCCTGCAAATATCGTGCCGTTCTTTATCAACGTCTATTTCCGAGTTGTTTTTCCATCCACATAGCACGTACGTTTACGTCGCCGTCCTTTCCCCATATATTTTCTTTTATTCAGCCCTCACGACTCGCAATAAATTTTCCCTTCGATTTGCAGGTCAATCAACTTTCAAGCTCTTGTAATTAGAAAACTTTGCAATGGACTCCCAACCAATTGTGTCGAAAGGATATAACTCGAAAAGACCCTTTGTTATTTCTATCGAATGTAATCATGCTTTTGTTATCGAGCGAGCGCAAAACGAACAGAGGAGAGCGGCGCTCTCGTATAATAGTTAATTTACTCACTGGGATCTTTGACAGCCGTGATAACGAGTCGGAATCCATTCGTGTCCGTTCCCCAGGCGTCCGTGACGTATTTTAAAGTAACAAAGTTGGTGTGCGTATAGATGGCGCCCACGCTCTGCATCGTGTTTCGGCAAGACAGATCCGCCTGAAATTTGATTGAAAAGTCATCGTTTAATAAGTGCTTCGTACAAAAGTTAATATTTTGTTGTATAACAATGTATAAATATTTTTAAATCGCAGATTACATATTAATAGGTGTTATTAATTTTTAAGAATGTTATTAATATAAGTAGAACACATCAATATTTATTTATAAATTAATCACAACATCTCTTCAGAATCATAATTGCCTGATTAAAATTTTATAAATTAGAAAATAATTATATATGTATATTTGGTATAGACATTTATATATGGATAATTTATCAAACAAAAATTTGACTGTTATCGGTGTTGAAGTAGATAATTATATTAATCATTTCATTGATCAATTACATGTTTGAATTAATATATAATAGTTTAATCACACTTTGACATATTACTGATTTCAAGGTATTTCTGACTGTCTCAAACTTTGATTTCAATAGATCACTAGTATTTAAAGCTTCCATATTATACTATTTAATGAATGTTATTCAATGAAACGATAATATTATGATTATTTTTCAATAAATATTTTCCTTTGTGAATACATGAAAGGTTCATTTACGTTTGATCACTTGCAAGGTATATTTTAACAGACGCAGTGAGAAACAAAGTCGCCAGAGAGAATATCATTCATAATTTACATTTGATTGAAGGTAATGTACTTAATTAGCGTTGAAGAGAAAAACCAACTTTCCAGAAGTGATTTAATTAATTGAAACATAATAAAGCTGCATTTTATTACGTCATTAGACCTGAAAGTAGCATTTATCAACGCAATTACGACGATAATTACATCTCAATCTTTCTTTTTAACAAATCAACCGCTAAATTGAATAAAAACTCCGCAACACCCAAGCTTGCACACCTCGCAATATTTCCGCGCTTCCAGCATAAACTTCCCCAGCGAAGCTCTAAATAACTGCACTCCTCGACGAGAGCCGCTGCCCGCTCCTCTCGCAAAGTCAATCGAAAACGCGTGCTCCCCCGGATACACACCAGTAAACTCCCGCGCTCTAACGAAACTTTGTGTACACCCACACACCGCAACGCAACGTTACTCTCCCGCTCGTCATAATTTATGCAGCAACTTTCCTCCGCCTTGCTCCCCTTTTCTTTCCCCGCTCGTCTCTTTTATATTATCCGCTGCTCCATCATCCGCTATTCCCTCTGCACCCGCTCTCTCTCTCTCTCTCTCTCTCTCCTCTTTCTTTCTTTGCATTGTGCAACATTGGCTGGGGCTGTGCAAAATATCGCGGTATAACGGGAACTGCCAACAGCCGTTAATAACCGACTGCCTTTCCGTCCCAATTAACAGGTACAAACGACCCCGCGAGCGAGCGCCACGGATAATCCATATTTAATTATCCACTCGTTTCTCAGCGAACAATTTGCCTTCTCTTCGCTTCTCTTCCATCCTTTCCCCCCTCAGCCCCTGCAGCCTGGAGTTTCTCTGTGCTATGAGAAGCTGCCGCTTGCTCGTCTATCCGATTGCAGCGCCGCGGATTGTGGCAAGAAAATGTTTTCAGAGCATTATGGAAAACCGCGATTATAAGTAATGAGATGGCTGAGTGGTTGAATAACAAATTTGGGAGGGGAGGGCTTATAGTGCGAAGGGAAGTATAAAATTTAGGAAATGTTCGGGGAGATGATTTTGGTGGGAGAGATTGAATATATGAATGTGCGATTTGAAGTGGAGCGGAATGTGGATATTTAGAAGATTAAAAAGTGGCTTTGTTTTGTAGGAAGGGGATTGAGATTAAATTGGGAATTTCCTTCGCGTTATCATCTCGAATGATTTGAAGGTTTAACAAATTCTTTGTCTCCAAACTTTTTGAGAAATCTGAGTTAAAATAACGTAAAAGAAAAACTGATCGCGAGAGAATATGAACTAGGTATTCGAAAGTTTCAATTTAGATTTTAACACACGAAATAGAGACACAGTTTCAAAATTTAGGAGCAAAACGAGTTTTCTATCAAAATTCAGTCATGCATGAAAATACTGATAAATCGTAACGTAAATTTATGTTTGCATTATATATACGTCAATTCACATTTATCGGAATACGATTCGTGATAAAGAATGCTTTATACATTTTTAAAATTTTATTGATAAATTATTTAAGTTTGCAGAATACAATATCTGTGCAAAGTGTAGTATTTCACTTGTAAAAATGCTCAAATTTAAATGATATCATTTAATGTTTAAAAATACAAGTATTGTCGGTGTAGCGATATAAAATAAAGGCCATTACATGCAATAAAATGGTATAATATGATACTTTCATTTCTCATTATTGAATTGGCTTTTTAATTTTTTCTTTAGTTCCGGCGAATGAAACTACTATACACTGCGTTATTTAAGCCTATATTGAATTACAGCAATATGATTTTATTTAATACACCATTCTACAATTTCTCTTTTTTCTCGGAACTTGATTTTTCGAGTAGTAACATTTCACCGCGCATCCCCTCAATTCGTTACAAAAATTCGGACATTTTTCTCGCGAACCAAAACTAAAAACAAACCAAATTCTTGCATTCGGTAGAATTCAACAACACGAATCTCGGTATCAAAATCCCAATACCAACCCCCCCCCCCAGTTTCTCCCATCGTCGCATCGCGTGCGCACACCGTCCAATCGCCAATACCCCCATTTCCTCCGTCAAGCCCGCATGTTTCTCTATCAATGACTCCGCGACTCGCTCCCTCCAATCCCACCTTCATATTTTTCCATCGACGAAATAATCACTCGTCCCCGCAATGCACACAAAGCAATTTGTTGCGAGCGCGGAAATAAAGCGTCGCGCGGCCCACAAAAGCGAGCAAAGCCCTTTTATCCCATCGCCGGCAGTCGCCACAACAACAAAAAAGAGAGAGAAAAAAGAAAGAACCGGGGAAAAAAACATTTACCGACAGAATTTATACATCGCACGGGCGCGTTTATTACAGCTCCGTTACAGGGCAATTCAATCATCGGGACTCTGGCCGAGCACGTATATACATGTATAAAATGGATCTTGGAGGCTCGCTCTTCTCTCTCGTCCCCGATGAATCGGAAAGATTAATTTTGAATGGCGCCGCCGCGCAAAATATGCTGCGATCCAGCGAGTTTACGCTCCGATGACTTTTTTACCTCGGCGAGCTTCCGCCTCTCTGTCCTTTTTTTGCCACTCGTCCCCTCCTTTTTATCCGCGCGCGGGCTCGCTCGCGCGATTGGTAAAAATAACGCGTTCTTCCGGAGGTAGCATAAGTATCTTATTTCGAAGCATTAAAATATATATGAAGGAGAGACGGGTGGGAGGCTAGACGGCATCCGCCTGCCGCGGGCGCTATTTTCACTGTCTCTTTCGCTCTATCTTTGGCTTTGAAAATAACTGGGAGACGAGTAAACAAAGCTTCCATTGTGTTACTGCATAGTCGAATTCACTCTTTCTCTCGCTCTCAATCTATTTTTCTCGTGCCATTTCGTCTATTTCCCGCTTTTGCTTTTATCTGCATCGCTTATTTTTGCTGTTTGCGCGAGTCTCGTTCTTTGTGCTTGCTTTTGTCAACAAAAAATATGTTTGAACAATAACTCTTGAAAGACTTTTTAACAGTACCTATATAGGTAATATCTAAATGGCGATTTTGTGAATATTGAAAAGTATAAGCTCTTCTAGATATTGTCTATTTTTATCTTAACTAAAGTCACAGAAACATAAATATTTAAAGATTTCTGTTTAAGCATTACTTATTAAGATTCGCTCAGTATGTTACGCGTCGAAGTTATTCTTATACCTACGATGGCAATTTAAAATTTTAACTTTGAGGTTGGTGATAAAAACGGAAGGGCAGTTTTTGCGAAACATTTACTGCTTTCATCATTAGTTTCCTTTTCTTTTATACTTTAGAGGACATTCTACTTTCCTGGTTACTGAAAATAGAGACTCAATATTGTTAACATACTTTTCTCGAAGTGAGAAGGAATCGGACGTTATAAAATAAAGTACTTGACCAACTGATAACAATTTTGAACGGTTTAATATTATAATTTTAATATGTATTGTACATATTAGTGGCTGTCATTTTAGTTTATAACATACTGTTACTTATAATGAATTTTTTTCATTTAAAATAATTCAGTTACAGTAAAAGTGGGAGCTCTGATAGACCGGGCACTGGTCAAAACTGAGACGGGGACACTGTTAGAAAGAGTCTCTAGCGTTTTCAACCCAATTGGAGTAAGTTAAAAAATACTAATATATACTTAAACAATAAGTTATTTGAACATTCCTACTTGCACAATTCTTTAGCTTTCAAAAATTTCCATTTGTTTCGCTATTATCTGCTTCCAACATCCACCAACGTACGTATATACTCACACACACGCGCGCGCACAAACATTCTCGAACTCCAGGCGTAAACCAACGAGAGCAATGCACCGTCCAAAAGAATCTCACCTCAGAAGACAACCACGCGGACGCGAAGAGAAAAGAACTAGAGAAAATACTCAGCGCGACAACATCGCGAAGCTCCAGCTTATAGATGGCAGGCTAGATTAGATACATCTTTGAAAGCCGCCCGACTCTGAACCTCTATTTATAGGGTGAAAGTACCTTTGGCTGTGGTACAACGTTTTCTTCTTACTTAATTTGACTTTATTTTAGAATTTATAAAAAAAAACCCTAAGCTTTTTAAGCTTTTAGTTATATACAAAAGCATTTATTTAGTATATGAAAAAAATATACTGTATCAATTTCTGTAGACTTATATTCTATTTGTATTAGTTTTTAAAAGATGATCAGTTTATTGAAGGCAATCCGCACGAGTTATCTTCAACGAATGATAAATAACCTTACAAGAGAAAACAAATCGTTTTGTTTTCAAACTTAACGTCTGATTGGTTACAGACTTTGTAACATGTAATTTGCACCTCTGTAAGGCATCGTGTACTCGTGATTAATATAAAGTTGTAATTACAGAAAAATCCATTAATTTTATATTTATTTATTATATAAACAAAGTTCCCCTATAACCATACATTTTTAAGTTACCTATTCAAATACTTCAGATACCAAACTATGAACACGATTTTATCACCAAAAAGCGTTTTAATTATAAACAGTTAGCTTTTCTGTAACTACGAATACTTCTATATAAAGCAATTCTTATTTCTACTTCTTTCATTCTTGCGACGGAAAGAAAACAGCACAGCAATCCCAGCAGCATCCGAGCATCGTCTAATCTTCATTTACATAGCCAGGCGCGCTCCGCACCCCCTCCCCCTTCCTCCCCGTGGCAATCGTTCTTGCTCCGCACACCCCGCGTGATATAGATACCTAGGCGGACTTCGGTTTCTTATATCCTCGACTGCGATATGTCCGCTTGCCTATACGTGTGTGGGTGTATTTTCGGAGAAAGAGAGAGAGAGGAAGGATGCTGCAGCGCAGTGGAGACTTTGGTAATCTGGGATCAAAGGAGGGAGGAAGAAGCGCCTCCTGTCCGGCGGCGCTTGCACGCTAAGCCCGCAGGATTTGCGAAATTAGTCCCTGCCTCTTGAGCGAGGGAGAAGGAGGAGAGAGAGAGAGAGAGGGAAGAGGAGATTTGGGTCATAGACGATTTGGGCGGGGCGGGAGAACGGATCTATTCGGGATCGATGGATTGTTTCGAGTTTTTTTGATAGCAAGGTATTTGGGAGTGGGAAATGGTATTTTTACTTGGAGGTATGAAGAGACCTTTACTTTGTATTGGGATCGGTAGGTACTGCTAACCTAGTTTCGCGAGAAGATACTGCTGGTCAATTAAAGATTATGATTTGTTATTAATCAGATTAAATATTAGCCCGATTACAGTGTTTTTAAAGGAACGCTTTTAGCTGAAACCTACTTTTGTTCTATAAGTTGGGGTTGGTAATATCAAATTCAAGAATCGCTTTTGACGGTATGTTAGTTAAAAGTATATTTATGTCCATTTTATAACGAGTTTTTATTGTTCATATTAAATTATTATTTATTGTTTAATACAAGCTACATAATCTTTTGACAAGAAATTTGGTCTGACCATATAGAGATATTAACTACTTATACAAGATATCCTGTTTATCAGGATAATACTGTTAAAGTTAAAGATAAGTTTCTTTTGTCTGTGTTTTAATAACGTAATGTTCTCAGGCGTACCGTCAGAAACTCACTTTTTAGTAATCTAAGAGGCGCCCGGACGTAGCTTATTAAAACTTTTCTTCTTTTGTTTGTGCATTTTTTCCACATAAATTGAATGCAATGAGTTACGTGCAAGTAGTGACAGAAAACGGACAAGGCGAGTGCACATCCTGCGGGAAACCAATTTCGGTCAGACTTTAGAAGGTGGTTTCTGGTGCTCGAAAACGAAGCTGTGAGCCCTTATTTTCGAGATATAATTTTGTTTACTTCAAACATGCGTTTCTGTCAGTCAGATGGAAATAAAAGTATAGAGAGAGTTTTATGATTTTAGCTTTGTATCGTATAAGAGTTTTAATATGTACTTGTCTCATAGCTATCAGCTATCTAAGAAAGTGATAAAAAGTGGATGAAAAATCGATGATTCTCTTTTACATTTGGTCTCATTTTTAATGCATTTTTTATCACTTTCTTCATAACTTTGGAACAAATTAAAACTCTTATACGATACAAAGCTAAAATTTAAATGCTTTTCTTTTACTTTTGCGTATTTGTGTTTAAATTTTCTAGAGTAAAAATTTGCAGAGTTATATCTGATAAAGATGTATCTTTTAATACTAAAATATGTCATACTTGGAGTCGAATAGTTCATATCTCAATAACAAGGGCCCTTTAGGATACATTACGAGTGCTGGGCTACGTTTATGAATACCAGAAACCATTTTCCAAAGCCTGATCACGAAATCTGTTTCATGCAGGGTATGAACTCTCCTAGTAAGACTTAACAATAATTTTAATAAACACTGATCAATGGTACACTTCATAAAGTTTTCCTTCTTTACAAAATCTAATAACGATTCTTTTTTAACTTAATTGAGAATGGAATTGAAGACTTTTAGGAGGATCCATCGGGGCGGGCCGTACTTAGTCGGGGCCTGCAGTAAAAAATAAAAAATTTTATGGGAAAATACTTGAAACTCAATCTTGTTGATACCAAAAGCAATATTTTCTTATTTGACAAACGAATTTTAAATAAAAAATGTGTTTCATGAAGCGCCTATTTTGCGTGCAGTATTTTATACGGTCATATTTAACATTTTTCATGATTAATTCCGAACTTTTATCATTGACTTATTACTTTAATTCTTACAAATTCATCTTCTACACTTCAAACTCTTCAACATAATTTTTGTCCAATGACAGCTGTCTTATATATTAAAAATTATTAGAAAATGACCGCGTAAGTAACCAAGGCGCTGGAAGACCACGTGTGGAAAAATTAATGTTTTATCATTAACTTCTCTTTATTTTAGTCGTTTGCCCCCTACTTTCTTTTTCTTTTAATTGAAAGCTTAGGTAATTTTCTTTCAAGACATAAAGTTTTATATGCATTTGTCTTTAGCCCTAAGTCGATGAATCCTCCTCAAATGAAATTCAACATGACAAAATCTAACTTCGCTCTGCCACGAAAAGCTAGTAATTAACTCCATGCATTAATTTTCAAATCTCTCGAGTACAATGTAATTTCGTAGCCACAAGCATATTATTCAGTCACTCATCCTTCGGCCCCCGGCTAATAATAATAAACAAAGCGCATCTCACAGCAGGCAGTCGCGCAGGCGCGTCATTTTCCAGCCACTATATGTACGTAACTGTAATACACAACCGAACCCAGCTTACAATTTACCTTGTCGTTGCTCAGAAATGCGCGTCGCAAATGCAGCCCTTCCACGCGCGTAATACTATGTACTACGTACTAGCAAATGGCCAAGACAAGGTCGATGGCCGGGGCCACTTCCTACGTACACACATACACATACGCACACATACACATATACATATTGATACACACATACATACATATAGATCCACACATACACACATACATACATATAGATCCACACATACACACATACATACATATAGATCCACGCATACACACATACATACATATAGATCCACACATACACACATACATACATATAGATCCACACATACACACATACATACATATAGATCCACACATACACATACATACATATAAATCCACACATACACACATACACCATTTACACACATATACATATACACACATTTACACAATCGTACACACACACATATACACATACATACATTTACACAATCGAACACACACTGTGATACACACACACACACACACACTCACAGACTCACACACAGAGACACAAACAATGTACTTACTCTTTCTCTCTCTCTCTCTCTTCCGCTCAACAGTGGAGGGATGAATCAGCCCTTAACGCAGATCGATATGACCCTACTCTGCTCCCGCCCTTGCAGCGTCGTCCTTTCTTGCCACCGAGAACCGTCGCTCACTCACTCACTCGCTCTCCGCGCGGACGTTATTTCCGCGCGCTTAGGTAGAGCGCTCTCCCAGCGAGAATTTTAATCGCCGTCCCCCCCGAGCCAATGGATTCTAATTATCCACTTAACATTTGACTCGCGGCTCGCTCGCTCTTCTTCTCTGTCCCTATATATCTGTCTCTCTCTCTCTTTTTTTTATCTGGTCCGCACGCGTGATTTGCGCTGCTGCTGCTGCTGCCAGTTGGCGAATTAACATTCGAGGCTCGAAATTGAAAACCAATTTCGCGTCTGCGCACGGCTTATTGAATTCTAATCACGCGCGAGGTAGAGACAGAGAGAGAGGCTCATTTGAATTCGGAATCGGAAATGCGGATGGAGAGAGGGTTTTTTACACTGTCTTTTTTGGGGGGGGGAGGTTGGCTTCTATCGGATTTCTTGATTGATCGCGAGAGTAGGAATAATTAAATTTTTCTTTATTTTTGGGAATGGGATTGAGGGAGGAAGATTTGGTAACGTTATATTGTTGGGTGTAGGTGTGTGTGTGTGCATTATTATGATGAAAATTAGTTCTGGTTCGTGGTAACTGAGTTTTTTGAAGTATTGGGTTTGATGGGTAGCAGAAGAAAACGTGCGAAACATAATTAAATATACTTGCATTTTCATAATTAATAAAACATGTATTTAACATAGTATATTGTAATGTGAAATGCGAGAAAGGTACTGTAATATTAAATTCTTAGAAAAGTTATAGTTATCTATAGTAATCCAATACATATATCGTTCAAATGTAGTTAATGTTATTGAAAAGTTTTCTCAGATAAAATAAATTTATTATATAGTACAATATATGATGAAATTCTTTTTTTATTTGCAATTTAGTATGTTAAAGAAATTACTGAACTATTATTATTACCCATTAAAAAATTCAAGAGGATGAAAATTAAAAGAATTTTACTTTTATGACCAATAATTCTAAGGCTGTTTCTTATATCTTCTCGAGAATAACGCGATAAAATATCCCCTAACGATGCCTGAAAATCCGTCATATTCCGTGATAATTTAACTGTAAAAAGCTTTTACTGCGTCATTATATTTTTATTATCTTATGAATTTCGCTATTAAACTTTTTCTATTGCTATCCACATTATATTATATATATATAGTAAAGTTTTTATTGTACTAACTTCTTTTTAAAACGAGTGTATCTTTGTTATACTTGGTCATCAACTTGAACTTTAAGAAATAAAAATATAATAGGAATAATAAACAGTATTAAACGACATTTTCTTTAGAGAAATCCATATGCAGTCGACTCGCGGGGACTGAGAACCCGGGGACTAAAATTACGTGGGAACTACACTACTTTTATACACAGGGATTTCTCGGAGACTGACACGCTTCTATACTAAATACACATTGTAGTCCCCGAGAATTTTGGTCCCGAGCCTGTTCAGTCCCCGCGACTGGACTGTATATGATTTACAAATTATATTAATTTATTTCAGTGACATTAAATGATAACAATGGATGAAATATGTTATTTTGTATTGTACACACGATGAATGACGATAACTTTAAAATTACTAAGGCAATAGAAATTATTTCAATGTTTGAATTCTATAACGTTGGTTTTGTTGATTATGCCAATTGGTAGGGCTTGTAAATTATACGTTTAATCGACTGAAATGAATTGAATTGCTCATTCATTGTTTCAGATTTAATTTATGTAAATGTATATTATTTTGCTGTATGTTTAAATATTGAAATTCTTGAATATACGCCATTGATTAAGGCTTCGTTTATTAAGTTTTTCAACTGTGAATTAGTCGAACGAGTAAAACATTTTATTATAAATCAATATGAAGATTGTTATACATAGGTTTTAAGGGACGATGATTACGAACATAAAGTTCAAATTATATGAAATTTAAAATGGCGGATCTAATATAGCCAACTTACGTAATATCCATATGCTTGTGAATAAAAAGATTTTAGTATATTTGATGATGTTTGTTCTAGAAAATTGTATTCGGGGATATTGGATCACTGATTATAAATCCACAGATCAAATAATGAAATTGGAAATAGCAGATCCGACATACCCTACCTACAGTATATAAATGTGCAGCTAAAATCGATCCACCAGTTTGAATTTCATAATTTATGTATCAATTTTTACCGCTATCGAAGTAAAAACAGTATATTTATCATTTATTTGGTTAGTGCAACGAATCTACTCTACTTGGTAAATCGACAGTTAATAGTTTGTTTAATGTTCATATTTTACATATTATAAGTAATATATAATATAAAATAAAAATGACGCCGAAGTATAAAGATCTATACATTAAGATTTAAGTAATTTTTAGTCTGTACGTTTTTATTCCATCATTATTGACACACAACCAGTCTTCAAACCATCACATGACTCAAATCCCTCTCTATTATCCCAAAAATTCCAACGCACTCTCAAGAAAGCTCCAATTCCCCATTGATCCACCCACCCACCCATAAATCCACAAAAAACGATTCCCTCCTCCATTCACCCCCCTTTCTATCTTTCGTCGTCGTCCAATCTCCAGCATCCATTCACGTCCCACCACTAGCCCCAATCCTTTACCCACGCCACATGTAAATACACGCAACACCACGCGCACTCTTTCACACAAAAAAAAACACGCAAGCGAAGTAAGGGACTCTCAAATCTTATCGCGATAAGCCGCTAAAAAACACCCACACACACACACAAGTACACGCTACTACACCCACGCGTGCCAACCTGTGTCGAAAATGGGGAAAGCGCGAAATTGGCCCGGGGCCTGTGTGCGCAAGCGCACGCTTTTGTGCATGTAAGCCGTGCAAGCTGCAGCTGCAAGCACTGCCGCGCGCAGATATATATATATATATATATAGGAAGGCAAGCGCCGCGCGCGGAAGAAGCTCTTACGTTTATCATAATTGCATCTCGGGGGGAGGCTAGTCGGCAAGCTTCGCGGCGCCGGCTTTCGACGCTTTCTTGCCGCCTCCGTGCGGCCTCTCTTTCGACGTGTGGGTATATATGCTCGTGTGTTACTATACCTAGGATATATATATATATATATATATATATATATATATATATATATATATATATATATATCTTTGAGAGGAGTATTTCTTTAATGGAAGTTGCGTGTGGTATTAATGCCTTTGTTGGAGGGGATATTTATGGAAGCTAGATAATCTGGATAATACGAAAATTATATTGTATCAATTGCGGATTTTCTTGTTAGTTATTTAGTGGATATTTAAATTAATACCTATCCTGGGCGTGCTAGGTTGTCTTTATGTATTTTTATTATTCCTAACATTAGCTTATTCTTTGTTGAATACTTAGATTGCAGTTTATAGGTGGACAAACCTTATTTCATCTACATAAGATAAGTTCTAGAATTTATCTTTGCCAGCGGGGATATTTTCGGCCTATGAGAATTATGAAGCGAGTGAGATCCAATGTCCGCAGGCTGCATATTGAGAAGTACAAAAGGACTTTCCGTGCAGTAACTGTAACGCATTTCTTAATAGGTAATACATGACGATGTGGATTTATGAGACACAATGCTAGAGGTAAACAAAGTTTTGTAGACTTACTCTGGTATTATAAATATAATTTTGTAAAAACATGATGAATCTTATTTAATAAATGTTAAGAAGAAATAATTTTCATGTGTTTGTTTTCTGACCCTACGACAGTTGAATAAGAAATATCTAACCAACCCGACTCGCAAAATACGCGTATTACAACTGAATTCTATATGAATACACTAATATAAATGCACAAGTACACAGAGCGAATTTTCTGATAAAAATTACAGGAAACATGATTGTAAACGTGGGAAATTCTATCGTCAGGCAAAAAATGAGCTGATGAACAGTAAAATGTATATTACTAAACGATAAAAGTTGCTCAGATTCGCGGTAAAATTTACAAAAATTTATAAAAAAATAATAAAACAATAGCTTTTATTAAGCTGCATGTGCAAAGTTAAATAGTACATTATGTAACAAGGCCAAAAAGTCGAATATTTTTCCTGTGGGTGAGTTTACTGCCCGAGCCAGCGAAGCGAAATGAGAGCAGTATCACTCGAGAGAAAAATTGACTTTTTTCTCGAGTTACATATAGTACTTTATGTCAATCTCAACTTAGGTCGCTTTTTGAGTTAGGACGCGGGACTAATGGACTATTAAAAGAATATATTGTTAAAAGACAATAAAAAATCAGGGTTATTGGTAGAACTTGATGAAATAAAGGACTAGTTTCTTGCGGGCCAGATTTGCGGGCAAAAAGTGTAATTTTGGTCTCGCTTTTCAGGGCAAAAAGTGGTCATTTTCGTTGAGATGGGCATACAAATTGTTAACATCTCTAATGGATGTAGATTGCACAAGTGAATTGGAGTTGATCCACTTATTTCATTAAATAATAGTTAAAGTGCTACAAACCCTTTCTAAAACAGTATTCCGTTAAAAGTTAATAAAACAAAGTCTTATAAAATGTATTAACCCCTCATATACCATTTAAAAATTGCACTCAAGCTTCTCCGGGCCCGTAATCTAATCAAACGAAGTCGTTAATACACTGTCCTGATTTCACGATCCCCATTTCAGGATACAAAAATCAGTGCAAACTCAATTTCCACCTAAAAAGTCTCAAATACCCTTTTCCAGCCAATCACACACGTACACATACAGAGCGAGGAAAGCACCGAGAGCAAGCGAGACAGCGAGCTCGAGCTTCGATCTGTGCATCACGAAGGGGCGCAAAGTGCCGCAGGAGTCACAAGAGGCGGGGGGGTTTATCGCAAATTAGTATTCCCGGCGCTGGTTCATGCGCGCGCCGTGTGAATTATGTCGCGACTCTGTATATACACCAGCGACTGACTATGCGTCGGCCGTCGCTTCGTGTATGTATGTATATGTGTATGTGCGCCAGGCTGTGCGCAGGGAGCGAGAGACGCGAGCCCAGGCTCTGATGCCGCCGCTGCTGCTTTTGTTTTATTTGCCGTCGAAGTGATGCATGCGAGCGAGCGCGATGTCAGGGGGTCGTCGCTCGTCGCGCGGCCTCGCCGCGTGCTCGGCGCGAATAATAATTTGCCCGCGGTGAGCGACTGCGAAAATACTGCGCGCATACCGGCCGACGCTCGTAATTGTCATTCTGTAAACTGTAATGTGTGTGCGTGTGTGAGTGCGTGTGTTTGTGCGTGTGTGCGTGTGTGTGTGCGTGTGTATGTGTGTGTGTAAATAAAGTGAATATGACGAACGAGGACTCGCACAAAGTTCACTGCACATGCACTTATGCTAAGTGTAGTGGCTTTGCGAGATTTTTGCAAAAATGTTTTTTTTTCGCAAAGGCAAAAATGCTGATGCGTCAGAACGTATATACGAAGTTTTGCCTTCTTGCCAAGGTAGCGCGGTAAAAATAAGGTTTTTGCGAGATCACGTTTGAAATATGTTTTGAGGTATTTGAAATCTAAATTTAATATATTTCTAGAAAATGTCCGCGTGGATGACGGAGGTGCGTACATTTTCATACATCTGGAATAACTGAATAGATTTTTATTTTATAATATATAGTTAATATTTTTCTTCTATTTGTGTGAACGACGAAATGGGAACCAAATAAATAATATTTTTACGATGACTTTTCTATTTATGGAAACCAGTTTTTATTTCTGTATGATAAAGATATAGAATCATAAATTCAGGCTAACTTTCTAAGTAAAAGTTTTAAATCACGTATATTCTTGTGCAAGAAATTTTTAATAATCGTGTTTCTTTTATTAAAAACTTATTTCTATCACTAAGAACGGAAATGTTTAATAAAAATGCATGATCATTAGAAATATAAAATACTATGTACAGTATTTTCTTAAGTTTATGTTTAGCAATTTAAGAGATAAAAATCAGTTTGTAAAAGATATCGATTTTCATTATTACGCGATAACTAAAAAAAATTCTGATTAATTATCAACTTGAAATTTTTAGAAAGATATACGGATGCATATGTTTACTATATGAGCTCATTAGATAGCTATATATGTTTTTATTGTATTAGTCTATCGTGGTATAGATGTGCTAAAAAGATATGAGCGTATAAACCTTTTAATAAGTGTAATCATGCAAAAGCCTGGGACATCAAGGAAAGAGGTCAAATTAACTAACTTCAGATCGATTTTGCATTTCAGAAGTCTTGCTCATCATTGTTGAAAGTGCCAAGTTCCCGGAAACTCATTTTTTTTGTATAGTAAAATCTAATTTGGAAAATAGTAAAAGCTAATTGTGTTCGCGAATTCTATGGATTCATAGAAATTGTATGTAGCTAGTTGATCTGTACTTTTTCTTTACGACCACATTTACAACATGATAATATGTGAATATAAAATATATTAGAATTTTTCATGCACGGAGAGAAATGGTCTACCATTTACTATTTATGAATCTGTTAATTTATATACAACAAACAGCAATTTTGAAAGTCGTTTTATAGAATTCTTGTTTTTTCATGCTCGCTTAAACATTATAAAATTTAACAAATATTACTATAATATAGCATTAACCAAGATAATGATTTATAAATATCAGTATGGTGCAAAAAGCATTTACAGCGCATGAATATAATATAACATCAGACACTAGTAACTTTTAATAGAGCATTGCTATCCGTGACAGTAAAATAAAAATAAAATTTAAACAATTGCTTAAAATTTACAGTGATCCAGTAAACAAACAAGTAACTACCTCAAAAAGAACATCGAAAAATCCATTACAACATCGAGAACATAAAAGCCGCACTAACCATACACCACTGCTAAAAATGCCGATAAACTGTGCATCACTTATTCATCAAAAGTCCCGTTAGCGCAGGCAGTCATGCAGGCAACCGTGTAAAAAACCATTTAACTCGAGTCTCTGCACAGTTTATAAAGAATCCCAGGCACAGAACAAGAAAAAAGTAAAATAAAATAGAAAACCACCCACGTATAAGAAGCTCACCCCCCGGCGCAGAACAAATTCCGTCCCGGAGAAAAAAAATTAACTCAATCCCCTCTCGCAGCAAAAGGTACAAAAAAGGCAGCAGCTCCAAACTCATCCACTTTCTTTCTCCCTCTCATTCGTACAATCGAAACTCGGCAGTTCTCCGCTCTCTCTCTCTCTCTCTCTCTCTCTATCTCTATCTCTCTCGAGACGAAACAGAGTCGCCGCCCGGCTCTTCTTTAATCTCCCGCGAAGCGTGTAATTAGTCGGGCAGAGTTCCCCCAATCCCCTTCTCTTCATCCCTTACACACTACTCCAAGTACGTCGTCGTCGTCGTCGTCGTCGTCGTCGCGCCCTGACGAATGGAATATCCCGTCGCGAGCTAAATCTTCGCGCGTCTCCTAATACACGGGGGCGGGCGCGCGCGCGCGCGCGCGGGCGGAAAACTTTTCTCGCTCTCTCGCGATATTGCAGCCAGCGAAATTCCTCCCATGCGGGAGGAAAGCAGCAGACTATGTGTATAGGTACGCCGCCGCAGCGTAATTACCGCGAGCGTTACACTACGGATTTATGCGACGCGCTGCGGCGCGTACTCTCTCTCACACACACACACACACATCCCTCACACACAGGCACAGACACAGATACACACACACACATAGCTACACAACTACATACACGCACATACGCATGTAAACACACACTCGCCCACACACACACACACACACACTCACACACACACTCACACATACACTAACACTCACACACACACACGAACACATACACTAACACTCACACACATAAGCAAACACATAGACACATACACACACATAAACACACACACACACACACACACACACACATAATCACACAGACACATAAACACACACACGGGCTACACTTGAGCGAAGAGAGTAGAACTGGGTATTACAATCATGGAATCGGGATGCACAGGCAGCTGCGCGCAAGCCGAAAAAAGCCGGGAGTGGATGTGTGTACATCAGTGTACGCGTGTGTGATGGGGCTGCGGCAGCGACTGATGAACTTCGGGAAGCGAGCGAGCGAGAAATGAGAGCTGTCTGCTGGAGGTGGGCTGTGTGAGTTATATGGGGTTTTAGGGGGTGCTTAAGGATTTGTTGCTTGTTTGCGGCTATCGCAGCCGTTGGTTGTGTGCTTAGGAAGCTGCTTTTGGGTATTTATGAAATTTTGTAACGATAAGTCATGATTGGATAGATGTTTGAAACGCTTAAGTTTGAGAAAAGCTTATTTGTTAGATTCCTGATTTGGCATTTGGTTGGACCAGGGTTCGAATTAATTTTTATCTGGTATTTTTGATTCTTAAATTAATTCATATAATTAGTGAAGATGTCAAATCGATGACGTTAGTTTTACCTCGGGTTTTACTTTTATTATCATTTAGGAGCAAAAATTGAATTAGTTTTACAAACATACTTCCTCTCAACAATTAATGCATATAAAAATTGAAAACTGCTATTTTTAGTTTTTATAATTACCAATTACTATAAGTTTTTCAAAGATATCGTCTTTGTGAAGAATAAATTAATTAAGGTAGTCAAGTATAAGCTTTCTCAAATGCATTTGTACTAATTTAATTTTATTATTTTTAACATACAAAAGACATTCAGAATGTATGTCACACTAGTCTCTGCCTACTTCTACTTCAATTAAGATAGAATAGGACAATATTTCAATAGCCTTTTATTAAATAATCTAACATTATCAAGGAAGAGTCCACATTGAAAACTGCACTTTGTAACATGGGCATTGTACTTTGATTAAAAAAGAAATCTTTCTAATAATTTAAACTGTCCTAGCCTAGATTATATCTTGAAAGTTATTGTTCTACAAAGTACGATGGTTGAAGTTAAAGATATTTATAAACTTCATGCATAGTAAATGAAGTACTAGTTAATAGAAGACTCTTCTAGAATAATTACTTACAGACGACTTCCATCCGCAGCTACCGACGACTGTAGCTACTTCTTTGTATACCGAAAACATAATTAATGACCTTATAATCCTTCTTTAATAATAGTTGTTTAAAGCCTAATTGCACTTTAATAAATGGTAATTACTGACTAATCACAAGTAACTATCAAAGTTTAGTAGTTATTACTAGATCATCAAAGGAATTCTACCTGTCATAAGTACAAAATTCTCACTTGATCATACATTTCAATATAACAACGTCCATGAATAAAAATGTTATTCTTCATTCCACATACACTAGTTTTCTAAATAACCCATTATTAAAAATACCCGTACCCATAAAAAATCCACGAAAACCAATAATTATAACAGCGATTCATCAACGATTTCAACGGCACTTTATAAATCCAGCGTACACTCCTCCTCATCCTCCTCCGCTCGCCCATATAAGCTCCCTCGCCCTTAACTTCTGTCGTTTACAAAGTCTCTCTCTACCGCGCTGCAGCGCCGGCTAAATGGCTTTTCCCCTTGCTCGCGCGCGCGCGCGCGCAACTCCAAGTAAAACAATGCATCACTCGCATGCCAATACGCTGCAAGCGAGTCAGGCCGCCCTGCCGCCCGCAATCGACTCGACTTAAAACTCTCGTACCACTTGGCAACTATATACATACACAGGTGTATACGCGTACACAAGGGCGCCACTGCTAGAGTGGGAGACCCTCGGCGAAATGTATACCTATATACAAACAAGTTGGTCGATGTCGACGACGACGACGACGACGACGACGACAAGGACGACCAGCGGAGCAAGCTCTGGCTCTGCCGTTATGGCCAAACATAGCAGGCACAGGGGAGAGAGTTGGCGTATTTGCAGCCCTGCGGAAGTTGCGCCCGCTAGGTTCGCGTGTGTCCGACTGTGTGCCTTCGGTGCAGGGTAGAGAGAGAGAGAGAGAGAGAGAGAGAGCTTATTCTAATGAGGTATGCCTCGGCTTTTTGCACGTCTTCGGGGCGTAATTGCGCTTTGAAAATTGAGGGAAAGAACGAGAGTGACTCGAATTTGCGAGGAACGGAGGAAGTAGTTGGTGGATTCGTTGGGAGGTAATTGAGTGCTTTTGGGTGGAAGGAGTTTTGGGATTTACTGGTTTCTGGTTTGGTACAGTTAAATATTGATGTAAGGGATGGCGTGTTTGATGTGTGTATGTTTGGTTGTTACTTTTAAGGGATATGAATAGATTTTAAATTTTTTGTTATAAATTTTGATGCTTCGATTTTGGGTGACCAACTTCGTTGTTCATATTGTGTTTTTAACGGCACTATTTATCAATGAACTAATTATTTTACAGTTTTCTTTATTTTTTGTTCTCATCTTTTTATAAAATCCTTATTGGCATTTCAAAGTACATTCGTAAACATTTTAATTCATTCGTTCAATGAAATATAAAAATATTTGAAGCCACTGCAGCTGAGGGCGGGATGGTCTTCATAAAAAAAGGATGTAAAAGTAATTACAGAATTTTCCAACATCAAAAATTCAAACAATTTTACAAAGGCTGTTGCGAAAGCTTTAGTAAAGGGTAGAACTTTTGTAAAATATTATTTTTATTAAATGCTTTATTTTTTAAAAAAATGTATGAACAATTCAAAAATGTATTTAAAAGCAATTCATTTTTTGAGCTTGACAAAAGATTGAAACAAGAATTAAAAATTCAATTACTAATTCATAGATTTACAGATTCGTTTTACTCTATCTTACGCTATAAATATTTTAATACGGTTGATGGAATTTATCGGCTTTGTGAATTATTATTATATAATAGAGGAGATCTAAAATAAATAAATCCTCTCATCCCTTTATACTCGAAACACTTAGAAATATAAATTACAAAAATTGAAAAACAGAAACTATAAAACAAAATGGATTAAAATTTATATTTTAGTATAAGTAAAATTTATTATATTAAACTCAAATCGTCCAAAAATTTCAGATTCGTCGTACCCCTTGATAGTCTCGTTGTGGGCTAGGTGGATGGATGGATGAATGAATGGATCGATGGATATTTAAAATTAACCGACCTAGCGTCAGTGACGAAAGCGTTGTTGCTAGTACAGATTAATTTTAAGTACACGATGCCCTTCTAATTTCATTTGTCGTCAAAGTACTTCCCTTAACACACAGAAAACCGGTAACCCTTTCACAATATCCCGTCAATGCTTCATTATCGTAAAATAATCCATCCTCCAACCTTTACAAAATTTGTTACGCGCAATAGCGCCGTCTACTCTAATTAATTACAGCGCATTCAAACTGTTCCGAGACTAATTACTCCGGCATGCGCATCGCAAGTCTAAACTTGCATGTTATTAATTAAATACAATTTTGAGATGATCCCCCATAGTGCGCGCGCGCGCTCTCGCACAACAAGACGAGAGAGACGCGTGCATACGTATAGTACAACATAAAGCAGCTGCAAGGCAATAATAAGACGCGTTCGCGCTCGCGTAAAGGCGCAGACCTTTATTAAGAAACGTCAGAAGCACATCTTTCGCGAGCGCGCAGTTTGTGATTTTCGTTTTCCCGGCTTTCTGCGCGCGCTATTCTCGATTTCTTCTCTACCCTGTATTTTTTCTTCGCTCTTCCACGCTAGCCATTCATAATGGGGCTTTTCCTTTCGTTCCTTTTTCTGCGCGCGCGCGCGCTCGACGAACGGAACGGGATACGCGCTTATCCGACGGAAGTCCGCCGCCTGCTTTTCTTGACTCTCTCGCTCTCGCTCCCGGCTCTATTTTATTTTCCCTTTTTGCTTTACTCTATTTTTGCATGGAAATGAGTGTCTCGAGAATCCCGGGAGTCCGAGCCACGGGGCGTATATAGCAGTGCAGAAGTCTTAACTGAAACTTCTTGCTTGCAGAGGCGATTGCAAGCGGAATTCAAAAGCTGCGAGGGCCGCTGCAAATTACCAGAGGAAATTGCGGATAATTCATACATTTTTGCTGAAACGTGTGTATCGGTGTAGCAGGGAGTGGGGATTCACGATCACCTGTAGGGTAAATCGGATGGATTCAATAATTCCGTTATGAAATGAAGATTAAAACATTTTGCAATGCTTTTTTAAAACAAAAGTGCTACTAATATTTACGATTATGAACATCTGCTTGATTTAGTGTCCTCGCTAACAAAGGATTCAATTCTAATTTTTGCAGTAAGATGCTTCGCATCACAAACAAAAATTCGACATTAACATGATAATTAGAAATGCGCAATATTATTTTTAAATAATAAACGTATTATTTAATTTAGCTATATAAATTAGCACAATTTTAGAACTGTCAATTTTCGAAATCAAAGCCTCTGTTCTGAAGCCACGATTAATTAGAAATTACTGAAGGTTCTATCGAAGCATTATATCAACCCCATTAACCGGAATAACGCAACAGATTGGCATTACAGTTTGGTCCATAAAGTACATCTGTCTAAACATGCCAATTCATATCGTGCCGTCATTTCAGTTAGTTGAGAGTACATATAACTCTATATATGCATTAGTTCTCTACAATCAAGTTTACTCGTCAAAATCACCGAAATTACTTTTCTCTTATTCAATGCTATATACATTTTGCGTAACCTAATGTTCTAAATCGAGTTGAAGTAATATAAATATGTCAGTATCTTATACGCGATTATACCGTTATTTTAGAAGTTATTTATTAAATTAGCTACTTCCTGATTGAATAACTATAAAATAATATATTCTGAAAGCTATTTAAAGTTTCATACATCATGTTAATTGATAAACTAATTGTAACTTATAACCCATTGATTCCGATATATTCTTCGATTAACTAAAAATAACCGAATAAGATTTACTAAATCGATAAAATTTTGACCCAAAGTAATTTTTCCGAAGATTTACTATTAGTTAGATTTTGAATTTCTCTTCACTGGTATTTATATGACCGCTCTAATTCGACAAAAATTAAAGCAGATGTTAAACCTTTGGACAAGGCAGTTTCGGTTATTGATTTTATTGATTGAATGCCTTTTTCTAATCTTAAAACAAAACGTTATATAAATAGTTGTTTGAAAATTTTATCAACAATTTAGAACCGTTTAGAATGTTTTGAAAATAATCATTACTGCTTTGAAGTTTCAGGTGATATTAACCCGCTCCGTCCCTTTTACCGGCAAATACTGGGAACCACTTTTTTCATGTAACTTTCAATGTTGAGAAAATATCTCTCCTTACGGAGAGAGTAACATTGTTGTTTTTGATTGGGACAACAACGTCCCAGAGAGATTTGTACTCAAAATTAAAAATTATATGAAAAAAGTAGGTTCTTGTAATTTTCGGTGACAGATGAATTTAGCACCTTAAGCACATTTTATGCGATATTTGCACTTTCCAGAGGTTCGTCACTTCCTTGTATGCAAGCTTAATGAATTATACGAAATAAGATCCTAAAGATTGCGATTCTGTTTCGAAGAAATGAGCTATATGTATTTATAATTTAAATATAGACTGAATTGCAATGTACCATCTAAAAGAGCGACTCTGGAAACACAAAAACATTTAGCAATATTTTATCAGTCCTCCCCTCGAAAATCAAGGAAAAAGATGCTCATCTCGGCTTCAAAGTGTTAATCTGTCTGTTCCTAAAAAAAACCTAATCTCTCCAAAACTCTCCAAACACGCGTTTAATATATCAATCATACCTCGCAACCAACAAAAAAAGGCAAACCGACACACATAAAGCACCGTCTAATAAGTTCCATTCTGTTTATTCAACCGCACATCGTTATAATTCACGCGGCTGATAACGCCCTTTATGGGTAGTAAACTTTCTCCGAAGCGTTAGAGCGCAATTATGAAATTTCGCGTAATAACGGCCTGCCGGCCGCTCGCACTTGAAATAAGGAGAAGAACGAGAAAAAGGAGGTTACAGCTATACACAGCGAGTTATAAAATCAGGGGCGAACGCGCGCGCGCGTACGCTGCAGCGTAGCATCTCTCCCCCCGACAGTCGTTATATATATACTCAGCAGCCGGAAGCGCAAGAAGAAGGCGAGGTGCGCGCGCGCGCGACGTTTGTTTGAGGAGAGCGAGAAGGTAAAAAAAAATACGGGGTTGAGCAATAAAAACACGCTTAACGGGCCATTACGCAGACCATAAAAAAGATTAAAGTTAACCCGGGCATTATGCAAAACTCGGCCAGGTCCGTGTTCCGCGATATATGTGCTCTCTTCGCAGCTCTCTCTCCTTCTCTCTTTGCAACAGTTGTAACTCCGCCGGCGCAGGTTCTTGCGTATATGTTTTTGTACATCTCTTTCTCCGTCTGGCCTCGGCGCTTGTTTTAAGGGGCGCGAGGCAGGGTGTGTATAGTTTGCGCGATGCGCCTTGTTGCCCCGGCGGGCGGAAAACATCTCTCGCGGATCAAGTTAAATGAGAAACGCCGACTTTTACGAGTTGGAGGCTGGTGTAGCTGTAGGTTGCCGTGTGCGAGACTGCGCCTTCTTGCACGGGGATGGATACAGTCTTGGCAATTGTTAATGTAGTCGTGAAGCGTAAAATAGACACATCAGAGAGAAAGATGCGTTGGGGAGGTGTTATTGTTTATAGGAGGTGATATACTGTGTTGTTTGTGCACAATGCGGGTCAAACGTTCTGGGAGGATTTTATACGTGATTTATAGGATGTCGTTCGGGGAGCTTCACTGGTGACAAATTTTGACTTTTGATCCGTATTTACGGTTATTTCAAGGTCGAATCTTATTTTTCAAACGGAAACACATGTTTTTGATCCCGGGAATTGAAAGAGAAGGAAATTTTACGTTAGAATGTATCATTGTGGTCATGACCATGGATTGAATTGATCTCAACTTATTCGAAGACAAAATGTTTTTTTTAACTTTCCGGGGTCAAAACTGGGTGTCTAGTGTAAAAGTATGATTTATATAAAATAATATGCCGTCACAGAACTTGTAACACGTATTATATTTTACTTCTGCTATATGCAATTTATTCTTGGTTTTCATTCATTGTGGATTTTGAGTGACGTTTTAATTTTGTTTAGTTTGTTGAAAATACATCCCAATTTATTCGCAAAATTGAAACGTTCAATTAGTTCTTCTCGTTTGATGTTCATTTTGTAAAGAATCAGTTTGGAATAAATATTCTATTTCAATATATAGTAACTTGGTAAAATGAAAGCTTACCCTGTAATACGTATTACCAATGAATATTACAAACTTATTTTCAGAATACTAAATCGTTATATTGTATTTAATTGATGTGATTGAATTTCAATATTTAATTCCCAGAAAAAATCCAGTAATTAACTTCTGACACAAATTGAAACATTTTATTTTTGTTTATCAGGAATACAATATGTATATAAATATGATTTTTATGAAATATCATTTTTATACTGAATTTAAAAGATATCTATATAGGTTTACACTTTTAAGGTAAATCTCGTACGAAGTTACTTTTTAAGTACTTTTTTATGATTCTGAGGTGAGCATAAAATATTGAGCAGCCTGAGCGCAGAATATGATATGGAGTAAATCACTGGTGATAAGAAACTTTAAGGCTTTAGAGATTACCCGCAGCCTATGCGCGAATCAAAGTTCTTAATCGTTACATTATTTCTTACCAATATTTTACATTTGAAAGCATGTCTCTTTTGTTTGTTATTTAGCAGATTAAATATTTGTAAACATATAGACTATTGTGGATCAGTATCTCTACTGTGAACCATTTGGTTTTAAATCATTACTATGAAAGTTTTGCATTATTCTGTTTTTAATTTGAAGAGTCTTATTCTTATCTTTCAAAGTAAAAAAAAGGAATAATGCAAAACTTTCACAATAATGATATAAATCCAATTAATCAAAAATATAGGCACTGGTGCACAATAGGCTTAACGCATAGAATTCGATACTAAATATTGTCATTGAAATCCATTTACTTTTTAAATAATTTTAAATGACATTGATTTTACATCTTATCTTGAATTATTTTTAAAGATTAAACTAGGTGAAACCAAATGACCCCATTAAATTCTAAATTTAATTCACAACAAAGTAGAGCGGCATGAAATTCACAAAAGCATTGATCAGCATCCACACAACCAAAATACTCCGCTAAAATATTCAAAGAATCCCCGCAGTCGCATATCATTAATAATTCATTATTCTCCATTATTAACATAACCAACCCCGCAAACTTCTCCCTACAGAAAATCAATATTATCGCTCCACAATCAATGCAACGTAAAAAGCCTTGCTTACGCTCTAAGCAAAAAAAAAAAAAGAACCAACAACCGCTCGCGAAGCCCGAGAGCGGTGTGCTGAAAAAGAACCCAGCCCCCCATCAACCCTTTGTCTTAAGTTATTACATCATCTTGGTATTCCGCAGGGGCCGAGGGCAGTAACGTTACCCCGGGAGGAAACTTTCATACTCAAAGAAAAGAATGCTCCAGCGGAGAAAGAGAGAGATAGAGAGAGGCTGGCACGTAAAAAAATGAGGAAGCCTCGCCTCGCGAAGAAACGATACTTGATTAATGGCGCAAGTTTTCGCGTACCCCACCCGCGTTCGTCGCCGCCGCGTTGGCTCCTGTGCTCGGAATTCATAATGCCCCCGATGCGCGCATTAAAATTCAACCTCGCGGCTCGACGTGCGGCCCATAATTCGTTTCGAGGAGAGGAGTGAAGAGACGCTTGCAGTGCTTTTTTTTCTCTCGCGAGGAAGGAGACGCGTGTAAGCGACAAAAAAATTGTCAGATTTTGGAGGGAGAGGATTTTTTGAGGCCAATTATTGGAGCCCGGCGTTGGGTTGATTAATGAGGGACGCGCTCGGGGGAATATTGAGATGCGCTCGGCGATTCTTACTTTTGGGCGCAGGAAGTGCTCTTGTTTCTTTTATTAACGATGGTGGCCGAATTCATGAATTGAGGAGTTGTAAGATGTAATCGAATTAGTATTGATAGAAAATTTACTATTTATTCTTACTTACTATTTTTTTAATCAACTTCTTTAAATATAAGAAAGGGAAGCTCTCTTTCTACCCTTAATTTTATCTCATTAATCATAACTGGCATAATCAAATATTAAGAAAGTAATATCAAATATCGGTATTCTTATAAAAGTTCTTTCCGAGGTTCCTTTATTATATATTTAAGAATCTTGAATGTTCGATAAATGGAAAATTATAATAAAATTAAAGTATGTTATCGAATTGTAATAATACAA
Source organism: Gastracanthus pulcherrimus (assembly GCA_949152435.1). Taxonomy (NCBI): domain Eukaryota; kingdom Metazoa; phylum Arthropoda; class Insecta; order Hymenoptera; family Pteromalidae; genus Gastracanthus; species Gastracanthus pulcherrimus. Next base: position 159,155,283 of record OX424575.1, on the reverse strand, counting down.
TCCAGTTAACACGTTTACGGAAAATTAAAATGTATTTATATGAAAGTTACAAAGCAAATATTCAGCTAATGAATGATCTCAAGGAAATTAAATTACCCTTTTAAATTGCAATATTATGAATTGATTTAAGCATTTATTAAAATACATTTATAAATGATCAGAATTAGGTTTTGAGTAAAGCAATAAATGAAAACCCCTCTTCTCAGTGATAAAACATTTTTCTTCAGGAGAGGTATCCTTAACTTGCTCTCAAATACAGATTTTTCTTAAAAGAATCCTCGATTTTTATCGATTTTTTGAGTTATTTAACTTTTAAAACAAATTAAAGACGCTAAATCATTTAAATCATTTGAGGCGTATGGTTTACGAACAAATTAAATAATTTTAAAACCTTGCACTGATTTAGTATTCACAAAAGTAATAAAATCTTACGTTATAAAAATAGACAATTACGTCCATAACTGGTTAAATTACTAATTTAAATGTATGTATTTTTATGTATTAAATACAATACAACATAGCACAAAAACTTATGATATACGAGAAATATATTCTGTATGAATTCAAACCATAACACTGAAAATAATTGCAAACAATGGAGAAAAAAGAACCTCCTATCATGAGTAATAACCACCGCACAAAAGATTGAAAGCCGCAGCGTTTTAACTCATAACGACCCGCGAGTGCGAATTTGAATGGCCCCCGCCGGACAGTAAAAGCCAAGCTCGACTCACCTTGAAACTGCCGACAGAGTGTGCTCCATCGTAAATGTAGAGATGATCGTTGCAGTCCAATTGCAGCCGATCAAACTTCAGCATAAATCGCTGCAGTATACTGTTCGTTTGGAAGGTAATGGCGCAATCGAGATTTCTCTCGTTTTGCGACGTGAGAACGGCGCCCTCGATTTTCCTGTAGAGATCCCGCAGGAAGTGATTTTTGCAGACGTTGCTCATCAGATCTGAAACACAAAACCGAGGGAAAATGTGAATTTCAAATGAGGACTCGCGCAGGCGCTGCGGCTGTTGTAACATTTTGCAAAAAATGCTTTTAAACGAGACGATGGCTTAACTGGAAGTCAAGAGTAATGGATGGCATTTAGAGGAATTTTAACCTTTATTTACATACTATTTGTGGAACTTTTAGTATAGTTATTTTAATGGATAAGACAATTATTTTGTATGTATTACTTTAGATGGATACGCTGATGATTGTATTGCGATTTTCGTAAATATTACAGTTCGTGTGAAACTAATGGTTTACACAATCTAACATACCTATTCTTATAAAGATTGTGCATAAATCACTTAATTAAATTATTAAAATTTGCTTTGAAAAGCGTTCTTTGCGTACGATCATTATTTAACAGAAACGTCGACAATAAAGCTTTTTTAATTTTATATAATGTAAACCATTAGTTTAATCCATCATGTACAATAATATTATTTTACATATAATAATGAAAGTTGCTGCAAAATATTGCAGACTATAAATGTAAAATTTAGAGTATACAAGTTGAAGGGTAAATGTTTGCGCACAGAGTGTTATCGTAGTTGTAATCGCATGCATTAAACTAGGATAAAACTAATTTAACGTGGCACGGCGATATGCTGTGCCTTCTAACTTGGAAGTAACTATCTAACCCTATTAACTCAAGAATATTTAGCTAACAATCGTAAGTGCATTTTCAAACATGTATATTTCCTACAACGAGTTTAGATAGATTATGAATTTTACAGCAACCAATTTAATATACAGTTATAGAAAGTTAGAAATTATATTAAATTTCATTAAAGCAATTGTTTGATAAGAGAATATAACTACGAAATGTATACTTAATTTATCGCTTTTATTGTTAAATGAATATTTACTAACTCATCATAAACTGGCACCAATTCAAATAGCGAGCTGAACGTCTGAAGAACTAGACCTGTTACTAGTAATATACAGTGCTATTTGATATATAACAATGACGTATTCTGACGGAGTGCGTTTAAATTTATATATCTATATAATAAATGGAGTATGGAAATTACGCGCCAAAGGTTTAAATTTGAATATATTTCATCAGAATATGTCGCTAGTGGTTATACATTACCATAATATTTCATCGCGAATATATACTAGATTTTTCACGAAACTTCCACAGAGTAAATAATTTATTCAAGCGATCTCATTCAGAACTTGTAATTAGAATTCAAAATATACATTTTCCGAAGATAGATTTAATGTCAATTATATTTCAATTATGGTCCTTCATGCGATAATATATATTATTCATTTAATCGCATGAATAATAATCACACAATTATTTGAATATTATCAAAAGGAGAATCGTATCAATTGTAACACGACAATATTTTACTAAATGTTTATCAATTTAATTTTAAATAGAACAGTGGTCATATAACATTGTTGACTGTGATAAATTATTAGTTCAAGTCTGAAAAGAAACCGAAAAGCCCTGATAAATTCGCATTTTTTGAGAAACTCTCTTTAGTGAACAAAATGTATATAATGTAATTAAAATACATTTTAAGAGTAAGAAATTTTTTGTTTAATTTTCTATAACCGCATTTATCTGTATTGCTACTAATGTATAGCTATTGAAATAATGAATAATGTTTAAATATTTCAGATTGATTAGTCAAATAACTTTCTTGCAATAATTCAAATTAGACATTTTCTTTCCTAAAAAAGAAATTCTCGAAAAATCACATTTTTTGCACTACTAACTACACATTAAATAATGAATCCTTAAATGAGCCGATAAACATATTTTAATTCCGAATAAAATTTCCTGCAATTAACAATAGACAACATACAAATTTTTATTTTTAATATTTTTAAATTAAAATATATGTTACATTATACACAAAAGTAGAAATAAAATATTTTTTAAGTGCGTATTTATTTTTTAATTAATTATTGATAATCGGATGTTCTGAAAGCAACTTCAAACGGACTTGAAAATCACGTGATCGAAGAAAGTTAATATGGCGGAGATTGCGATGGCCAACATAACCAGCAAATTAAGATTTGAATTTTGCTACAAAATAACAAATTTAAACATCGATCAAAGAAAGCTACAAATCATGTTTTGTACCTATGGGCTCTTCAACAACAATTACAACTCCTGGGAAATTGTATTTACATGTGCCAAACGATCCAGATCGTCCGTTTTATATTGTTGAGAAGATCATTTCAATGTTAGTGGTAAATATGAATTAATATAATAATATAATGTGGTTTCTGATTATGATATTCTGTGACGATAAGATATTCTTTCAGTTACCCGAAGATCTGGAAAATTATCATGTATTTGCTTTAATCTGTGGTAAAAAAGGAATAGAAAAATGTGTTTTACCATATTTGAAGATTATCAATCAAAAATAGAATATTAGTTCTATTTGCAATTCAAATTCAATATGTAATGCAGTGAAAATAGATAATGCTGTTGTGGATGAATTCAGGAATAAAGGTAAAAGACAAAAAATGAATGAAGACGATGTCAGTGTACCTAAGAAGCAGTTACCAGAAAATGAAGTAAACTTTGCAGGATATGTTGAAGTGAAAGGTTCTGAAAATTTAGAACAAATTAATGTAATAGAATGCGTCATGAAAATTTAGTTGATGAATATGAATGGTGACAACGGATAATCAATGTATGCAAACTTGTAATCCAGTCGATGAGTATGGAAGGATTACAATCCGTAATCAGTATGTGCAAACTTGTAATACAATCGATAAGGATGCAATGCGAAATGGTGACAGTGTGTAATCAATATGTGCATATTTCTAAAGAAGTTAAAAGCAATACACATTATAGAAGTAAATTTGTTCAATGTGTAGTGAAAACAAATGTTATAATGAAACTTGCAAATTTGCACTTGGACGCTACTGTTATGAGTGCGAGTGTAACAAGTGATTCAGTAAATAATATATCAGGTAGCAGTAGTAGTAAATATCAGTTCGAAGTTCTGTTCCAAAAATATTGGAAAGATATTGAAAAGAATTTACCTATTTCTTTTCGATATCAATTTAAAAGAGTAAATTAATCATTGATTGTTTTGAAATACAGATGGAAAAACCATGCAACGCTGTTCATCAATCTGCTACGTGGTATGATTATTAAAAGTGTAATATTACAAAATATTTAACATCATGTACTTCTAGTGGTTTCATCAATTATATATCAGATGGCTATGGCGGCAGAGCTAGTATACAATCCTCGTTAATAATTCAGGATACTTAGGTGCTCCTCCTAAAAATTCAGAAGCCTTAGCGGAGAGAGGATTTAAGAACGTTGATATAATTTTACAGTCGAAATCTGGTGAAAAGTGCTCTGAACAGGATGTTAGACGAAGTAAACATGTTACTAGTACACGTATCCATGTTAAAGGGGGATTGAACGTATACGTCACATTAAATTTGCAGGCATTCATAGTACAGTGGATAATAAATATGTTGATTTGCTCGATGATATTGTGAACATTATTTGTGGTTTAATTATTCTGCAAAATCGAATTATCGAACAATAATTATTATTTTCATTCTGGCATTCAAGTACGACATTATAAAATTTTAAAGAAATTATGTATATTTGATATTATTTAATAATTATATTTATAAAATTTACATAATATTTAAAGAAAATTTTTATTTTTATATATTTTTTAACAGTAAATCTTATCTTGCAGCTTTAATACCTCTCATCTCAACACTAATAACATTTTCGCTATTGCTCAAAAAATCTAACCACATCTCCAAATCTACTTGTGATAAATTATGTGATGTGGCTTTTTCAAACCCAGCATCGAGTTTTGGTCTCTTACTTATTTTTTAACTTTGATTTACAAAAATTATAGCTTCTAAAACTGGCTAAATTTGTTTTGTACACGTAAAGCTTTAAAGAGGTTATGTTGACCGTCCACTTCGACGCCATTGTTTCAACAGCCAATCACAGGCCGTTTTCCATTTTTAAATTTGGTACGAAATTTTAGCAATTTTTAATTAATTATTTTTAAATGTAGAAGCATAAATTTTGCCAAATATCAATTGATAATTAAATCTTATATGATTATGTGCTGAAGAAAAAAAATGCATTAATTTGCGGTATCATGTATGTTGTATATTATTACGTCTACTACAAAGCATTGCGCGTCTACAATCAAAAGGGAAATCGCAGCCTATTCTACATCTCTCGCCTCGAATTTATATCAATAATTCCGGTCCATCAGAAACACAGCTCTCAACTCCCTCCCCCCTGCTCGCGGCACTTATACTCTCACTCGAGCCCCCGCACATTGTCAGACTCTCTTCGCGAAGCGAAATTCACCGGCATTTCCTTTATTAGCGCATCCACCCGACACAACACCCACACACACATCCATCCTCTCAACCCCGGATGCACTATACACACTGCAGTCAATCCAGCCGCGTCCCGCTAAAAAGTCAAGTATACTCGGGCAAAAAAGCAGCAGCGCCGAGCGCAGAATCAAACAAGAAAAAAAAACAAGCGGTTCTTGATCCTCGCGTTAAATACAAAAAGCTCGTGGGAAGATATATATAGACGGAGAGGGAGAGGGTGGGAGAGAGTAGGAAAAGGACAGGAGAGAGCATATACAGAGTCGCTCATTAAAGGCGCATTAGTCTGCGGTCCATTAACGGAAACGGACAGACGGATGCTGCTGCTGCTGCAAGCGCGCGTATAGAGCCAGAGAGCACGATCGATTGGCTCGAGAGGCGCTCACCTGTCGAACGCACGCCGGGGCTCTCTTTACTCCGACGCTCGCGAGTGAGAGTGCATTGTATAGTCCGTGTCAAAAGTTCCGGGATGGTGTATTATTGGATGTGGAATTGCATTTTTTGTAGTAAGCACCCGCTTTTGACCCCGGGGAGCTAAAAAAAGGATATTTTATGTTAGGACGTAAAGTGGTCATGGCCATTGTTCAATATGACCTTAAGGGTCATGATCGCATGCTCTATACCGTGAAATATTAAACCTTTCTGATTTCGGTTGTCGGACAGGTATCGAGTGATCAAGTATGACTTGATCTGTATGTATAGGCCTTCGGGGGCCAATTCGACTCTTTTGGCCATGATCACATATTCTAACATAAAGTGTTCCTCCTCCTCTTTCGATTTTCAAATCGGGTAGTTCATTTATGCGTCCTTCGTTTTGACTCTTGATCCTGGGTTTAAGGTTATCTCAAAGTCATATCTGACTTTTCACATGCATACACCCATTTTTTATACCAGCAATCAAGAACGGAGGATATTTTACGTTGAAGTATGTGGATATAACCATGGGTCAAGTTTGGTCCAAGAGTTAAATAAATACCAACCTGTATGGAAAAAATCTTCAGTAATTTCTGCACGATTTCTGTAAAGTTTTCACTTGCTGATTTATCTGCAGATATACCTATTATCTGAAGGATAGCACCTGATTGGGGCATATAAGCGATATAATTAATGGTTTAAAATCTGTTTCATAGTATACTTCTGCAAATAAATCTGGGCACGAAAACCTTGTAGAAAAGCCTGAAGAAATATCTGCAAGTTTTAAAAGCTTTGCAGAAAATCATGCAAAAAATGATGCGAAAAATTTTGCAGAAATTTCTACGGATGTCGTTAGAACACGTGTCATGTCCATAGCTTTTGATCCTAGGACTCGATTATCAAATGAAAATCAAGTCATACTTAACCATCAAGAAAATCAGAAATAAGAGGTATTCCAGGACCCTTATAATGAAATTGACCCAAGGTCTTAGTCACAAATCCTAACGTAAAATTCTCTTCTCTCTCGATTGGTGGAGCCAATTTCCATTTCCAAATTGGAAATTCAGATTAGAACTTGAAATGACCTTGAAGACGTGGGTCAATAGTGAAAATAAGGGATCGGAATCCTACAGAATTCATACACGAATCTTCATACAAGGCATTTTTCAAAAAGTGAAACTCACCCGAGGGTACTACACCGTCCGCAAACTTTTGACGCGCACTGTATACAAACTCGCGTTTCACGCTCGAAGCGTCCAGCAGCATAGGCAGGAGCCACTGACTGCTGCCGGGGCAGCTAAAGATATAAACGAGTGAGAGAAAGAGCGGCCGGGAGGGAGGTAGGAGGCCTCTAACGAAGCCCGCGAGGGAGGATGAGCCGAGGGAGAGCCCGCGGGCTTTTCATAATACTCGCGCGCGAGCGCAGAGCTGCAAGCTTGCAAATCACAAATGAACGCTCATCCCTCGATTGTGCCGCTCGATCGCTCTTTTCTGCGCGCAAGGAGAAATCTCTGCTGCGGGTTATAGGGCCGCGGCCCCGGCTATTATTTCTCGCGCGTGAATATAATGGGAATCAATTATCTCCGGCCCCTTTTGTGCTGGGCTTTTGTTTTATCTTTTTAGGTTCAGTCTGGATTTTTTGGATTGGACGGGAGATGGTTGAAGAGATTTTACTTGGAGAGCGGAGAGAAGGGTGAGGGTGATTAAGGGGGAGGATTCTTTGAGGGTGTAGGGTATAGGTATTGGATGCTGATGAAGATGGTGCAATGAAGTGTCTTTGGTTTTGTTGGATAGAGTTTAGAGTAAATTAGTTAGTGCAGTTTATTTTAACTCTTTAGTGATCGTTCTAGCATATTTGTTATATTTATTTTAAGGTGCTTTGAAACCCCTACAGGGATTTCAGAAAATTAGTAACTATGGTATGAAAAACATAATAAATATAGAGTATATATTAAACATAGTTACAGATTAGAGTACAGAGTAAATATTATGGATTATTTATCTTTTAAATTTACGCTCAGTAAGGACTATAATTCTTTTGGAACGTGAAATACTTGATAGTGGAAATTTTTAGATTTCGCGTGACTGGCAGACCCAACCGGTAAATAATTTGTGGTTTTTCACTGCTTAAAATTGTTCGTATTAAATGTCAATTGACCTGGATCTAAATAATACCAGTAATTATAATTATGATGGAATTTAATCAAATTATAGTACTTAGATATCTATAGATCGGAATTCTACCTCCTAAGTAAGTGCACGAAATTTTTTTTATATTTACTTTTTTGTCGGTTTTAAGTTATTGGTTAAATAGAACATTTTGTATACTTTAAAGAGAATAATTTAAAATAATTTAAATAATTTAAAGAGATAATTTTTATAGTAATATATTATTTTGCATAAGCTATTTTACTTCACTAATTTAGAAGCTTAGGCACTGTATAAGGAGTTAAGAAAACTCTTTGCTCTACATTCCAAAACTGAAAATATACAATAACCAAAATAATTAACTATACATTATGATCCAATTTCATTTTATACTTTTATACAATACTATTGAAACCGTTAAAAAGAAATATTTTTGTCTTCTGTTTCAATTACTGATAAACGCGACTTATTTCTCTTTGTGAAACGTGCACATTTTTATAACTACTCCAATATTAAAATTGGAACAAATAATGTTCATTGAACCATAATTTTCATGAATACGAGCCCAGTAAGTCTGTGTAGTAACGGTTTTATTTTATTGAAGAGAATTTACTGTTATTGACTGCACAGGTACGTTTTAAAAGAATAACATTGTACGAGCAAATGCCTTTATTGTTTGTAAAATAAAATACTTCATAACAAACAATTGCAAAGAAAAGCTTTTTATTAAAATTTCGAGAATAGTAAAAGACTTTTTTTTTACTTTCGTATATATAAAATTGTGAAATCTCTTTTTGTGTATTATTTTTAATTAAAAGTCATATATACCAACAGAGAATAAAGTACACCTAACAATTTCGCTTTAAATAAGTTAAATTGAGCTCGAATTCGCAACTCGTGTTCTTAAAATTGAAAGGCCGGCACATTTCGTAACTTGTTTCACACTATCATTTTACCCGAGGGACGTCAAAATTGCTATTAGAATAGTTGGCTAGCTAAATACTTAGTAATACGATAATAGTGTGGGTGAGAATTACGGTCGCAAACTTTATACAAGCGAACGTGTGCTATTACTGCCGCTAACATGCTATACAATCATGCTATCAAGACAATCACACTTTTGGATGTTCCTCGCAGTAACATTTGCTAATTACTTTCCCAATTAATTTTCGTATTAAATGCTCTTTTATATTTAAAATAATGATTGCTGGGTTTATCTCAATTTTGTTATATTAATTATTTATATAGTAGTTATAATTCGCCAATTATCTCGAATTATCTCGAAACAAATTTTGTATTCTGTATGATCAGATATATCTTCACTTATATTTGTAGTATACGAAATCTTAACTTTAAGTTTACTTTGTAAGAGGGCTATTAAGCCCGTTTAATGAATTAAAAAAAATACGTTATTGTTAGCAAGCTGTTGATGGTGTTAAAAAACGTTATGTACTACAGAGACCAAACTATATTCTGAAAATATCACGGTGATTACATAAAATACTTAATATTTTTAATACATTGAATACAAAAAAATATTTTCGATATCTCTAAATAATTTTATACAGCTTATATATTTATTTATTTATTTAATTATTAAGGGGCGTAAGTCCTTAAACGCAATAGCAATAAATTAGATACAATCAAATACCAATATGTACATACAAAAATATAACATAGGAGTGTCATGTAGTAACTTACAATACTTAAAATAAAAGTCCAATTTAGTTATAGTAAGCAGTCGTATGCGAATAAGCTAATCGCTTAAATGAAGAAATAGGAATATGAACCGATCAATGACAAGCTAAGATATTCCACGCATGCCTACAAGTAACTGTTTGAAAAAACATATTTGATTTCCTAAAAAATTCAAATAAAACTCTATGATAGTGTAATACTGATTAGATCTATATGGGAAAAGATTTTTTACGGTAACGGGAAGTGTGTGATAATTAAAAATTTTGTAAACAAGTCGTTGTAATTGTGAACTGATTTAATAGTAGGGATATTTACATTTTTAGATATATTACTAAAATCATGGTAAAAAATTTCAGTATTTAATTAGTGAATATTTACTTTCACTATTTAATCAGTGAATTAATGGCAATATGCGCGAGACCTATTATGTCGATATTTGTATAATTATCTTGTTCAGTCGTTTTAGACTCTAAATTTTCATGTATGTATGTACATTTCAAATTGTTTAAGTAACAATAACTATACTCAATAACTATATTCAATTATTCATTTCTTATCAGTCTGAGATAAATTAATAAGGAAAAAATCGAAAGCAACTTAAATATAAGTTTTAGATTTTTTTCATGTAAGTATCCCATTAAGCAAGTGGCTAAGATAATCGTCTGTCAACTCAGAGGACCAGGGTTCGATTCCCCATCGAAGCAGTTTTTCATTACATTTTTAATTTCTTACTAATTGTAATAATGAATGATATAATAATACTAAATTAATTAATATTTAATACCCGTAAATAGTTAGTAAATATGTGTAATATATTTAAATGCATTAATTGTTCATTTTTGAACAATGAAATTTCACCATTTCGACAGTGAAATTTCACTAATTCTTATAGTGATACTTTTTCACAATTTCACCTAGTATATATTCACTATTTTGCAGTGACATACTTTTCACTGTTTCGATAAGTGATTATTCACTGGTTAAAATTTAGAGAGTACACATAGATATAGTGCTAATGGTAATACATTTAGCTGCATCTCACCATATACGACCTAGTTAATTTAACTATTACGTGCTTAGTTTCATTTTATAGTATCAGAAAATGGTCCTCAAAGTTTCATGCAAATTCGGGAACCACATCTCTGACTATTTCCTCGCTAGTCAAGATTGGAACTCAATCGCACAAATAGTTCATTATGTAATAAGGGCAAAAAGTCGATTTTTTTCCCGCAGATGAGTTTACTGTACAGTACCACCCGAGGGAAAAATCGACTTTTTTCTCGAGTTACATATAGCACTTCATGCCCATCTCAACTGTGGCCACTTTTTGACTTGGAAAGCTGGATTAATGGACTGACGTAGAATGTTTGAAAACGTGGTCGGTGCGCAGTGTGGATTTTCGTATTAAATATTGAACATTCTAATAAATTTTGTATAAAATGTCTATGTTTTAATTTTATTACACAAAACATAACTTGTATTGTTAAAAGATAATCGAAAATCAGGGTTATTGGTAGAACTTGATGAAATAAAGGAATTTGGACTAGTTTCTAGTGAAGTCACTTTTTCCCCGTATTTGCGTGAAATGTAAATAAATGTAAATTGATGAATGATTTAAGAATGATTTTTGATGTATGTAAATTTTTCCCCCTAATTCTTTTTGCGGGGAAACGTGTTACTTTGGTCTCGCTTTTCAGGGAAAAAAGTGATCATTTTCGTTGAGATGGGCATAAAATTTATTTTTCAAAGAGAAATAAAACTGACATCAAGGTAACTTCTAAACCACTTTAACAATTAAAAAAAAAATTATTTTGAAGTTAAACAACATCATATTAAACGCAACTAGTCTTAAAAAATCGGTCCTGTAATTCTCGACAGATCCGCGTACAAACATATACATATATAAATATACCTATACGCCCATATACACACACACACACACAAATCAAATACAGAACCTCCTCCCTTAAAGTCCCTTAAAAACTATCCACAAACCAGCCAACATAACACGCTCCCAAATCCCACAGCCCCCACGTCATGAAATACATACCGCGCGCAAAAGAACGCGATTCACACAGTTCGCACGCGCTCGCGCGCCACGGCTTTTCATCGCGCTCGCTGCACGTATATCGTGCAACTCCTTACCGCCGGCGTCGCACTCGTCGCGTAATTAGCTCGACCAAGGGCCTCGCGACGACGTATGAATGCGCCGCTTAAGCGCGCGCGAGCGCGAGCGCACGTACGTACGTGTTTACTACGCCTTGGCTTTTCAAGCGCACCCAGCGGTATATAGTTGGAGTCGCGCCTCGGACTTTAAAAAGACCGCTTAGTCAGCGAGTTCATGAATGACTCGGGTCGCGAGCTGCAAGCACGCAAGCACGCGATGATTTTCAAGCGAGCTTCTGCAGCTTTATACACAGATTGAAATGTATATATATATGTGTGTGTATGGGTGTGTAGTATTTTTTTTTGCGTGAATGCTGTTAGGAGAGATATAGAGTAGCTATACTGTGAATTGCGAGATAATGCGCCTGACTGCGCGTCGGAGACTGTGTCGACGTGGCGGTGGCGCGCTCATCTTTCTTTGTTTTCGTTTGGGGGTGTGAGTGTCTGTGTGTGTATATAGATTTCAGAGTGGGAGTAAAGGGGGATTATGCGCGCGATAACGATAGAAGGGAAAAAAGACGGGAGGTTATTTGAGGTTTTAAATTTTGAATAGTTTTTGTGTGGTTGTGATTTAAAAAGTGGATAGGAAAAGAATAGATTTTCATGTTTTACTGTTTTGATTATTTGTTTTGGCAGGGTATTATATCCAGGTAGAGAGGGATTGTTTGTTAAGCGAGTTTTGGTGTCGAATATAAACAAAGGAAAATCATGCCATATAATATCATTGAAAACAGTCGGATGATAGCACATCAAAGCTTTTAAAAATAATCTTTTGTTAAATAGAACATCAAATAAAATTTATTTTTTAATCATTATTAGTAATTGTCAAAATGGTGGAGTACATAAGCCGATTTGTATTTGTTTTTGAAATATTCAAAGCTACACAATAAATTACCAACTATACAATAAATTTGAAAAAATGAACTATATTTCTTTATACTATAGTTTTTTTGAAGGACTAAAAAGATTTCTAGTTATGTAGTTCGTTCTAACTTCAAAGGATACCATAGTAATAAAATTACATCACAAAAATATTATACTGCGCATTGTAAAACAGAACGTATAAAATTCAACTATTGAGTTTTAGAAATAAAGCGACGGTAACTGAGAAGATATTTTTATACTCCTCAGTTGTGTAAAATTCAAGTATTGAGCTGCGTAATATTCAATGTATACATATAATTATACACAGCTAAGTACTATAAACCTACTTTTCCAGTTGTGGTTTGCTTTATTTACAAAACTCACCAGTTGAATTAAAAATGTTCTTTTTTGCAGTGTAATTTTATCTATTGTGAAGATATCATAAACATTTCTAAAGCTTACAAAGAAATAATCTTACAATCTATCAGAATATGCTACTAACTGAAGAGAAGCGATCAAAATTTTAAATTCATAATAATTCTTTTATTTTTAATATTTGTTGGATTCAACCTCTTTAGAATTTAGAACAATGACATTTTACAATCTCTAATCCAAATAACCGCCTTTCTTTCTCACACACAAATCGCTCTCAAAACCAAAATCGATTCGCGCCTATCAAACATGCACTCTACACACGCTCGCATTCCCCCCAAAAACCCTTTCAAAGTAAAAATACGCCCCGAACCCACCCTCCCCTCGAAAACCAAACTAAAAGCATTCAAACAGTTTGAAACTTGAGCAGGACGACCTGCACGCCAAAGAGAGACCGAGAGAGAAAGAGAAAGAGAGAGAGAGGAGCTTTGAATTATTAGCGCGAAGCTTTACTCGACGCGATGAGAGGCACACTGCACCAGCAGCACGGAGAAGCTCTCGCGCACTCGTTTTCCACTTAAAATGGAATAGGTGTGAGTGTGCGCGTTGAAAACTCGGAGACGGTCAACTGCGCGAATTCGAAGCGCCGCCCTGCGCAATTAATGGCCAGAGAAAGAGAGAGAGAGAGAGAGAGAGAGAGAGAGAGAGGGAGCGTTGATGAGATGCGGGATAGGCGGTGCCGAGCTGCAACGAGTGGTCACTGTCAAAGTGCGCCCGCGCGCAAAATTATTCCCCGATGCGCGCGAATTCAAACGGACGGTCGGAACGGGATGCAGGGACAAGTGGCCTCTGCGTTTGGCGCAAAAAGTTTGAATTACCGAAAAATGAGTCGTTTGTAAAATTAGAGATGCATTATTTCTCTTTTACTTTCTTTTTGTGATAGAGAGTTTTTTGTTTAGAGGTCGTGAAAGTGTTGTTATTTATAACATACGAAGGAAAGTTTTTAAAGCTTTTTTTCTGGCATATGAATAGATCGAAAATTTTAACACAAACTTATGCTTCAAAGGACGTACCAGAGCGTTTATTTCAACGTGAATATTAAAAAAAATCCGGTTAAGTATATATACTGTTGTTTTTTAAACGAAGGTAGCACAATAATTATTTTTATAGATTTCGGATTATTATGTTTTTTGCGGTTTTTCGATTTTTTTCTTTTAGTTTTTCGGATTTTTGGTACGTTAGAAATAATATCATCGATCCAGTAAAAATGCATTTCAAAGAGCATAAAATTAGCTATCTATTACCACCCGAAATTTCGGATAAGGTATTTCCTTTCTTTTGATATACATGGAAACGTCATTTATTGGTTGAACGGTGATTTCTCAAAAATATATGATGGAAAGTTTTTGAAAAAATTGAGGTAATTAGGACAATGCAGAAGATTATTCTGTATAATTTTTGAGATATTTTATTTTTCTATGATTGACAAAAAAATCATTTTGTAGAAAAAAATCGATTTTATATGGCAAACAATAATTTGAATAAATCGGCATTATTCCTTCTGAACATTTCCAAAAAGGTAGCTTTTACCATATATATATATATATATATATATATATATATATATATATATATATCTTCCATATATAGATTAATTGGGAAATCTAAAACAAAATGATAAAGATAATTTTTGTTCATGTATTTGCCATGATATTAGCATGTAAAATAGTCGTGAATCTTTTTACATATTTTTAAGCCCTTATATTTAAAGTTGTTTCAAGCTCAATATGACTTTATTGCTAAAATGGGCATTTTAATAATTTTTTTAACAATATTTGATGTTATTTTGATTTTCTTTTTATAAATATAGCACTTCTGCCATTTTGCGACTGTGTCTGTCACTTTTGTACTGAAAATAGCTATCTTCGTGATTTTTGGTGTAATGATTCGAGTGATCAAGCATTGTGCTTTGATCACATATGCATTGTGACGTATAGGAGTCCCATAAAAGTTGGGACACATGGCAATTAAATACAAAGAAAGAAAGAATTAAACAATTATATTATTTCTAAAATACAGAAATAATCTATCTTATCGATTACAGAATATCGTAAAATATCGTAAAATAATGAAATCACTGTAAAATAAAAACGGATCGATGAATCCCAAAATTTATTTTCAATTCAGAATCTTCATTAAAACGAAAAGTAATGAGTCGTGGTTTGTAAAAATATACCCCGCCGATCTCGAGATATAAACGATAAAAAAAATTAAAACAAAAAACATAACCTTAAATAACTCTAAATGTAAAGGCCGTTATAATCTAGGCTTTTAACAGTCTCAAGAGACAGGAAAAGACTACTTTTTTGGAAATTTTGAGAATAAGTAATGACGTTTTACTCAAGTTATCCTTCGCCAAAAAACCGATTTTTCTTACAAAATTATTATTTTCTCAAAAAAAAAAAAGGATAAAGGCTTTAAAGTTTTACAAAATATTCTTACCCATATTCCTAATAACCTCAAATTTTTTAAAAAATTTCCATGTTATATTTCCAAGATATCGCCGTTTAAACAAAACATGACGTTTTCATCTATAATAGAGATAAGACAGTAGCTTATTTAAAATTTCGGGTCGGAAAAGATAGGTAACTTTATGCTCTTTCAAATGCATACAATATGAATCGATGATATTATGTTAAACATACCAAAAAACCCGATGCACACGCATGCATGCACACATACACACACATACACACACACACACACGCACACTTACACACACGCACACACAGACACACACACACATATCCATACAGAATATTTCTAAAAATAGTTTATTTTGTCTCCTAATGTCTCAAAATATGTTTCTAACATGTTTTTAGCAAAACTTTTTACTATCACAAAGCTAATTCCTCTATGAGAAAACAATACTATGCAATTGCATGTCGTTAAGCTTTGACAAAAAGCGATGCGTAAATCTTTGATGTACAAGTAAAGTAAATGAAACCGTCATAAAGCAAATAGTATTTTTCTTTAAAAAGCAACGAGAAAGCTATCTAAATTTTTCATAAAGCTTTATCATTTTTTACAAAAACTTTTATACTGCTAACCTTTTTTTCCATACTTCAAAAGTAATCTTTCATATGTGCTTTTATTTAAATTATCCCCGTAAAATTTAATTATTCTCTTAATCTCTATACATTTTAGTTAAAAATATTCATGAATAATTTAGCTAAAAAATTTAACAATGCATTATCCTAAACGACCCCGACCATTTTCGTTATCACTTATAAAGATAAGCCCCAAAAAAGTATTTAATTTTACAACCACCTGATTAAAATAACTTGCCACTAGTTATTAATTTTAATCAAAATGTTGCTCAACAGAATTCCGAAAATTACAACTACCTTTCCAAAAGATTATGCAAACGTTCGATCAAGTTCAAACACAATTACCCCGCACTGCACTCCTCAGCTCCAGCTCGATTTTAATTAAATCCAAAGCGCGCGCTTGCCTCCCACTCTCTCGTATCACGCTTGCGCTAATTTTGCAAATTACATTTTAAAAAGCTTTTATCCGCGCGACCCGCTCAATTTAGAAATCCGATAAAAATAATAAAGGTCCGCTCTCCTCTCCCTCTTTTTTTTTTGCTACCCACCGCGGCCGCGAGTATATAAAAGCACCCTGGAAGTAAACGCGCGCGGTAAGCGCGCACACACGTACATGCACATATATACCCGTATACCAGCATCGCGCCAGCACCAGCAGTGGCACATGTTTACGCGACTTCAGCAAGTAGATACGCCCGCGGAGCTGCAGCGTCCGCGAGAATGCTTTTTCCCTGCCACGTATAGCGGAAGGAGAGAGAGAGAGAGAAATGGTGCACGCGTCGGCACATACATAATACACACGTATACACATATCCGCGCTTGATGCACGTAGGTATATAGCGTATCTCGCTGTGGGTGTATCCTCGCGAGCTTAACCCGTCCACGTCCCACTGTGTGGGATATATGTGCGCTCAACGGTCGCTGGGTTATATGGGCGATTCTCTGAAAACGCGTCAATGTTACGTAAGCTCTAGGTCCAGGGCTATTTCGAAATTTTGAGTATGTAATCTTTTTTATAAGTTCATTTTTTTATATGGAAAGAATGTCAAGTATTTTAGGTTACGATATAGATTTTAAATTGTCTTATTAGAACTTTATAGACGAATCAGAAATATAATATTGAATATTATCGGATAATATTTGAACCTATCGTGTCCGATTAATTGCAAAGGCGAACTAGATGCAGAAACTTTTTATAGATCAGAATATTGGTTCTGAAATTTTTCTGAAATAAATGCTTGTTTTTATTTTTTTTTATTTTTTATTAATATTTGAATATATTGCACTTGACAATTTTTGAAAGCTCATATTGGTTTTTAGAGGAGTTCTAGGAAATACCAATAACTGATTTTTTTCAGAATTTTTAAAACTGATACGAAACTGCAATAAAATCATTCATAGTTCTAATAGAAAAATATTCGCTGACATAAATGTTATTAAAAACAAGAGAGATACCTTTTCATGAAGTTTACAATATAAGACTAAATTAGAAATGGGTCAATCTCAGTACGCATTTAATGAAGTGTTACTGTTGCGTAAATTAGAAGAAAGTCTGCATGGATAAATATTCCCAGAACCAGCAAACTGAATCATAACGATTCTCATAAGACAATTAGTAGTTTAGGGCGATTTTTCTATAAAATTCCCAGATCTCACGATCGCGAATTTTATAAAATATCCATGACTCGTTATGGGGCATTCTTGCACACACACGGGCTTGTTAGAGCCCTCGCATGACACGTAAGTGTGTCAGGTCACCGATTATGGTGTCCAGGAAGTCTAAGGCTTTTTTTATAAATATATTGAATGCGATGTCCATGCAGGCGTAATAGGTAGTAATGCACCTATTGTAAACCGTCATTGGACATTGGATTTCATATTTTTACTGAAACAGTCTCGGAGACAACATCTTGGATATTATTATCTGCAATCTAATTATAGAGTCCTAGAGGACTGGAAGCTTAAAGAAGGCCTTGAATTATGCGCGCGAATATCTCATAACGGGCCATTGATGTTTAAGAATATTTAGAAACATTATCTTTTATTTTTACAGGCAGAAGGTCCGAATCTTTCCAAATAGTTATTGGTTTGAAGAATTCACATGTACTGAAGAAAGTTGATAAATAGTTACATTATTCCTTCAACGCCCCGTGACATTTTTGTCCATCCATTTTTAAACTCTAGCAAAATATTGATAATAGATGAAAATGGTTTATAAATTTTTAGCTCCTTTGTTTGGATGGAGAGTAAACCCCTGGTATCATTAGATATATGAGAAAAACTTGATTGTTTTCTGTAAGATTCAAAATGGCCAAGCCATATTGACAAGACAACGTGTTACTTGTAACACCCAAACTATAACAAATGATGTACTATGTTAGTTATTAAAATTTGATTAACTTGAGAAGAGATTATAATTGTTTTTCAGAGCATTTCTAAAAGTCATATTTAAAGTTTGTTCGATTTAAAAAGAAAGATACGATGCACGTATAGGAACCATTTTACAGATAATAAACTAGTTGTCACATTTTTCTCCGAACGAATAAGAACCTCGGGCACTAAAGGATCAATCTGCGCATTAACTATTAATTTGAAAGGCTTTAAATATTAACAAATTAATATTCCTCTACAGTTAATGCATGTTTGATAATATTCAGTACATGTTAATTTAGATTAGTGAAACTTAATGCCGAACAAATTAAACTGCAGTTATAACATATTCTTATAGATCTAAATGTGGGAATGCTCAGCAGGGATGAAGCAAACTTTTACAGACACAGTAGGAGTATCGTATACTGTCTGATTCATTTCAGTACGATAAAAAAAGTCTGATAATTTTCATAAGTTGGTTTTCTAATCTTACGCCCAGCCGATTATGAAATACTTATCGATAGTTATAAATACACATCTCATTTTAATTCTATTAATACTCAACCAAATCCTAAGGTCGTCAAATAAAGAAACTCTTATCTCAGTGCACATAGGTACAGACAAATTTTCCCCAGAAAATTCCTTAATGTGCTACCATTGAAGTCTAGACTATAAAAAGGTTATCGATTAAAGACACGCAAATTCGCATCTTCGTACAGTGAAGCACGAATACACACACAAGACTGCCCATATACACGTAACCTATCTGCGCATAATCTCGCTATCTCTCCCTCACGCATTTATATCCACCAGCCGATAAAGAAAACCCACACCCACGCGCACATCATCGCCCGTCCATCCTCGCTCCCGCATAAACGAGTTTGATGGCCGAAAGCGGATGATGGGGCTGGTGTCGTTGCGTAACACCGGCCCATCTTATTATACGCCGGGCGGCTCGCGCCCGAGCATACGTCTTGTATATATACTGTATACCTCGGCTCTCGGCTCTCGTACGGATGTAACGGGTGCGCGCGAAGGACGTGACCGCGCCCTTAAGTAATGCATCACGTATTCTTCGGCATTCCTGCGGCGTCTTCTCGCGTATATATACGCGCGCGCTCCACTCGTTCCTCTCCTCTTTCTTCTGGGCGCGAGGAGGAGGAGGAAGAGGAGAAAAAAACGAACAAGTTGGCTGAAGGCGCATCGGATAACCCGAGGGACGCTTATGGGATGCCAATTTTATTTTCCTCCCTCCTTTTTTCTTTCATCCCCTTTCGCTCCTGTTCTTCTCTTCTTCTTCTTCTTCGTTTTCTTCCTTCTCGCCGGCTGGAGCGGGAAGAAGCTACGCGCGGCTGTACTTTTCTCTCTCTCTCGGTCGGTCTCTTCTTTTCTTTTTGCCTTATTCATTTATGTAGAATATTTATGGGTCTCGGCAGAATCCCGAGATGAGATTTAGTCGGAGTTTTACGCGGAGTAATATGAGGAAACACCCCGCGAGATCCTTCCGACGACGAGGGCCGCATTGACGTGATTTTTCGACGCTGGATTCTTTGAGCCTAGCTCGCGAAACCCTTTTCGTCATCCCTCATTTTTGCCCGGCTGAGCCTTTTTCGCTTCGGGGTGAGATGGGCTCTTTTGTCTTCGGTTTTCGGCATCTTTCGCTTTCTCAAAAGAGAAAGCTTTGTAACGATGATAAAAATTCGGTTTTGAAATTTGACGAATCTAAATGTTTTCGAGGTTCCTGAGTCTTATTTTTTGTTATTTTATACGTTGAACTTGTCAAAAATATGTACGTTTCCATAAAGTTCACGTAATTTCCTTTCGATTAATATATCTTATAATAACTTTAAACTTATTTTTGTGTAATACGAACAAAATGTTAGTTTAAAAAATTGTGAAAAGCAAACAAAACTTTTTGTCATTTTATACGTTGAACTTATCAAGTATATACAGTAAGTGAGTCAATTCTTGTGCCATGCGTCAGTTACTGTACCCCACGGTAATTTTCTTTAAAAAGCAATAAAATCATAAAGTAGTTGAATATAAAAGTAGTTTATATGGAAAACTACTATATCGTCGAGTAGCATTTTGATTTTATTATTTTTGAAAGAAAAATATCGAGGGGCATAGTACCTAACTCAATTATCCTATACGTTTTTATAAAGTTAGCGTAATTTTCTTTTGATTGATATATCTTATAGTAACTTTAAAGTTAATTTTGTGAAATAATAACAAAATATTAGTTATAAAACTTTTTTGTTGTTTTTCAATACTTTAAATCTTTTTACTAACAATACCTAAACGCTTTATCTAATTCAAGCATTAATAATAACATTAATTTATTAATTTTTAATTATCATTACAAGATTCCTTGATTAAATCGTTTAATCAGGACCTCTCTTTGAGAAAGCATTCTGATAAAGGCAGTTTAGCAGCGGTTTTTTCTAGGTGGCTTTTTTTGTGATTTTTCGCGATTTTTCAAGATTTAACCTTTGCATTGAAAATACAATTTTCTAAAAGTATTTTTTCGAGTCTTACAAATATTCGTGGATAAGACAATTCATCTTAGAATTGGGAAATAAAATGACAACTTCACTTAAAACTGGAATGTGCAAGAAGTGGAATGCGAAAAATTGTTTATAATTTATTAATAAACTTGTTTAATCTATTAGCAATTAATTAAAACTTATTTAATTAATAGCTTGTTTAATTTATTAACATATTTAAAACTGTTTTTATTTATTTATTAAAGTACTGAAATGACTATCAAAATGAATAAATTCTGAATATATGAATTCTCTATTATCTTTATTATATCAATATCTTTAATTTTTCGGAGGACGTATTCATTAGATTGGTTATTTTGGTACTCACAAGCAACATTCTTAATTTAAGCTTTCTTTGGCTATTTATATTCATAACATTATAATTATTTGCAGTATTATTATTTAAAATTAAAGAATATTACAAAAAGCAGTATACAAAATATTTTTGAAAATCACCAACGAGTCACCTTTAAATTGAAAATAGGTTTTCTATACCTAAGTTTTAAACGTACAAAAATATTTTGTTACTTCAATAAGTTTGTACAATAACTTTTTATCTTTTATTATTATTATTTTATACAATGCAGATATCAGATTTTAGTAACAATAAAACGCTTTATTTTGTAAATATCCAGATTTAAAGAATTGGTTATTGTTTATTAGTTTCGTTTACAATGACATTTAGTGTAATCACATCATGGCATTGAAAAGCTATTAACCACTAACAAAATCGTTTTTTTTTATTCCTTTACTGCCAACGACATTAACTCATTATTGCAGCATCGAAACAGCTGTCCACGAGCATTAATTCCTTCCCATTAATTCATCCATTAATTTCGATTTCTCCTCGATGATTCGCCTCTTGCTTTAGGTATACATTACTCCCCCCGCGCTCTCAATCTCTCAACATCCCTCCACCCTTCTCTCTCACTCCCTCTCTTTCACTACCTCAACGTTTTTTGTTGTTCTCCGCTAACGGCGGTTCTTCTTATAATCCTTAATCTTCTTCTTGTTCGCGGCTCCTCTCTCCCCCATTGTACTTTTAAATTTGAAAGCACAATTCTTTTTTTCTCGTCTCGCGCGCGCGCGCGCCGTCGCTGTCTCGCGGACTGTGCACACGAGATCTCCCTTCTTCTCCGCGGACAAACAAAGTTCCCGCGCGTTTTTCTCGCCCTCTTTCTCCCGCGGTATTTTTTCTTTTTTTTTTCCTATTTTCCTCCCGGATATAATTGCAGTCATCGTCATCTGCGTTATCTCGGTTCAGCTATTTCAAAGGGTCCTCGGATGCGGTTCGCTTCATCCGGCTGGGCTTCTTTCTAGTTTTTCACTGACGCGTTCTAGCGCGTGCTGGGGTTCAGACTGAGATGGTGATCTTTTTCTTCTGCTTTGTTGTCGCTGGCAACGATGATTCAACAGAGTTATCTTTGAGCGTTGGTTTACTAATTATAGTGATGAAAATGGGATTAGCCTTTTTTGTCGTAGTCATTTTAGGGGAAACGCTGATGCTTTGAATATTTAGAGTTTTTTAATAATTTTATAGAGTTACGTAATTTATTTCAAGTTTATTTTATCGATATTTATAAGGGATTTCGGATGAAAATAAAAAATAATACATAGAAGACTGTTTAATTTTTTTTTTGTGGATGGTACTGTCTGAACTTTTGAAGTCATACCAGTCAGTATGAAATAATAATATTGCAAACTGCTCAGTATTTTTTAATTTTATTTTATAATATAGCAAATCATTAAACAGCACTAAATAAAATGTGTAAATTTACAAAAATTATAAATTAGCAAAATTTATGAAAAATAAAAATGTAAAACAGTGTGCTGAAAAATATGCAAAAAATTTTATTTTTTAAAAATAGTTATACAATCTGCTAATCAAATTTATTTATGAATGCATTGACATTATTGAATTATTGAAAATAATTAATGCAATATAGAATTATTGAAATTGTTCTTCGATGCAATTTGGTATTGGGATTTAAAGTGTCATGACCGAAGTAAAGCCGAAGTATCAATTGTACTAAAAAAGTGGTTGCAAAGGTTTTATGATATGTAATAGTGAAGGAATAAAAAGATGACAAAGTTATTAACTCTATTTGAACTGATTATAGAATTTTTAAATCTAACATATTTTCTAATCATTTATTAGACTATTTAAAAGTTGTCATTAAATTATTTTCTTTGTAGATTCTGAAACTGTAAAACACGTAGAATATTTTTACATAATTAGTCTTTAAATTCATCCGTTGTACATGCTTATTAACGAAGAAGAAAGTGTCCTTACTGCTTTGCTTTAGACCCCATTAACAAAATCAAATCGTTATTAAATTAAGTAATTTAAAGGTATTAAATTATTTTAAAACTGAATATAATTATTTAAATAAAATAATTGAGAATATTTGCCAGTTTTCAATCTATGATGTTTTTCGACAAGTTACTTTACAACCTTTTTCGATTAGTGGACTGTTCCGCCTGCTTTCAAACGGATTTCGTTATTCGATTAGCGTCACAATGAATTCTAGAACAAAGTTAAATTACTTAAAAGTTATTTTATTATAAATAATTCACGTGATTATACGTTATCTTAAAACACTTGAATAACAATTTTATGATGTGGCTAAAAGTTTCTAAGACTTTAACTTTATCGATTTCTTACCCTATTTAGAGCCGCTGATGTGTGAAATTGATATTAGGTTATCTCTTAAAGATTCAAGCAAGGGTAGAAATATAATTATTTAATATAACGATAAGTTTATTATATGAAAATGTTTTCATTGATTTATTGTAACTTTCTAAAATTTAACTAGACATGTAATCCATTGTTTTTTCTTAGAGAATGGCTTGAATACATAAAAGTTCTAATAAATTTCAACACTTTTTTATTTAGTAGGTAGGTATACCCAATAGGTAGGATATTTTTGTAGTATTGCTAATATACGAGATTTGCTGGACTAAATTCGGCAAATATGCATATACTATTTTAAAATGGTCATGCATTATTTAATATGTCAGAATAAAGTGCTCAGTCACAAAAATAAATTATTGAATTATGTACAAAGCTTATTTTTCTCTCTCACTCTATCGATTTAGTTTATATATATCTAAAAATTTGCCATGTTATGTTATTTACACAGCAGTTATTAACGCCGAATTATTTTATTGCATTAATTATTTTGTTCGATAATAAATTAAGATGTATAATTATACTCAGACGTATAATTTACAAAGAACTTAAAATAAAGGACCTGCGCTCTATTTTATATTTTTTAAATATATGGACGAAAGTTTATCAAAGGTTATCTCATCATTTGCATGTATCTAAACAGTTCGCACGCTTACTTCCTTTTTCCACGGTTCATTTTCACAACACAAAAACAGTGGGTTTGCACGTGAAAAAAAAACAAGGAACATAGTCTACCCACGCTGTTAAAATTCCAACTAGAGTTCAACGATTTACATTCTTCTTCGCTGAAACTTCTATTATTAACACGTTACAAAATAGAATTTTAAATAAAAATATAAGAATATAAATAACTGTACTTAAAATGCTACCAATTTGTATTGTCGTGAATCGTTTTCATAAATCATTTTTAGACTTTAACAAGCTAATAATACATTCTAATAATAATGATAATGATCATTATTTTCATATTTCTTTAACAAGTAATATTTAATTTTCAAATACAATACCCAACGGAAATTAATCTTACAATCCAATTTTGAACGCTTAAAACTTCATGACGCATCAACACTTCATCAACACCGTAATGATGTAACAACATTTTGCAGATTATATTTACGTTAAACAATGCGTGCAGCGCGCATGAAACGCTCAATAAACTGTACAAACAGAAACAATGCGCATACCAAATCGAGGCTCGTCGTCATTGAAATTTCTCATATTCCCGGCCAACAACGTTTACATGTCCCGATGCGCCTTCATTCCGCTGCGCAAACCGAATCCGAGCAAGCAGATAAATTCCCCTCATAAATAAGAGAAAACCCCATTAAATCCATACCACAGAGGGACCATATATATATAAGAAACGGAAAAAGAGGTGAAATAAAATGGAGCGAAGCGTCATGAGGTCGCTCGAGGGTTGAACAATCTCCAGTTTGTATTTTAAACTACATATATATACGGGTCGAGAAACTATATAGACGCGCGGATATGAAGTTTGTTGACTTTAGCTGCGGCCTCTGAAAAGGGCGAAACCGCGCGCTCAAAAGTGACGAGAAAGAGGCCTCGGCTAAAAAATGGCGAAGGGCTGAACAAGAGCGAGGCAACGGCGAGGAAGAGGGTGGAGAGGAAAAAGAGAGCAAGAGAGGGTGGAGAGAGGCGACAATGAGTTGCGCGATATAGTAAGAGCGGGCGTGTAATATGGGGTACATTCTTACGGTGATATTGCAAATATTTTCGAAATAGTTGAATTTCGGGAAGGTGTGTTACAAATTATTGCTCGAAGCAATAGGGAAATATTTTGGTGAATAATAAATTGAAGTGTAGCTAGAAAAAATGTAATTGAAAATTTTTAAAAATGTAAAGGTTTAATAAGGCTTTTTAAATTATCCGTCAAGTAATAAATATTTAAAATATGTTTTTAGATTACAGTTTCAATGAAATTCTTTCCAAACAAAAGTTGGTGTTGTATAATACACACTAAAATTATTTTTCTCACTTTTTTTCGACGGATACTCGTATATAGAACGATCCCAACAACTTATAACTAGGTTAAAATAGTAAAATTTAATGAACTCTTTCACGTTATAGATATTCTCACGAAAATCGCTATTCAAAGACGAGTGTCTTTCATTGCATGATGGTTATAAAATAAATAGCATCATTAAATTCCTGTGGGTTTTAAGATCAATTATTACAAATCTTCGTTCATAATTTATGAATTCAACATAATGTATACAATTTGGCGACCGAAATATTGCTAGTATTGTATTTACAACTGCTATATTGGATCCGAAATTTGGAATTATTAAAATTTAATTGCCAATTTGTAATCAGTGACCTACATCTACATAATCATTTGCAAGCCGATTTGAATAGTTTATGGTAATTTAGACAATGATAATACAATGCCGAATTCGAATTTTACAATTACTTATCTAATAGAGCAAGCCTCCAGCATTACTTTGAGTGGTAGTAGATTTTGTAAAGTTGATTTCATAAAAAAACTATAACAAAACGTTTGGACAAGCTATCTCGTATTATTGCATTATAGAAACAATTCAATTTGGACGAAATATTTTGAGATAAGGCGCAAAATAATTAATTTGAGAGCAAAACTTGCAGCCATGTTTAAGGTTTACCGTTAAATTAATAAATTAACTTACTTAAGAGAAAACAACGACTTATTACGGAGGTATTCGATTGAATCAGGAACTCGGGTATTAGAGGGTTAAAGTTTTGACGTGAGCCTGATACCGAAATTATAAAAATAAACTATTCCATAAACCGGCTGTCATAAATTAATGCGCTCGAGGCACGTTTGCATCCATTCATATTAATTATAAAGTTAGTATCCATATCGAACGTCGATTCAGAGAAAGACCGCATAACTTGTATACACCCAATCAAAGACATTAATAAATAAAAAGTTTCCACCTGATACTCCTGAATACTTGTACAACTTTCCTTTAGACAAATTCTTATTTACAATTTTCTCAAATTTATCTGCTCACAAAGTCTAATACAATTTTCCCAAAATCGTTTCTATTACGATACGCTCGCAATCTCTTCACGTAAAATTACACTCGCATCCAAAGCGAAAAACTCAGAATTTCCGTATACCCCTTTCCGCCCCTTCCCCCCTATGAAAGAAAGAAAAAAAGCACGCTGGCAGAGACACCCTCGCCGTAAACTGCCCCACATCCACTATTACGTACACACACATACAGCGATCCCCGACCCTCCTATACACACGGCCACGAGTCCTGCCACCCTTCGCGCCACACTGCCTATACTACCACCACTACTATCACGCTATCTCTCTCTCTCTCTCTCTCTCTCCCCTACCGAACTCCACCCCTTCCCCGAATCGCATGCGTCCTTCTCCGCGCGCCTGCCCTTTACCTTCTGTTCGTTCGTTCGCCTATAGGCCGTCTCTCTCTCTCTCTCTCGCTCCCACCCTCTGTCACGTTTTGCCTTCTCGCTCCGATGTAAGCCCCCCGGCGATCAATATTACTCTCCGCCACGAGTCTCTCTCTCTCTCTCTCTCTTGCTATCTCGCTCGGACTGTACTGCGCTGTGCCGACGCCGACGACGCTGCACTCGTCGCTTCGTGTCTCTTTCTCTCCTCCTGGAGTCGTGCGTGTGTACGTGTGTGTGTGTGTGTGTGTGCTAACGAGAGAGGAAGGAAGAGAGGGACCCCGGAGTGAAGTTCTCCTCCTGCACGGAGGTGCAGCGACACTGGGCTAATCAACAGCTCTTCGCGGAGCGGAGCCGAGAGCCGAGTTGGGCACAGGGGACACTTTTTTGATGGATGCGCGCGAGAGGTTGTTTCTCTTCTTTTTTCTTTGGAGGAGAGAGAAGAGAGGGATGAAAGAGTTTTGCGTCGGGGGTTGGAGAAGGCGTTGTCGTGGGGGTTGATGGGTCGTAATGCGTCTGACCGCAAGTTACGCAGTGCGTTTTGATTGCGCGGAGGTGGATCGGGTTTAGGTAGGGCCGTGTGGGATAGCACGAATGAAGATGTGTTCCTCCGTGTACCTCCCGCTCTGAAATTTAAGTATGTTAAAGATATACGTATAAAAGAAAGTTTCTTAGACACTTTAGACTGAATCGGATGTATTTGATCTAAGTGTTCTATAGGAAATTCTTAGTTAATGCGTATAAAGCCCAATGAGCATGAAAAAGTGTGATTTGAGGAAAAAGTATGAAAGATTTGGTTATCCATGATGCTTAATGTAAATTAATTTATTAAAATTATTGTAACTTTATTAATTTATCTATTTAAACTAAAATAATACACAATATAGAAATGGACCTTTTGAGTGATTTTGGGTACGAGTCCTATTATTGCAACGACGAATTAGAAAATAGCAGATCTGGTATTCGAATACAGTAACGTTTTATGTGCATTATTACAAAATTGCATTTATTATGAGTTGTTTTCACTGATATTGAGCATTGTAAATATGTTTAATCAGAATATTATGCATTTATCTTTTTGTTTGTAACTGATGAGAAAATATTCCTAGAACTGAAGCATTGTTTGATTCTCAGAATCTTTCCAGCGATTCGCAGCATTTTCCGTAGCATTGTACTTATTGTCACTTGCATTCAATATTAATGAGATTTGCGCATGTCTATATTTACAATATTATGTGTTAATATTTATGTTTGGCTGATGAAATACTTTTGTAAAAAATGCACTTATAACGTTCATTAGTAAGTTAAAATGCTTTATTACAAGCATTGGACAAAGAAAAGCATTATATGATTATCAGAATCATCCTGACTATTGAAAGCGTTTCCTGAAATTGACATAAAATGAACATTTGCTATAAATAAATATGTATAGTGACTTTAAACTGTATACCGAATTTATTTAAATAGTATTTATTTAGCGAAATTGCTTTTGAAAAGAAAAATGAATAAAAACGGAAAGTGCTAATGTGTCAGAAGCACCAAGTAAAGTATAAACGATTAATTAAAGTGTACATACGATGCTCGCATGAATACGTGCATTTTATTTTACGCTATTCTGATATGTTCTTTTTATCGGAAGCTTTAAATGAAGCGCGATAATCGCATTATGAAACAGATTGTAATAAAAATTAACTCGTTGAATGGATATTGCCAATTAAACGCGTTAATGAAAGAGCAAACAAAAACAAGACTGTATAATTAACTTTGTCTCTATAAAAACATTGTTTGCAAATATACAGTTATATGCAAACCCTGTTTTTTGCATTATACCGTAAATTGCACAGGAACTACATTTGTATAGAATGTAAAGGTACTTTTCTGCTATAAGATTATAAATATTAATGACTCGACTTCAGCACTCGACGCCACTTATTGTTGCTAGAAAAGTTTTTGTAATGATGAAATTTTCTTATAGCTGCTTTTGTAATATTTAATGTTTCAGCTCTTTACCAGAAATCTTGTAATAACCATTGTTCATAATAGCATTTAGTATCAAATAATGTAATTTATCTTTGTTTATTTATGCATATATAAGAAGAAAGTTTTAATATTAGTTAAACCAAATACTGGCACTTAGTATAACTGTAATAACATTAAACATTTTTAATCTTGATATTCAGGAAATTCTTTCCAATAAAATATGAAAAAATATTGTTATTTGTATCTTTATTTTATTAACGGTATATATTAACTTTTTTTATTTTACGTTATTGCCAAATATAATTAGAATTATAGTAGAACCAAAACTATAGAACGAAAGAAGTGATAAATTTTCAAACCTCCTATTTCTTATATGCGTGATAAGTTAAAAGGTACAGGTCATAGACAAAACAATTTTGCCATCTGAGTAAACGATTTTGTGTAGTTTCATGACACGTGTAGTCCAGAAATTTCACTCAAAATAAAGTGAATTTCATATTAAATTGTTCTCTGGTGATTTTTATCGAACCCAATAATTACATTCAACCGTTTAATACTACACCGTTTCAACTAAATGGGCGTACTCGTACCATAACGATAATTTTATGACTCATCATTAGCAATAACAGCTGTTCCAGTTACTTGAATTTTACTGAAATTACACTCCAGCGCTAATAGCACCTTTAATAATAAAATGTTCAACTTAATAAAATATTCATTATTTATGTTAGAAGTAGTCTGTTCTAGTACGAATTTCCTTCACAAAATCAATTCCTCCATTCCGCAAGCACACGCAAGAAAATCACCGCAGAACCCTCTACATTCAGATCCCCAAAAAACTTTTTCCCCCCACAATGACACGAAACCGTCGATTCCTTGCATGCAATAATACGTGCACCACCATTATAGCCATTGCGTCAGCATCAGTGATCACTCAACATTGAACATAGGGGAGGTTCGATCAGTATTAGACGATTAAGGTTTTCAGGTATGAAAACTTTATTTCATGATGAAATTCAGTTTTATAAATTGATTTGACTAGAGTTTTGAATCACACAATAATGTTTGATTATACTATTCAAAGCAGCTGCAATTAAATATAGAAAAAAAGCTAAATTTTCAACGATTATTAATAGTTATTCAGTATTAGATACCTACAGTTTTTGCAACATAACAACTTTATTTTTTGTTTATATTCAATTTTGCAATTTGATACTTGATTCCGAAATGTTAATTTTTCACTGAAAACTTTTTTTTATGTTAAATACTACTTTTTTAAATGTAATCAAAATTTACATATTCAAGGTAGAAAAGTAGTCAGCAATAGCAAATTTTTATTGATCAATGCTATAGGTAACGCTTTTTGTTCAATAATAGGCGAACAATAGATTAAAAATAAATAAGTCATACGCAGAATTTGATTGACTTTTATTAACCAAAACGCTATTTTCAAAATGAATTTGTCAATACACTATCACTGGTTTCAATCAAGCAAATCCGTATTTTGATATTTAAAGCTTAATACAAGATTAAAGAGAGGAGCACTCAACACTCTATTTAGTGATATAACACCAAAACGTAGAAGAGTACTGTAATTCTTTACGTTATGCATTGATCTTTTGCAAAAAGCGATTTTAATAACGAATTTCATATACCTAGCTGGGAGATTGATAGTATCCGTTATTGGAAACTATTGTCACGGATCCAATATTCGGTCACCTTTTTCATATAAATTATCGCTATCAATTTATAACAAAAAAATTACTTTTCTCATATAAGAAAAGATAATTAAATAACTGATAATCCACGTACGAAGCACTACTCTTTTAATAAGATATCTATTTATGGAAATAAAGTTGACTAAAAACTGGATCCAGAGCACCACTTAGCGGATCAAAATCTTGCGTTCTCGGCGGTATTCAAAATTGCTATAATGTTTAATACTGGTTCTTATCACATACGAATCTCCCCTATTCTCTTGAATTCTTAGAGTTAACTATGACTACGCTAGAATCTGATTGGATTGCTCAAATTAGAGTAACTTTTCCTCATATTTGAATGTTAAACGGCTCTATTAAATTCAAAATTTCATTGGATGTTACAGTAATTTTATTCTCTAAACAGTTTCACTAAAATTCCACCTTTTCATGAAGTAAAAACTTTACTACTTACAGTTGATTTTACACTTAATTCAAAATATAATGGTTCGAATACATCTATGAATTCCTTTTTTGAAATTAACAGTTGATTTTAAATGATTAAATTTAGATATCATGCAAAACATTAATTTTTGCTTTTTTAAGAGTAGTTTGCACTTCTAAAACTGATTCAGACAATGTTTACTCTAAGATAAAATTGTTTAGCGTTAACTGTTACTCTGGAAACTTGAGTGAATTTAGTCTCAACTACAGTTATCAATTGGCTGTAATACCCTTTCACTTCATATTCTATATTCTTCGAGTGAGAAGTCATTCTAGAAGTGATTAATTTGTCTAGAAAAAGTGTCAACACTGCTCACTTCTAAAGTGACTCCACACTCAAGTAACTCAGAGTTCAAACCGCCAAGCTATATAACTCCAAACCAACGCATACCCCACTCACTAAACAGTACCTACAACAATTCACTTTCCATTGCGTGCAAAAATTCACTCTCATCACCCCCCCCCCCCCCCACACCAAGTACTCAAGCAACTCTTCCGCTCAACGTCACGCAGGAAACTCACAATTCTCGTTCTTCCCGGCTGCCGGCGGCACCAGCCACCAGACACACAGCAGGCCCAGCACGAGGGCCCACCTACCGAGGAGCCTCATCCTCGGCATCCTCCCTCCTCGGGGGTGCTGTCCATCAACGCACCCCGCGCACTTTCTCGCTAATGAACCACCACCCGGCGAGTCATCCTCGTGAGTTCCTCGCGAGGTCCTCGTGAGTTCCTCGTGAGCGCGGAGGTGAGGAGCCGAACTGCGTGTGTGTGTGCGAGCGCGCGCGCGCGACGCGGACTGACTCTAAGCGGCCGAGCGCCCAGCGAGATATATCCACGGCCGGGGAGCACTCGCGCGCGACTAGTCTCCGTCTCTGTCTTTGGGAGGAGGACGACGACGATTCACGGCTGACGTCGCGCATGCGCAATGCCCAGTGGGCTGGGCGGCGCTGTGTGTGTGTGTGTGTGTGTGGGTAGCGGTTGGAGCGGCGACCCTACCCCTCTGGGTGTTGGTTGGTATAGTGTCCTAGTGAGGCGAGGCGCTCGGTGCGAGAATGAAGGTGGATATGTGTGTGTGTAGGGGGGGGGGGGTATAGTACGCTGGGAGCGCGAGGTTGTACGCGAAACGTAAAATGTTGGAGAGAGAGATAGAGAGAGAGAAGGGGGATGGGGACGGTGGAGTTTGGAGTTTTGGGGGATTGTTATTTTGGATATTTTTATGCGAGGGGTGGTTTGGTATTTTTGTAGGTGATGGTGGAGTGATGGCATTGAGAGAGGAATGTGGTGACTGATTTGGAGGGATAATCGAAGCGATATTTTTTTTTTTTAGTGAATTGAGACCCTGTTTGAATATATAAGCATTCGTCTGTTACCGCAAATGATTGCATTTATGAATACTGACGTCCTCAGAATGCAGTCAGCTTAGTTTTCACGTGAAATTCTTGAAAAATGCTACATGGCAGTTATAAAAAGAGTAAATTGAAAATGTTTAGTTTGAAAAAAGAGTTCATTCACAAATTGTGTCTAGTTTTGGGAGAGGGGGTTTTATTAGCTTGACAATGCGTACTCAAATATAGGAAAAACAGTCAAAATGCATTACGAGGGGTAAGGGGGAGGGGGGGCGTTGGGATTGGGATAATTTGGAATAGCCTAAAAAATCTTATACTGTTTTTGGATCGAATTCTTAGATATTCTTGTTTATTTATTACTTACAAGAATTAAACATGTTTACTTAAGTTATTATTAAGTGTAAAAGTTATTAAAAGTGCATTTCTATCTTATACAATCCTCTGTAGGGATTACACATAAAGGTTCAGAGCGAGTATCTTAGATTCGCATAGAATCTATTATTTCCCTCTGTAAAACGTTGCAGAGTGTTTTCTATTATGTTTTTCTCAAATTAAAAGTGATTTTCGAAATGTACATCTTCTAAGGATTGGAAATAGGGGTTAACAAATTTTTAATTTTGTGTTTTATCAGTTATATATATTTTTTTAATAAATTAAACTTATTATGTTGTCACTATCTT
The DNA here is from genome assembly GCA_949152435.1 of Gastracanthus pulcherrimus. NCBI lineage: Eukaryota > Metazoa > Arthropoda > Insecta > Hymenoptera > Pteromalidae > Gastracanthus > Gastracanthus pulcherrimus. Next base: position 159,121,915 of record OX424575.1, on the reverse strand, counting down.
GCTTTAAAGATGCTATAGAAGGATTGCACTATTGTGACAAACTGTATTCATACTACTTAAAATAAACTTCTTAAAATTAATAACTTTATCAAAATATTTTCAGAAATAGTAGGATTTGATTTTCGTTGAATTCAATTCATTTTACGAAGTCATCTTTAAATTCATAAATTGTTTACGGGATGTAACTAGCTTAATAGCATATTCTGCATACAACGGGAAGTAAAATCATGCAAATATGTCGATAATGTTCACCGTATTCCAGCGTTTCACGAGTGATTATTTTCATAATGTAAATAAGAGAAAATTTATACGTAATGTTGAAAGCCGACGTTAAATTATAATCATACTAGAGAATTTAATGAGCTGGAATGCATTAACCGTCAAATTAAATTCTTCTTTTTCTGATCACTCGAATTAGTTCATGGTCTTTCTTATTCACACTATCTCGCCATTCCTCTTTACCTATTCTCTTAAGTCAAATTTAATGTTTTCCTCCCGTCTGTGTGTCGATTTACCTGGCGGTCTTGGGCCCTCTGTTCTGGCTTTCCTACTAGAATTGAATACTAGAAGTGAATTTCTTGTGTATGAAAAATGATCCACTATTCAGTAATATTATCTATTTTCTCCAGAATATGTTTCTCAGGAATCTGGTCTCAAATAGTCTGAATTTGTTTTCTTATCGTCCTGTTGGGCTTTTCACATTTCACATCTATATAGAACTACTAGCCTAATTGTATTTTACATATTTATAATTTGGACTTTCGAGATGGTAGCCGCCATTTTAGTACGTTGTCTACTGAAAATAGGAATGCATATTCCGCAAGTAGGATTTTTTGTAGTCTCTTTATGAGCCTCATGTTTGCTATCTATTACCGTGCCTATAGGTGTACTCCTCTACCTTTTCAAAAGTTATACCCGAGACATTAACGTCGGAGTCGTTATCTCATCCCAATCTACTAGTGACTATGTATTTAGACTTTTTCTCTTAGCTAATTTTTAATACTATTTCTTTATTTGTTTTTAGTAATATTTTCCAGTTTTTATTAACATTTTCTCGTTATAGTTAATAATTAGTTCAATTAATCATTTAGTAGTATTCCCTCTTTGCTTTCTTGAACAGTATTAAAATCAAATTCAAATACTAAATTGAATAGGATGATAGCATATCTCCTTGTTTTAGTCCATTATTAATCTCAAATGGTTCTGATATGTTACTTTCTGCCTAAATTATGACCTAACTCCTATCTCGATATAATCTTATTAAATTGACTAGCATTTTTGGTACCCCTAATCATACTAGGATGCGGCAAATTTTATTTATTCTTATTTATTTCCGTATTCTTATTTATTGTCTAAGGGTTGTCTAACTGTGGACATCTAATCATTAAACGTAACCTGTTTCGTTAAAATCAACATTACTATTGTCCTCTATAGCCAAAACGTTATTATTTACTCTAACGTTTTTTCTTTCGAAAAATTCGGTTAGCTTGTTTTACCTTGTGTTACAATAGTTTATCAGAGCGTTTCATTAATGTTAGCAAGGCTAGGCATTTTTGCTGTTTACCTTTTTACTTTGCAGTCCTCTCATTCTTTGTCGAACTACAGCTTGGTTTACTCCTTTTCCTTTGACCTAACACAGTCTTGGCAACCTGTTTTAAGGAGCCTTTAATGTGTTCACAAGTCCTTTCAATCTCATCGCCTTCCTCATAGTTGTTTAAATTATCGTTATCTTGTAGTAAAAATCTGCATGTAATTCTAATGATTGAATTCTTCAATTTTTGTAGGCTAAATTGCTCAGTTTTCGTGACATAGTTCAACAAAAGTCTGGCATATAATTTTGCTTGTAGTCCAGGATCGTCTCCGTAGCCAGACTTTTCGCTAGACTTTTTAAGCCAGACCTGTCCAAAACTTCTGTTCTTACACGGGTTATGTAGGGTTTTATGGATAAGAAAGTGATTTCAACAATAAGATTCTTAGCGATAGTAAAGTTAAGCACTCTTATTCCATTGTCTTTACTAACATCATGCAAAAATTTTTATTTGCAAAAGAAATTTCGAAAATATTCTCCTTTCTAATTACCTTGCTGAAAATATTTTTAGTCAATTCTTCTGATTATATACAGTATTTAATTTGATTTAAAAGGACTTAAAAATTGTTCATTTTTATATAATTTAGTTTTAAGTTATCATCTTTTTGATAGAAAGTAAATAATATCTGTCTGCAAAGAAATATCATTGTTTTATTTTAAGAAAACTTTGCAGTAATTCAAACTTAACTTCCTTTAATATACTGCAAAGTTTTCGAGCAATAAAGCAATGATATTTAACTTCCTCTAACGAGACAGTAGACACTTCTTATTCTTTCAAGCACAATTTTTTGTTATCACTCGCAATTCACTCATACGTCCGAGTGTAATTCTTATAATTTAATTACTCGCTAATAATAGCTTATGGCATTAATAAAGAAAGGCTCATTTCCGGCAGGCAAAGATTGATAAATTCCAGCACCGATTTATATATCGAGGGGGAAGCATTCTTGCTGCTCGAGAAAATTGCCGCGAGGGGTGCGGACAGAAGTTATACGTTCAGGCACGTTTACCGCACAATCTGTTGCCATAATTAGCGAGGGCATCGCATAGAGGATAGCCGCGAGTGCCGAACAGATACAATAATGGGAATACCTCTGCGTCATTGTGTCAGGCTAAATTGGCCCCGCAAGCTTAGCCGGGGAATGTAAGTTGGCGGTAATAATTTGCAAAGGTTGGTCGGTTCGGGTCAATATTAGCATTATTAAGACGGAATTCGTGTCGTACCCTGCGCCTAACCGCATTCTGCTGCAATATTGCGCGCAGAGAGGATTCGAAGACTACAGAGTAATTATGTAGATAGAGGGTAATCTCATTCGATTATTAAATTTCCGAGTTGCTTAGAGCTTGCAGCGTAATGCAGAATAATGATACTTGTATCATAATGTAGAAATCGTTTAAAATGCCAAAAAAAGTATTTTCACTTTATTATGCTGATAATAATCAAATGTAATATTTTTATAATATAATTCACAGCCCTACATAGAAAAAAATCTGTAGAAATGTCTATAACAGTGTTTGCGAAATTCCCTGCAGATTTTGTTTTCATAAACAGAATATATTTCTGCAGATAAATCTGCAAGCAAAAAGTTTGTGAAGAGACGTGCCAAATAATTTGCAAAAAAACTTGCAGGTTCTGATAATTTTGCAGTAAATCGTACAAATATTCTGCAGAAAATCTTCCAAAGATGTCTGCAGATTTTTTCGGAGATTTCCAGAGACGAAAGCAGGTCAGCGTAGGCAAACATCCAAAAGCAAATTGTGTTTGCTAAAGTATAATAACGAGACCTTATTTGTAACTCCTATTTACTTCGTTTATCAAAACACAAAGTTAACGTAATTATTTAGACTTAAAATGTTTCTTACAAAAAAATGTCACGCTTTCTTCGTTTCTGAAATTACATATTAAAATTTTCTTTACTAGAACCAAGTGGTCTCTAATTTACCAAAATTAACTTTTTTACTTAATCCTTCATTAAATATTATCGGTCATATTTGATCCGAGTAAAAACTGTTCTTCTACCGTTGGTCGGGCGTTAATAAATTAATAATATAAATAAACATTTTATATAAGTCTTATTTTTTCAAGAATTATCTGAACCCCCAAAGAAACATATATTCACGAAAAAGTGAGTTGAAAAATTAATTATAACGTAACACTTCCCAACATTCTTCATTCTTTCTACGTAGTATTTATCCCTATTATATTGCTACATCAAGCCTACTCTCCCAGCTAAATATAATCCCGAGCCAACGCAACTACCTCCCTTTCCGAGCGTTTTCGATAACATTCAATAAACAAACAATATAAAACATTTCCCCCCCCAATATATTCCGCGCAACTCTATTCGATTTCCGATCCGTGCGCGATACACTCGAATGCAACGAACGAGCGAAGCAGCTATATACGAGTGGCGAGAAACTCCAGCAAAGTACCAGCCCGAGCGGATAGCGCGCGACGACGTGTATACGTAGCCGCTACGGTTCAGAAAAGAAAAACAAACAAGCGGCGAAAGTCAGCGAGGGAGCGAGCTAACTCGCGCGCAGAGAGGAAGAAGATGGAAACAACAAGTACAGAGAGAGAGAACTGGGAAAAAACGAATTCGCGCTAAAGATCGGAACAGCGGCGCAGCAGCGTTGGTTACGGCAGCAAAATTTATATCCGCGCCGTGAAATCGGGATGGCGAAAAAAAAGAGAGAGAGAGAGCCTCTCCTGTAGACGAGAGGAGCGACGCGAGCTTGATATTTGTAGCGGGCGGCCTGATGTTTTTTCACTTTTTTATGCGTGTGCTTGTCCGTGGGCATTGGGTTTACGATTTCGCGTGCTCACGCGCGTGAGTTATTGTTAGCTGCGCTGGTGAAAGGTGTTTGAGTGCAATTTTGAATTGTGACGCGTTTGCGTGAAGTTTTTTCAATTTATTAGTAATTAATATCAATTATGTATGCTTTGTATGGTATAGTAAGGGTCTGCATAATTTATTCGATTTTTATAGAAAACGAACGAAGTTCTTTAATTTTCGCTGATTTATAGTTTATTTATAGTACTTATATAATTTATTTTATTCGGTATAAGTTACAAAAATACTCGTCAATAGATGAATTAATCTATTAATGAGTAAATTTCGTATTTTGCTTGAAATGGGCATTGATATGTTATAGTCATACCAATTGATCAACCCTCTTGAAACTGTGCTAAATGTAGCATAGTAAGAGATAAAAGCATAAAGTTTGGCATAGTTTGATTTGTTTGTAGCTAACAATTAATTAATAAGATAATTTGTATTAAAAATAGTTTTCACAAGTTAACATATTAACTATTCTAAAGAAATAACTGTATCAGCTAATAATGAATAAAATATAGATAACTATAATAATTTCGTATTCTAATTTCTAAAATTAACCAAAGTTTAGAGCAGATTCAAGAGGATTGATCAATTATTTCAACGTAGGGTCCATTTTCAGCGAAATTCAGTATTTCAACGAGATCATAATAAAATCATCCATCGAAGGATAGTTTTAGAACTTCTGATTCATAATATAGAATACTTATTGTAAAAATATCAGGAAATTTTAATAATTCGCAAATTTCAATTTAAATTAGTAAGAATATATTAAAATAAAATATTTTAACGATTACTTTATCCTTACCTTAAACAAGAATATCAATAAACAATAAAATTATTTAAGCTAGTAACTCCTATAAGCTTATACCATCAAAGAACTAGACTATAATTACATCATAAATTACTGTCCTTTAAATTTTTGTTTATGTTAAAATATTTTAACAATCACTCTCTATCCTTAAACCCCCGTGTAACTATATCAATTACACTAAAAGAACTATAGTAAATCCTTGTATACCTTAAAAGAAAAATAAAAAGAGTAAATAAAACTGATCAAACTACTGACTCACATAAGCTCACGTACCATTAAAGAACCCACCCCTCTATACATCACAAATTACAGTAAAACCACTGCGTCTCTTTTTAAACGCTTTTATTTCAGTATCAACCCTTTACCAGCAAATTTATAGCGGAGACTAACGGGAGGATCATGAAGGTGGCTATATACAGCGGAAAGGGCAGCAGCAGCAGCAGCAAGTATACAGCGGTAGTCGATTCCCTTCCGCTCCGATTCCAAACGCGTTCCTCACGCAAACCCACAGTAGCCCACCGCACATCGTGGCAACCGCGGCGTAAGCTCTCTCTCTCTCTCATCCTCGCCCCCCTCGCAGAGGTATATATACAGCACAGGAAATCCACAATCGTCGTCAAAGAGGTAAAGGACTTTATTGCATTAGGTTGCAGGGCTGCAGGTCGCGGCAGTTATTCCGGATGTATACGTGCGGCCAATCATAAACAAACCGTCGGGGCTAAACTGATTACGCCTCTGTGCGCGGTGGCCCCTTGTTAGCGGTGCGAGGGAATGCTTGCATTTCGAGTGTAATTATTGGTCTTCTTGGTGATCATTGAGATATTTATTGTTGCGGGGATTGGGATCGATTGGATTGGATGAGCTGAGATATGGTTCTTATTGATATTTTGCTTCCTGAAAGAGGAAGCTTTGTGATGATAAAAAAAAAGTTTTGCTGAAAACATGACCTTAGAAATAATATCAATGATCCGGTGAAATGGCACTTGAACGAGCATAAAATTACCTAAGTTTCCCAACCTGAAAGTTTGGATAAGGTTATTATTCCCTTCTTTTGTTATACGCGAGAACGTCATTTTCTGTTTAATCAGTTATGTCTCGGGAACATATGACGGAAAATTTTTGAAAAAATTGAGATGATTGGTATTATGGAGAAGAATGTTAACTAAAATTTTTGAGTCTTGACCGTTTTCTCTTGTCGAGAAACAAATAATTTTGTAAAAAAAATCGATTTTCTTTCTCCCACGATAACTCAAGTAAACCGGCAGCATTTTATCTAAAGCTTTACAAAAAGGTAGCTATTTATTATCTCATGACCTGTATTTTTTTTTCAGATCATGAGATAATTTATTTTATGAGATTTTGAGGTTATGTTTCTTAGTTTTTTTTCTATCGCTTATATCTCGAGAACGGTGCGGTCATTTTTTACCAATCAGGTCTCATATTTTTAGTTTTAAAATAAAGATTTAAAATTAGAAAGAAATTTCAAAATTCAGCGACTTGTTTTGTTTTATGACTTTTTGATTTTTCGATTTTTGAGTTTTAGTTTTTCGCTTTTTTCGGTATGTTAGAAATAGTATGATCAATTTAGTGTAAATGCATTAAAAAGAGTATAAAATTACATTTATTATACAACCGAAAATTTTGGATATGCTCTTTCCCTTCTTTTGTTATACACGAAAAAAGACATATTTAGTTTAAACAGTTATATCTGAGAAATCTATGACGGAAAATTGTTAAAAAATTTTTATATAATTAGGAATTCAGTGAATCTACCTACAAACATCTAGTTACATATAATTTGAATATTTAAATTATCTTAATAAATTACGTACATAGAAAAAATTTCTTTGATAAGGATAATTACCTATCAGTGTTTAATTTTAGTAAAATATTATTTTTTGACAAACCATCAGTGATAAAAAAGCACACTTTTTTGAGCTATTAATAAGAAAGAGATATGGCAATTTAAAATTAATTTATTAGAACAAAGAATTTTATATTGGAACAATTAATTTAGTTTGAGGAAGCTAAGTGCCAATGAATTAGCAGCGTTTTTGATTAAATATTTAGAGAAGCTTTAATTACATTGCTGGAAATATTTTGACTGTAAAAGAGAGGGTCAAATTCAATAAAATAAGTGAAAAAATCAAGATTCTATCAGACATTCAGATAAGGTTTTATGAAATTTTCATGTTCATATCAGTTCATAAGTCCCTATTAACGTTTTCGATTTTATGTAAAAGTTGGATATTTTATTTTATTTTATTCATAAAATATAATTTATAAAAAAATTTGAATTTATAAAACTTTTTTAACTATGCTTAAAACATGTTACTTTATTTATAAAATCATGTGATTTATATAATCGTACTTTATTTATAAAACATTTTCTTCTTTTCGTTATATTTAATTTTTTTGAAAACATCACGTTTCAATCAGCACCAAAATGTGATACTCTACATTAACCGCGTCAATTCATCGGTATCAAAATCTCGAGGTCGGTCTGCCCAAAAACCGTATTATAATTTTCCAGAATCACCTCAGCTTCCCCTATAAACAAAAGCAATAACCCGCGACTAATGACGAAACGGCAACACAAGCCCCGTTCTCGCCTACTTCCGGGCGCGAAATGATTATTCCTCCCCCCTTTCGATCCGTCCCCCCGATTGGCACCGCGTCCGCGTCGTGCTCGTGCCCGGAAATCGAAAAGTTTCCTCGTACTTTCTTCCAGCCGGGGAGGACCGAAACTGCGATCGCCCGAGAGACACGGATTGCAAACTTTTCGGCCCGAGGAGTAGTGCGTCGCCGTCGTCCCGGTTGTCAGATCCTGTTTGCTCTCTCTCTCTCTCTCTCTCTACTCTGGACCCTATCTCATCTTCTTTCACTTTATTTATCTCGCGTCCGTCCTCTCTCTCTCTCTCTCTCTCTTTTGAGCGCGTTTGCATGCGCGCGCGGGCTCGATAGTTCAAATAGAAGACAGTCGAGCTTGGAGCGCGCCCTTGTGCAAACGCAAGGCAAGGCCGTCGTGCAGCGCTGAAGTGAATAAAAAAAAGAAGAAGAGTGAAAGATGGACTTTAAATTGAATGCTCTCCTCGAGGGCCCCGATAGATTTGTCTGTCAAAGTTCGGAGATCGCGGAGATGTGGCTTTACTTGTGGCCTGTGATATATACCGGTAAACGGCCGCGTGGGATGAATAGTCAGACGTGACTGATTTTTGGTCAGTGCGATGTGTTGCGTGAGATTTATTTTTGAATTTTTTGGAATTTTCAGTTGCGGTGTATAAAATGAATTTTGGATTACGTAAGGTTGGTGTTGTAAATAAAAATGCATTATTCATTGATAACATGTAATTGAAAATTCAAGTGGACATAATTAAATTTACTTATCCAGACAAAAATATGTAATACGAAGTCTGAATATTCATTAACTAATTAAAATTTCAAGTTACTATCCGCTTGCATAATTCTTCCGTTATTTATATACAACTGAAAATTTAGTTACAATGTTATAGTTATTATAGCCAAAGTATACAGTATTTAGTAAATGTATGAAAAGTCATAATTGAGATTTCAGTTGCTATATTTGCTTGAAATATCTATCGCGTTGTAAATGAATATTTCGTGACGTGCTTAGAGAATAACTTCAGCTGTACAATGAAAATTCAACAAGAAATTGTTTATCTATACATAAACGAAAATTTGTATTTCTTTTCGTGAAAAGCATTACTGCTATACAGGCAACATGTATACCAAGACAGCACCCTCCTAACTATTCATTTTAAACTCAAAAGCTCATATCGACCATCGATGCAATTCCAATCTTTACAATAAACCATGAATATTCCTTGAACCGAAAATACGCTACAACAAAAACCTATTGATTCCGCAAACTCCACGATCAAACACAGTCACGTAGACTCACACCCACACATGGCTAAACATTGTTCAAATTTCGCATTATCCGATATAACTCTTTTCGCGCGATACCTACACACCGCATCGATTGCTTTCTCTCTCTCTCTCTATCTCTCCCTGTAGCGCCGAGTTATACGGTTCCGGCGGATGCCAAGCCCCGGGGGGTAGAATGTGCAACGTATCCGCATTTGTACGCAAAAGCTGATGTTGGCGTCTTCGTGCGACCGAGAGGAAAGAGGGGGGGGGGGGGGGGGGAGTTCGCCGCACCCACACGATGAGGCACACACAACGCCGAGTAATGCTTGGCTTTATTGAAAGATGCGCGTCGCGCCGCGACGACGAATCGATTTCTTTCAATGAGCTTTCGTAGCCATTCTTTTTTTTTCAAACTTATTCGATATCTCTCGCGCTCGTTGAGTATACGTGTCGTTGTAGAGCGCGAACGTTGTTTAAGTTGATGGGTGGGGAGGTGCGGTTTATATTGTTTTCTTTACGAGAGAATGGTCTTATTTCATACTCGTAAGACACTATCGGTGTATACAATTTAAGTGTAATATTTTAGACTACGATCATATCATGCATGCTCAATTGAAATATATTTTAGTGTAATTTTGATGTTAGCATAGCAGTGACGTTTTTATAAAAACTTTAATTCATCGATTCAAAATAATGATATAACTAATCGGTGATAAAAGTATTAATAATGAACATTTATTTGTGAGTTATTGTTAACCATTCATTTTATTTCTGCCTTTGACGAAGGTTTAATTACAAAAAGTATTTTCAGTATATTTCAGAACTTTGTGAAAATTATTTTTATAAACTTCAAACAGCGTGGTTTTCGAAACTACAAAAATGTGATAAATGCGCCGACTTTGTAAACAAAAGCTTGAATTTTCCTTTAACATGGCTGCATTCACCCGCAGTATACAGTTCCACTGCGCTTGTTACGTTAGCTGATATACTCGAACGCACACTATTTGAGTTATTTTCGAAAGAATAGAGTTACAAAATATTGTTTCCGCAAAAAGAAATAAATTGGTTTTCACGAGAAATTACATCAGGTTTAAAGAATGATCGTATTTTTCAATTAAAGTATCCGGCTTACAAATATAAAAAATATAAGTTACTTTAGACGTAATTCATTTTTAACTTTACCGTTATTGATATGACAATGTCAATATAAGTTTGAGAAAAAGATTATCAAAATAAATCGTTTATGTAATACGTACTTTTATATAAATTACTATCGATTTACTACCGATTTATCAATTCATATTTGCTAATAACAATCTAAACGAAAAATGTCCTTTAACAATCAACGAAATAAAAGAAATTCTCAAAGCTCACGTCCTAACCCCTCGGCACTTGTTGCGAGAAGCAGTAAAAGAAACGGCCTACGCGAATGAATTTCGATAAGAACTGCGTTAGCATTTCCTACCGCCTATAAAGAAAAATATGTCGCGCGTTTTGTTCTCGCGATATTACCGGGGGGGAAAAACGTACATATACCTACAAACTCGGCAGTGCTACGCGCGCGGTAAAACTTTGTCTCGTAAAAATCGAGCCGTGCTCCGCGCTCTCCAAATTACACGCATGTAGCAGTGCGTACACGACGTAGGTATATACGCGATATTAGACGGGGGGTGGGGGGTAAAAAATAGAGAGCGCGCGCCCTCGATCTCAAGAAGAAACGGTTACTCGCCGGCGCACTCGACTCTCTTGTAACGCGACGTTTATATCGTTACTGCGTTCTTTATCGAATCGACGTAAAAAAAAATACTCGGAACAGCGAGAGTTCTTTTACGAGATTTTTACGACGAGATCGCGGATACAACGCGCCGCTGCAGTCGTCCGTTGTAATCTTGATTTTTCGTCTTTTTTTTTTCATTCTCTTTGTATTTCTTTTCTTTTTTATTTTTCAAATGTCGCAAAGACAAGGAGTGTACGGATACGGTTGAAGTAATGAAAATGGAAGAGGCTGTGCAGTTGCGCGGAGTAATTACTTCGGCTCGAACGGGAATGAAAATGAAAATGAGAGAATGAGAGAACGGGGCGGAGTGATCGAATTTCAGCAGTTGTGTTTATCGCGCGTCCAGCGGGCCGAGAGGAAGTAAACGCGGAAGTCAAGAAGCAGCAGCGGCCGACGGAAGCGTGGAAAACAGACGAGGGAACGGATCGCGAGAATAATGAGAGTAAATGGCTATGAAAGGTAGCGGAATAACTTTTTTAGCGCCACTTCCGAGCCGTGTAATTAAAGTACTTCGAGGCGTTTTATATCATGCAGCGTATTCCAAAGTGTCTTGCGAAGCATAATTTACAGTTTCATTAAGGCTATTTACAATGCTGGAATCCGGCGCGCCATCCTTTGTCCGATATAAACAATGGCGATGTATGCCCTTTTAAAAGTCTTTTTTTATTTTAATTTGAAACGGTTATGTTTTTAATTGCGCGACTCCAATTTATTTATTTGGGTAACAATTTGTGAAGTGAATTATTTTTGTTGGATAAATAATGAATTAACAGATTAACGCGTCGTAAATTTTGGAAATTGGATGATTCTGTAATACAGTTTGGAGATGATGTGAATAAACAATTTGTTGATGTAAGCTAATAAGTTATTAATGCGCAGTACTTTAGTAGGATTATGAGACAAAAAAACAGTTTGAATTTGTTAATATCCAACAAAATTATGTTTGTATGTTCTTAATTAATTTATATACCTTCCTTTAAAATAATTGTAGAGTTAATGTACTCTGTGAGAGACGTAGATATTTGTTTATAAATGTATTATGGGACTTGAACCAAAGAAGTCTTTTTTTAAGTTAGAGAGATTTGTGCGGACTCAATGATCCGACTTAAAGATATTGTCGATTGTAAACAAATTCGAATTGAAAAGAGTGAATTTCACCATTCTTTTCTTTCAAGTTAAAACAGTTTTCTCCAGAGAACGAACATTTTTCTGTTATAGATGTAGAGGTTAGCGTTAAACAGAATTTTCTGTAAATATTTTTAAGTAGTAATATACTATATTAGTCGGACAATATTGAATGTTATATCAAAAAGCTTCCTTTTTAAATTATTCTTAAATGAATATAAATGACGATGCTTAATCACTTAGTATAGGACAGTATTAGATAAAAAACGCCACAAACTACTTTGACAGTACACTTTCTCAAAGTGATATGAATTATGCTATAATAAACAACATAAGACGGACAAAGATAGAACATTCTAGAATTGTTATATCATTTACTGCGTTATCTTTTAGATGTACAAGTGTAACCTATGTAAAAAATTTTAAAAATTTCTTAAGAAAATAAAAAAAGAACATATAACACACTATAAAAAATATCATATAACACTAAATTACATCTTTCAACACGTATCTAAATTGAATTTGCAATCAATTTTACAAAATTCAAAGTTGAGGGAATCGAGAAAAAGTTAAATAGTAAAATATTAAATTATCAATCAAGATTCATACAACATTTGAGTCATCCACTTTTCAAAGACTAATTTCAACTTTAAGAAAATGCCTGTGAATCTAGGCGAGTGAAATAGAATAAATTAAATATTTCTTAAATTGTTCTTATACATTTTGAAATGTAAAAATACATTATTCAATGTTAATCATTATAATACAATTAGCACCACTTCGACAACGCGGCATATCACAAGAATATAACGGGGATCCACTGTGTCTCAACAAAACCATCGGAATGTTCAAAACAGAAAAACGTCCATTAATCGCTATATTTATGACAAAAAAAAGCCCATCCCACAGATTGAATATTTCAGCGGTTCCCCCAGTGTCGGCCCGTGTAAAACAAGCCGCCCGGCAATGCGAGGCTCTCGTGTCGCGCGCGAGCTGCAAAACGTAATTCTCGCATCGCGTGTGCTCGCTTGCTTGCTTGCTTGCGCGCGCTCGGGATCGAGTCATCGATTAAAGCCTGAGTGTCTCAAGCACGAGAAAAAGAATTATACGAATCGATACAAACTGTACACCTAACAGTCGGCGTGGAGGCATATGTCAGCAGAGAAGGGGGGGAGGTTAGAGAAGAGAAGGAGAAAGCTCGTATAGCGCGCCGCGTGGTTCGAGGCTTCAAGTTTCGGCAATAAAAATGTCGACAAAAATTAATTGGTCGTAAAAGCGAAACAATAATCGTTATACGCCGAGCGTTTATTCCCCCCCCCCCCCCCGCTTCTCTCTCCTTTTTCCCAAGCTCTCCCCTTTTACGCGGTCCCCCCCTCCCGCGAGCTGCAGTATGGCCGTTTTCGGGCGACGTTACGCGCGCACACGCGCTTTTATAACGCTTGCGGAAACGACCTTAGTATATTAGCCATGGGGACGGGAGTTTGCAGAGAGAAAGGAAGAGAGAGAGAGAGAGAGAGAGAGAGAGAGAGAGAGAGAGAGAGAGAGAGAGAGAGAGAGAGAGAGAGAGAGAGAGAGAGAGAGAGAGAGAGAGAGAGAGAGAGAGAGAGAGAGAGAGAGAGAGAGAGAGAGAGAGAGAGAGAGAGAGAGAGAGAGAGTAGAGTGAAAGAGCGAGAACATTGCGCGTTCGGAGCGTCGAATTTAGCGCGATTTATACTCTGCGATGCTTCAAAGGCTTGGGTTTTTTCGTACGTCGAGTATTTAGAGAGTTCTATAACGTTTTTTTTTATAAAGCAATATTGAACAGTATTATAATATTCATTCATTTCTGTTATTAAAATATGTCACGTGAAATAATAAGTAATATTTCAATAATTTTATTTTCTCAATGAGAAAGTTTTGGGACAATAATAGAGTTCTTTTACGAATAAATATGTTTTATTTGACGAATCTGAATATACTAATCTTTAATAATGTCTGTTACTATGTAGCATATATAATTTATATAATCATCGTAAAAGTGCAAAAGTCTTTTACATTTCTATAAATATTACTATTTTGTGGTTCATGAAAAGAGAAAATAATAGATATTTTATCTATAGGAGAGAAATTAATAAAATGTGTGTCTCAATGCATCAGTAAGTGGACAATCTAAAACGCCCACGTCTCAGCGTTCAAAAACTGTAGTTCCAATACGCGGAGACGTATATTTTAGCATTTCTTGACACGAATTATTAATTAATAATCAATATACTTAAGTAAACTCATCATTATGGTATATAATGATGATATAATGATGATGTGTTTACTTAAGTATTGTTACCATCATTAATGCTCGCAAGTAATGCATAATTATAATTCTTAGGATGTATAATATTTGGGTGTATTTCATACCTAACTTTCGTGATCAAAACAACACCATAATACCTAAGTCCATGTTTTGGGCTCTCACACTATTTAGCGTACTAATAAGGGGGGCAGGCCTGGGTTAAACCCAAAAATAGAATTTATTTTTACTAGTCCAGGAAACTTTTATGGTTAAAAGCAATCATTCTGAAAATATTAATCACTATTTTCAATACCATATTTATTGAAGTTACTGTGTTCCGCACATGATTGTAGGTGACACGATAAACGACATTTTTTTTTCGACAGTTATTCGACTCTTTTTGACATGTAGTACAAAAGGAGAGAAGCACTTTTTCGTTACAATTTTTATTACTTTGTTTCCGGAAACCTAACCGATTTTTTGAAAATTTTTCATTTTATTTTCTTTTTAAATCGGTTCGGTCTCCGAAAAAAAAGTAATAAAAAATATTTCAACGAAAAAGTGCTTTGCTATTTCTAGAATACATGTCAAAAGGAGTCAAATAACCGTCGAAAAAAATATTTGTATTCATCATGTCACCAGCAATTGTGTGAGGAGCACAGCAAGTTTAATAAATATGGTATTGAAAATAGTGATTCATTGTGACGCGTAATATCAAGATTTTGAGCTTTTACAATGGTAAAAAATTCAAGATATTATTAAGAATTAATAGAATAAAAAATTTCAAAATGATTGGTTTTAAATATAAAAAGTTTTCTGGACTCTTAATGAGAAATTCATTTTTTAGGTTTAATCCAGCCCTGTCCCCTTAACTGGACACTACTTTTTTTTAATATAAAAAGAAACATTTTTTTGAACGCATTAGTGCTCTATTTGTATTAAATACGCTCTTATTATGCCTTAGAAACTTTCCAGATCAAAAATTCATGGGTAATCAGTTCCATTCTGGATTATAATTTCAAAAAATATTTGCGCTAAAATAAATATCAATTCCGTAATAATTAATTTTTGATCGAGTGTCCAGGGATATGTCTAGTTAGTAGGACATCTACCTTACCTAGTCTGCTCTTGAAAGTTTCAGCCAAATGTTGTATAACCTTTGTTTTGTAGCCATTTTTCGAAATCTTAAGCAAAAGGAAAAAGTTGGTTTTACGAATAGTTTATTATGAATAAATGTTTTCTGACAAGTTTGTCATTTTCAGAAACTGTAACTAACCATTTCTGTACATAAAATTAAAAATACAACTTCAACGACACAATGAAATTATTTCATAACCGAAAGAGTCACATTCATTCAAAAGTATCTAATCGCTGTATAAAGCCCCATAAATATGTAAACTACCAGCATTAAAACTAAATTTTCCATCTAAAAATTACCACCCCGCAAAAAGAAATCTGCCAAACCAAAACCTCGATCGACCAATGCCCTCCCCAAACTTCCACCCCCTCCTCCCCATCAGCGAAAACAACCTCTATCCCCCTCATTGAATAATAATTCCCCTCTGGCGATCTCCAACGCCGCGGTAATTCCACCGCGCCGCGTTATTAGCAATGCAGAGAAAATTGCTGCGAAATGTCCTCCGAGAGTGTAGACCGGAGCAAAAGTCCCACCTCCCCCCACTCTGTCTCTCAGCGGCTACTTTCCAAGTCTCGGCGAATTTAAAACGCGGCACCGGCAGCGAAACTTTCCGTCGCCCGCTCGCGAGAGCTTCCGCAACATTTCATCCGGCGCTCGAGAACTTTCGGCCGTGCGTCGGACTTGAAATGTTCGCAAAGTTATTCGCGCGCAGGCGCAAGCGCCGTGTCCAAGGTAAACTCGAAAGGGGGGTATATGGGGCCTGTGCGCGTATGCTCTCTTTCTCTCTCTCTCTTTTAGCGATCCCGGGGGGAAATGAAAGAGGGAAATGTTTGAGAGGAGCGTGCGCCGCGTGCCCCGGCGTTCGAATGTAAATCCTGTAGCGCGCGCGTGCGCTTTTGCAGCTCGCTTGCAGCGGGTAAGTGTTTCTTCGGAATATATTTTGCCGGTAAATAGGGCGGGGAGTCGAAGGCGCCGGGTATATATTGGGATGTTTGCTGAGTTGGTACGTGTTTCGAAGATGTGGGGAAGGGGGGGAGATGGATATAAGTGACTTTGGAGATTCTTTTTACGGAGAATGATTTTGGAGTTTTTTAAGGTAATCAGGAGATACGAGGCATTGTCTTGTGCTTTCTCGTATTTCTATTTCTGATAATTAAATACATTTTTAGTGTTTTAATTGGTTTATTTTTAATGGTTTGACGATTGCTGTACGGATAGAATCCGTTAATAATAAGAAAATGCAACTGTGTAACAAGTTCCTATGCAAAAGGTCTCTAAAACGGTCTGTGTAGTTCAAACGCGGTGACGTTCTCGAGTTTCTTATGTATGTGTTCGGCGGTCGACGGCGGCGAATTTCGGCGGCGCGAATAGCGGCTCATTCTAGTTTGAAAAAGAATGACACAGAGACCAGATGCACTCTCGCCTTTATACAGATCAGTAGTTACCAAGCGTTTATACTAATAAGGCTAATTATTGTATTTAATAAATAACAGACTTTATCATAAATGGTGTATAAATTATTTTAACAAAAGTATTAGTTTATTCACGTCTGGAACAATTGCCGTTATAATTTTATACGATATATATATTGACTATTAGAGTTGTCACGTATATCGTGTGACGTACATATACATGTCTAGCAGGCGTTTATCTACTACGCCACGGCCGCACTGGTTATTTCCTTGCACTTTAGTATTCATATTGCCTCGAGTTGCATTTCGGCTGACTAGGCATACGTCACACGTCATGCGTGGCAATAGTTTATGCTATTTCTATCTCAATATTTACGTCAAACGGAAAACTTTGAAAATGTCAATTTTCGTTCATATTTGATTTTTAATTTCCGTACTTAGATCTTCTCGGCTGCAAATATGAAATAACAATTTGAATTTTAACTTTCATACAGAAATAATGAATAATGTACCATAGAAAAAAACTAAAAATGCGAAATCTGTTTTTTACTAGAGTATATAAATAAACATACCCGTGATAACAATAAATTTAGATTTCATCAAATTATCAATAACATTTTTATTCTTTGATCTGAATTCACATAAAATAAAATAAATAAACTTTCCAACTGACAATCATTAATTGAGAAAAAATACCTGGATCAAACAATACAATTCTATACACTGTGCAGCAGGAAAATAAAAGCGATAAGTGGAGCCCGCATAGAAGTGCACAATGTACGGCTACCGCAAAAAAGGTACGTCCGACGCGAACAGAAAAAATAAACAAAGAGATAATAAAGAGAAATTCGCCGTGCACTTGTGTCGTATTTCATTCGCGCGGAAGGTCTCCCGGCGAGTGCCAAAAAATGATAGCGCTTATCATCGACGCCCACAGCAGCAGCAGCAGCGGCAGCAGCTGACCCGGAGAAACCTCGACGTAATATAAAACGACGATGCACGAGACGTTCAAGCTCCACTTCTCTCTGTCTCTCTCTACCTCTCTATATCTTCCTCATTCTCTCTCTTGTACTTCGCAACTTGCTGCACAACTCCGCCAAAGTAGTTAATTTGCCACCTTACTGATTACGAGGCAACACACTGCCTGCGCCGAGATTCTCGTATGTAACATATATTATCTTTCGTCTCTTTTCCTCTGTAATAGACAAGTAATTTACAATGATGAACGCGGAGAGGAGATAAGAATAGACTTGCGAAAACTATCATTAGAGTTTATTAACGCGTTTATTTTCTTAATTACTGTGAGATTGAACGTGTTAAATAATTTCTTGCGAGGATGGATGGAATGAACATTGTCATTGTTCATTTATTGTGTTTGGGAATCAATTTTATCTTAGTAGATTAATTTTATGAAATATAAATTCATTAACTGAAAGTATAAGTATTGCATTAAAATGTAATAGCTGTTAAACTATTTTAATTTCATCGTTTTATTTAGTTTTCATCTACCTCGAATATTTATTGCAAAACTAGAATCTTTCATATTTATTTATTTATTCACCAGGTATCATTTAGTAACAAAATACAATATCTTATAATAACATTATGCTATAATAAGATTACACTCTGTAAAGATATATAGGTACCTATACGCAGTCAGGTCACAAAAATAAAAAGAAAACTTACAATAACAATTATAAGCTACTTAACACTAACTATAGAGCTTTTATGTTTTATGCTGAGGTATAAATCATAAAAACTCAAATAATATAATCATATCATGTTTTCTTAGTTTCTATTATCCATCCTTCCATTTCAATTATATTACTTTTACTGTAATACTATACTACATTCATATTTCTTATGCATTTCTTTATCTTCTTTTTTATAATATTTTTATTAAATTTCATATTTTTCAGATCTATTGGACACAGAAACTAACTGTGTCTTCCATTATCATTTCTTTAACTAATTCTTCTTCATCATTATTGTTGTGATATACGATATTTTCTTGTAATTCTTCAATCCCGACTTCTTCACCTGCTGTTGGTTTTTATTGGGTTGTATGGATAATCTGTTGTTTGTATTGTTCTATGTAATAAAAATTTATATGATCCACAAGATTCTTTGTCATCAGCTCTATGGTTGGTTTCTCTATTGGTATTATATTTTTCATTATATTTCTGACAGTTTATACGTTTCTTATTTTCTTTATTGGTGCAATTCTTATGTGGATGCTTATTTAACATTAAAATTGCTGGATATTTAATTTAACATTAAAATTCATAATAATTTTGCATAATTCTATTTACAAAATGGATAATACTATACTATAATAACAGTTAATTGTTAGCTGCGGAGTTTTCTTAATTATACACTTTTCAGTAATTATACTACACAATTCTTTTTGAAGGTATAAATTACAATACCAATTTTACAAAAATAACGCAACTTCATAAATGCGCAATTCACCCAGCAATATCATCAGTTGTGTTTCTCTCTATTGTTTCTGACGGCGCGTTGACGGATATCATCGCTATCTCCATTCTCATGGTTACTATCGCAAACTTAAATAAGCCATGTCCGACAGCCGAAGCATTTGACGCAGCGACGCGGCGCGGCGAAAAAACAACGGTCGAGCATTTTCCGACGAGGAGCGAGCAAAACGAGGAAGGAAGCGAAAAATCAATGGAGAAGGAATGCGTTTCCCGCTGTATACGAAGAAAAATTGGGTTTATTGTGATATACGAGGCATTTAGCGTGTTATTATTATATCGAAGGTAAATTTTTAATTTCAGAGTCATAGTAAAGATCAAAATTGTACTGTCGAGCATCGTATAAATATATTACAATATAAATTTCCCAATTTACGTAATCAAACTGATGATTGTAGTAACATTTATCGTAAATAATTAGTAACGTATATTTAATTTAAATCAACAAATATTCATATAAAATCATTCATACTATATAACTTCATTTATTCTATATCTAGAATATAAGTTAATCAACATAAATTTAAAATCAACTTAACATTTTAATAATAGTTTTATTGCGTAGGTAAATCAAATTCTTCCGCGGAAAATTAAAGACGCTTAGAATGTTAAACTAAGGATCTGCGAAGATAATGCTAAACGATGGAATTAGACTCTTTCTCAAATTACCGGAATTAACGAGCAATTATCACGCTTCGTGACTCATTTCCCTACATCTCATCCGATGCGATTGCTCGCGGATTCGTGAATTTTAAGCCACCATTTAGGAATGAAGCTCTATCTTTCTATTATCATTCAAGGTGCATCATATTAAAGATACTAATATTAATTTTTATTTTAAATGACGTTACCATATTGTATACTAAAAACTTTTTAATGTATGTAAATAATTGTTAATCGTTTATTTTTTTTGTATTAAATAATAGATTGATCGAATCATCAAATATTAAAGCTGTAGATGAATTAAATTTAATTCTTTCTTATTAGTAACAAATAATCTTGATTTTACCTTGCAATATTTCATTTGTAGTTTTTAAGACGATAACAAATATTAATAAAATATTGAAGACTAGTTTTTAAATTAACTAAATTAACTACTTTATACTTAAATCATAATATATGAATAAAAACTTAACGTTGAGATTTAATAAAACACAAATCGCCTGGACGAACAATTTTAATTATCCTAGCTGTATTATTTCAGATTTTAGCTGCATGTCCCTTTTACTTGCTACATTGGCTTATATAGTTTCGTTGGTCCCACAATGAATAAAACAATTTTAACGCCGCACTACTTTATTTAATTAGAAAGTCAAGCAACTCTTATTTTTGTACATGCATTTCTGCTTTTTAATTAAACGACTACATTTCATTATACTTAACATTGTTATAATTATTTTGATACACATTGCATAATGTTTCATTATAAAAACCTTGTAACGGTAGTACTTGTAAAATATGAATAATTACATTAAATTATAATTAACTACGAATTTGTACGAGAAACTATACGGTATATTTTATAATGTACTATTAATAATTAACTTGATATTAAATTTAAATGATTATGACTTTTGTTTCAGTTATATTATATGTACATTTTGTATGTCTATAATAATCATTCATTTACTTTTATATTAAGGTGATACTAAACCCTCGTTCGACAAATATGGGGAGTCACTTTCTTCATTTATTTTTCAATTTTGAGAAACTATCTCTCTAGAAAGTTATTGTTCTTGATTGGAACATGAACTCTCCAGAGACATATATACTCAAAATTGAAAATTAAATGAAAACATTATGTCCTTCTAATTGTCCGTGACGAGTGAGTTTAGCATCAATTTAAATTTTAGTATTCAATTTTCAATCTTCATCGCGTTTAAAAAATCGAATTTCAAGAGTGCGATACAATTTGAATAAGTCACAATATTTCTATTGCCTTCACTGCACCTAATCTTTCATACCTCGCGTGACCCGACTATTAATACAAAGAAAACCGGCATAAGAATATAAATCTATTCTATAATCACGCACGATTAAACCCCACGACAACTCAATGAAGTCCCCGTAAAAAGCTTCGTAAAACCCTTTACCAACCGGTAAGAATCAAGTTCACCAAGCCCAATGAGGCATCGATCGTGCAGCACGGCTAATTAGCGCCAACCGACTCTGCAGGCACGAGACAAGAAGACCACCACCCACCCATCAGCCTCAATTTTACTCTCTCTCTCTCTCTCTCTCTCTCTCTCTCTCTCTCTCTCTCTCTCCGCTACACGACATAGCAGTCGTCGCTTCCAATTTCCAATACCCACACACGCGTTCGAAATTTCCCCACCCCTTCCAAGTGAAATTAAAAACTTTCTTATATAGGCGCAGCTGGCGCGGGAAGAAGGTCCGAAAACTTTTGTGCTGCTTTTATGGGATCTCATTAAATCGGGTCGAGGAGCGTATAATACGGGCGCAAAGTGCCCCCCCCACCCCTTTGGAATTCCGGAGCGCGAAATGCGCTCGTTCGAATCCGCTCGCGCGCGCGCCATAGTTCGGATTCTTTCTTTTCGCGCGTCTCGCGTCAAGTTGCGGTGCGCATTTTGCTGCTATCGCTGCTCTCTCAACAACTTTGAGGAATCTCGTTGAAGCGGGAATTCAGTAGCCCGTGCACAGCCCCCGTGCGTTTCGGGCTTGGCATAGTTAACTTTTCTAGGTTGGGTTGGGTTAGTGTTTTGATTTTAATATGTTCTGGGGGTTCTCGAAATGATAATTAATTTATTGCGTCAGTTTGTAGAGAGTTTAATGTTTATTGCATAGCGAATCTCTCATTGGGTGAACTTGAATTTATAGTTGAAGTAATTTATATTGCATCTTTTGATCTCTCCGAGTCAGATTTGAAAAAATAAATAATAAATGAATAATAAATGAATGTTTCGACGAAAAATGCAGTTCTCATCAGAACTGAAAATTTATTTTTAAATACAAAGATTATCTTATCATCTAGTATAGATAATTCTTTTTCTTCCGGCTGATGACTTTCTCCTTTGAGAGAGTCGATTAAAATATAACAAATATTTACGTAGCAAAGTTTCGATGGATTATCTGCGAAATATATTTAATTTAATTTTAAAATAAATGAACATTTCTGATCAGTACGGCTTTGTTCGTTGAAAGGTTGAAGAAAAAGACGATTATTTCGAATTGTATTCTTCAAAACGGCGAAGCGCACGCTGTCTATACTTGGATTTTTGAGTTAAACATACACGGGGGAAAATGTCTCAACGTATTTCGGGGGCGGTATGAGTTATAGGGTCATTTTTTTACAACAGCTTGCAATATGGACGCACCTTTAACGCATCTCAATGCCGGCCCTTAGTGATAATTATATATATTTTTATTATAATTACCTGTTATAATATAGGTATAATTACCTACATTATTAAATTTGAATTCACCCGCGCTCCGCCTGCACTTGCATTCCTAACCTCAAGTTGTCATATAAACTTATGCCACAAATTATTTATATTTACGATTGCTTTAGGGTAGAAATAAGTACGTAAGCAATTTAGGCAAATTAAGAACTTTAATTGAAGCCCCGGATCACCGAGAAAGGTGAAAGAAGAAAGGTGAAAGAAGAAAGGGAATTTCTTTTCGGGGGCTGAGGTACATATTTTTACGATTTTGTTATTAAATATCTCGGAAGGGCAAATTGGGCAAATTAACAGAATAGTCAGAGCAATTAAAACAATTAAAAAACTAAAGCAATTATGTAAATAAATCCGGGGGTCAGGTTCACGTCAGTCTCAGACAGATCGATAGCTACAATTTTAATTATAGAGTTTAATAATTGCTTTTATTACTTTTATCAATTTCTATATCAATAAAGTTCTAAAATTCTAAATTATCAAACCACAATTGCTAATATTTATATTGTGTTATTATTAATTATTATAACTGATATCATTATTATTATTATTATTATTATTATTATTATTATTATTATTATTAATGCAAAATGTTAATCTGGGAGTCAGAATGTTTGGATATCCGCATTAATATAAATAATAATACTTGGTGCAAATTAATTACGCGCTCTTCATAGATAATCGCGTTACATTATATAAATATATTATTTAAATATTATTTATTATTTGACATGATATCAAATTGGTAATAAACCTAATAATTATAAACACAATATTTTATTTAAAACCATAAAATTAGTCATTTACCCAGCCAATATAAGTATATTGTACAGAAGATTAAGTATATTGTACAGAAGATTAGAGCTAAAGAAATATATAAATAGCGAAGTTTACTTGCAATACTATCTTTACTTGCTAGCTTGAAAAACAAGCTAATATTTCAGAGTATAAAAAGCTAACATGCATACGATTCTCGTGCACCCCAGTAACATCCTATATAATGTATACCATTATTTCTCTATAGCCCAGGGCTACAATCAATTACTAAAATCTAAATGTACATTCGAAAATATTTAAATTGCTATTGTACTAGTAAAATACAAAATAAATTTATTTGGTAATTGCATCGTACGCAGTATAAACTATGTTATCTAAATTCTGCTACTGCACAAAATGTTATATTCATGAAATGCAAATAATAGCTGTAATACCTTATCATTTTGAAATGATTTTTCACTGTATGATTTGTCTTTAAAAATTGGCTGGAAAAAGCGTTTTAAGTGATCGTCAATGTCAAAACTTTGATTTTGGTAATTCAGAGAAGTGTGAACTGTATAAGTGAAAAAATTACCTGAATTAAATTTTTAAATGAACGTACAGTATCACATTATGTCTAAAGAAATCTGAAATACCTAGCTTGAAAGGAAACATTTTTGCGAGCCCTTAAACATTCATGTAATTTCCAATAAACTTACAGAATGTATTTTAATGGCAAGAAATTCTACAAACTACAAACTAGGTTCACAATTCGTACCAGACCCAATTCCCTTCATTATTCTTATCAGAAAAAGTGAGATGCCACTCAAGCACCTCGACTCTCACCTTAAAAGCATAATAAAATCCCCGTCACCTCCCGCCAACAAATTGAGAAATGTGCCCTTTTCAAGAGCCCACCCCCACGCCAACGCTTCGATCATCTTAAAAAAGATTACCTTACCCCCTCCCCAGTCCCAAAGCCGCGGCGGCGCATCGAACGCCCTTCCACTTACCGATAAGGTGAAAATTTCGCATGGGGGCGCGCGATCTGAGCCTCGCGGGAAACACGCGAGGAACACGAAAGATAGAGCGAGAGAGAGAGAGCAGAGACAGCTTGATAATGTCCCGGGAAGTGAGTCGGTAATTTGATTGCAGCGCAAGATACCGGAGAGCAGCAGCAGCAGCGAGTTGATGGAGTTCGGCAGAAGTTGCGGCCCTTTAGCAGCCTTTCACCCTTCCTCGTCGTCGTCGCCGCGCTGTCTACTCCCCCCCCCCCCTCCACTCGACTTTCCGCTTTCCCTAAAAACAAGTGTTATATATATAGCGGGCTGAGGTTGACGAGAGAAGAAGCTGTAGGCTCTCTCGTGGCGTCTGTTTATTTTGCCGTGTTGCCCTAGCGCAGAATGGAGGACGTTAGCTAACAAATGTATATATATATATATATACGGATAAGATACGAATTGTCGAATCGGGAGAAGTGGCTTTTTCGAAGGAAGAGACGCGTTGGCGGAGGCGTTTAAGTTTTTATAAGGATCGAAGGGAAAAGCCTTTTCGTCGAGTGGTTTTTAGGGGTTTGGGCCATTCGTGATAATGTAGATTTTATTTCTGATGGGAATGCTATCCTACTGAAAAAATACGGAAGTTCTTACGTACGAATTGCAAGGACGTTCTTACGTACGAAATGCAACGACGGTCTCACGTAAGTACCTACTTACAGAATTGAGGTGTTGCGCGCAGAAACCACTTAATCCGGGTTAAGTTTTGGGAAGAAAAGATGTTTAAATTTTATATATTGCTGTATCTTAATATATAAATAAAACCCATCGGCTTTTCAAGCTTAGTTTATTAGTCCTTATCCAAGTTAAGTTGTTTTTGTATACAACGGGTATTTTATGCGTAGAACGGGTATTTTCAATTAAACCTCTAAACAAATCTTTTATTCATTAAAATAATGTTCATACGTGAATTCTTGCATCAAAATTATTATAAATATATTTTTTGTGATACACGCACGATTTTCGCGTTTTTTCGTGCCTCTAAAAACAAGGTCCTTTTCGCCCGCTACTGAAGATATTTTGAAAATTTTGGAAAATTTTGAAAATTTTTGATAATTTGTTCACGTTTACACCGATTCAAAAAACAGCCGCAGTAAACACCCGCTCTAGAGGCATAAAAAAACGCAAAATCAATACATATATGACAAAAAATATGGTGTGGGCCTTGGAAAAGTATTTTTTCCCTTGTGTGATGCAGTACTCGTTTTCGACTCGCAAATGCACTCGCCTTCGGCTCGTGCTTGCTCCCCTCGCCTCGTACTGCAAAAACCACACGCGGGCAAAAAAAGACTACTTTTTACCCTAGGTACACAATATACTATTTAAATTTATAAGTATATTTTTATTTAATTATTAGCTTAACCCGCTGACTGCTTTTGGCCAATATATTGACCATCAACTTTACTAATATCTAAATAATATTATATGCGTTCCTTAACGACTATAATCGCATGGTATATTTGAAAAATATCGAAACAAACGGGAAATGACGTGATCTTAGCAGAGATTACAAAATAATCTTCGTATAAGCTTATTTCTCTCAGGCGTATTGGTTAGTAAAAAAAACTGTTATGTTTCACTCATACAATTTATATCACTGGAAGCTCATTTTTTAATACTTTTTTCTTATTTAATATATTCTTCTACCTATAGTTGAAGTTTTCTCGATCAAAAAATTCATAAGCCGAATTGAAAAAGTGAACAATAAATATATTGAACAAATGCCGTGAACGCCCTCAAGGTAAAATGGTTTATATATTTAAAGATGCGGCGAAGTGCAAGGCTTCGGACGAAGAATGAGGCATTAGCAGAAGAATCACTATTGCGAATAGGCGATAAGAATGACTCGGAAATTGAAGATTTGACGGATATAAAAAATAATAAATAAAATTAATAAATAATAATAATAATAAAAATCTAAAATCGGAGGTCGTTCACTGTATTTGGCCAATATATTGGCCATTGCGTTTTTGTTATTTATAATGTTTCTAAGCATTTTATAGCTCAATATTTTTTCGTTGCGTACAAAATCCTAACGAAACAGATAAAAGAAAAAAGAATTTCCCCCGGCCGGAACATAGAGCTGCAGTCAGCGGGATAAACTTATATATCCTTTTGATCTATTATTTCACCACTCGGAACTGTCATTTTAGATATTTCAAATAATATTTGCAAACCGTTCTCAGTTATACTCCGATAGAAATTGTAAGAGTGAAACTTTCGACTTGAATCGTACAATTGGAGATAAACATTGCGCGCGGTTCGCGCGCGAATTTCGTACGGTATGTAGCGCAGCAGGAGAAGCAGCGGCTACAGTCTCCGGCACATAGGTAGATACGGTAGCAGGCTCGGGACGATGCGAGAGATTTCGATATATTCTACTGTATACGTTATAAAAAAACTGGTTTGATGCACTATATTTATAAATAAAGGTTCGTGGAATACGAATATGTATGTTTCAGCAAAAACATCTTAACCCGGGTTAAGTTGTTTTTGCACCCGAGGCTTTAGATATAGAAACATTATCAATTATTTTAAACTATTATAAAGATTTAGACTTACAGAGATGACCTAAATAGATCATATGATTTGAATAATGTTTTAGATTTTCATGCTTCCAGGACATGAAAACTTATTTAATAATTAAAATTTTATTTTAATTTGTTATGAAAAATGTTACGTGAAGACATCGTAATAGGGAAGAATACTGATTATAGTTTATATGTAAACTTTTGTAATTTTTACGATATCTTCAAAATTGAAGAAGATATAGTAATACCTTAAAAACGGTGTGACGTCACTATGTCCGACACCTTTTGATGTTTCATCGGTGTGACGTTACTCAGAGGACCTTTAATAAGTTTTAGCTTTCGCAAATTGAGTTATTTTTTTTTTAATTTATAAAGCTATACAAGTGACGATCAAAAAATAAATTTCGTATTCTTCCCTATTGATGATAAATCTGATGGAAGTCTTGCAAAAAATATTTTAAATTATAAATAGTAGTTGAAAGTTATTACTTCAATGTTTATATAAAATAACTTGTTGAAATTCGCATATAATAATTTACTAAAAATAAGTAGAATTCTGTGTGTTTTATATATTTCAGTCATTTTTAGAAACAAGCTTAAAGTAGTTTAAATTAGTGGCTTTAACAGCTAAATACAAAGTACATCTGATGAACAGAAGCACAGCTAAGATAATTGGATTTTCCATGGTGCAGTAATGCAAAAAGCTTTTAACCGCATTACCTTGAGGAAACAGGATATTTTTTAATGCATTACGAGCTGAAATTTAATATTTGAACAAAATGCGGTGAGATAAGTACACGCTTTATTAAATATAAAGAATATTTTTTTATTCTTAATGTTTGTATTTCATCATTTATACTGATGTATGTTTACATAATCTTCTGAATAAATGTAATTTTAACTGGGACAGTATTTAATGATAAAACAGAGTAACTTCAAATACCAGGCATAATTAATTTCACTGTAGTTAGCACAGTTAACTTCAAAATGAAATATGGAAATCCGAATTTATGATACCACCGTGTGAATAAATACTGCTGTAATTACGAAAGTTTAAAATTCAGAAGCATCTTTATGAATATTTTTAAAACGCACATTCGGGGAAACGTTTCATTGTAAATATGATAATAAACAATTTTCTGTAACAGAAATTTACAAAATTATAATTTTATATACGCAATTTATAAATCCAGAAATAGTAAGATAATCTCATTCATTTACTGTGTCTGACTCAGTCAGATCTGTACTACTTAACGTTATAGGTAAATATGAGACTTTCGATATTTTAATTATAATAATGTTAATCATGTAATACTGAAAAAAAAGTATTTTATCTTACCTTTCTCGACTCCAAAGATTATATCATAATTATATCCGCTTTTGCCTATCATATATTCGTTATTACCATATTTTAAGGACGTGTATTAGATATTCACATTCAACATGGATTATGAAAAGCTTTTCGCTTATGGAAGAATATTACGGATGCTTCAAAGGGCTCCGTATATTTCCATAAATCATCCGCTTATAGCATGTATGTTGGTCTCATTTTACCCTTTGATTTTAATTCTTCCTTTTGCAAGTAATCAGAAATCTATTAACTCCGTATTTTGGTACACAGGTTTTTATAGAGAATACCTTTAACAAAAAATATTTTTTTTATTATAATTTCCACCAATATTCATAGATAATGAATATAAAACTGAGGATTTGACTTTGATTAATTTTGATGAAATTTGCAACAACATCAAAACGCAAACGTACCTTCCAACAAAAGATAAAAAGGATACTATAATTAGGACTTTGCAAGATTTTCAAAAATGCATAAATGACTTAAAGTATTTTTCCAACTCAAATTTATTGAATAAAATCAATATTTATGTATGCTATTTTGAATTTCGCGCGAATTGTTTCGAAACGATTCCTATTGACCAGTCGATTTATGAGATCCCGATGATATAATTTTGTAAATTTAGTAGGGGGACATGATTAAATGCTGAAATATCTCATGAAAAATATATATAAACAAAATAATGTGGAACATATTTTTTATAATTTTCTATCAGGAATCCATTGGTGATACTAGATTTTGGGCCCGATATACTTTTAACGCCCATTTAATATCCATCTTCATTTTTTCAAATGAGAACATATCTTCTTTATTACATATTTGAATTCCTCGTCTCAAAATACATACGGTTACATATTTAGTTTATTGATTATTTGTATTAATTATTAAAATTTAACATTATTAGTTTGGGTCCTTTAAAAATTCGGTTTTCCTCTATTTGAAATCAGGCAGTGGACTTATATAAACTAAATACGTATTCATATGTATTTTGAGACGAGGAATTCAAATATGTAATAAAAATATATGTTCTCATTTGAAAAAATGAAGTTGGGCCTTAAATGGGACTTAAAAATTCATCGGGTCAAAAATATAATATCATCATTGGATTCCCGATAGAAAATTATATGTGCCACGTTATTTTGTTTAGAAATATTTCTAAAATTATACCATCGTTACGTCGCAAATCGACTGGCCAATAACAATCGTTTCGAAACAATTCGCGCGAAATTCAAAATAGCATATATAAATAATGATTTTTTTCAATACATTCGAGTTGGAAAACTTCTGAATAATATTTTACTGTCAATAACGAACCGTTTTCTAAGTCATTTATGTATTTTTGAAAATCATATTAAAATTAGATAGTCATAGTAGATTAGATTAAAATATAGACTATAAATATACTATTGTATTCTCTGACCAAGTCAACAGACATTCGCCAGTTTCTCAAACTCCCCAAAACCAATTAACGATCCCTAAAAATAATTATTTATCCTAAAGCAGAACAAATTCATCAGTCCAAATCTATACTGGGTTCCACTGTGCATCAATCAAATGGTTAAATAAGTTAGCTTAAAAACTAAAATACGACAATATCATCGCTTCCTCTCTCCAACTCAACGAAGACACTCACGAATTCCTCAATCCCTCCAATACCTCAAACATCAAACACACCTCTCTCCCCAAAAGAACAAAAACCCGTACATCCACTTCAAAATCTCTACACCTACACAATCCCCTTCCCCCATCCCCGGACTCGCAACAGTTGCTTAAACGCATGCTCTCTACAACGTCCCTCTCCTCGCCCTCTACCTCCGAGGCTCGCAGCACTCCGGGGCGATTCCACGCTACACCGTCCAACGGGAGGGGGGACGAATACCTCTCTCTGGCTTAGTTATATACGAACGCGAGCGAAACCACAGCCGGGCCCGAACACCTGCTCCAATTACGCTTGTTAGGCGCCGGCCTCCCTTGCCGCGGTGTGCGCGCCTCTCTCTCTCTCTCTCTCTCTCGTCTCCTTAGCTGCAGGCTTCGCCGACTGGACCGACCACTTGTGTTGAAAGCGGGTGCAGAGAGAGAGAGAGAGAGAGAGAGAGAGAGAGATAGTAGAGAAGAGCGCGTGTGAGGGATTGGATATGGGCTTGGATGGTTTGCTGTTTGGATGGAGATGGGTGGTGGGTGGGGGAGGGTTGAGAGTTGAGTGGACGAGGAGAGTAATGAGAGAACTTTGAATGATGGAGTTATGAGGTTGGGTTGCGTATTTTTGATTGTTAT
This sequence comes from Gastracanthus pulcherrimus, assembly GCA_949152435.1. NCBI lineage: Eukaryota > Metazoa > Arthropoda > Insecta > Hymenoptera > Pteromalidae > Gastracanthus > Gastracanthus pulcherrimus. The sequence goes on along the minus strand of OX424575.1, from coordinate 159,091,192 downwards.
ATCGGTTGGTTTCATTGCGTACTGAGAAGAATGATTTGGTGATGTGAAGACTTGAGTTGTGCAGTGGATAGTAGCGCAACGAGCATCATCGAGGTGATTTGGATGATTGTTAGGGAAATTTAGGTAGAAATGAGATCTGCTGTTACATGAGCTTAGCACTTCTGTAATTGCAATAACAACAGAAAATGACAATATACGAAATTTAAATAATATCCGACACACTACATTGTAGTATCACAGCAGTACGTTTTCATCCAAAAGGAGTGGCCATATTAGCTTGTTAGCTTATACCCAAAAATGGTAACTATCAGCGGATTTTTGTATACGTCTACACAAAAACTTTATAAGCTATGAAAGTATGGTATAAGCAAATTATTATTTTCATTATGTAAGGCTGGATGGTGTGGGATCGATGTTATGAGTGCAAAAAAAGGTAAGGAATTATTTTTATGTAACTTGTTTTTTTTGTGACGTGTTAGCAATCCTTTTCAACACAAGTTTATGTCATTACGTTTGTAAATTGAGCACTATTTTATACAGTTGAGTGTTATATCATATATTTATGTATCTTTTAAATATCAATTACGGAACGAAAATATGACCAAATCTTTTGAACTGATTATTTTATTGTTTTATGTCACGAAGAGGATGAACGAATGATAAACGACGTTGTAATAATATGATGAAGCATCTTTATTCTATTACTTTAAAAATTATCCTTATTTGTCATTAGCGCAAGGGCCGCACAAACTTTATTACATTGTTAGCTCTGAACTTGTTACTACTTAATCTCTTTAAGATCGTTAGTTTTCTGCATCAAAGTAAAATTTTCCTTTGTGGTTTTGTTTTACTGAGTTTCTTATTCATAGCTGCCAATGTCTTTATAAATTTCATTGTTTAGTGTCCCAAACAAAGTGACTTCGTTATTTTCTGTGACTTGGCTAAATGAGGGAGGAAGCTTAAACAATTATTACTGCTTAATGCGTTAAGAATTGTTGTTCTTGTCTTTATTATTATAGATAAGCTTTTTGCAGAAGAGTAGTAACCAAGCGAACTTCGTTTTGTCAATGTTTGTATTTTCTTTTTATCAGATGGCAACATACTAATACAAAATCCGAATTATTGCATCCAAACCCATTATTCAAATCCATGTTATCGCTGCCATAATTCATTTTTTATACAATAAGGCTAGATTGCGTGGAAATAATTAAATATTTATTAATGTAATTTATCTTGCAAGTTTCAATTTAGATTAGTCTTCATGTTTCACAAATCTTTTCATCTGACAATCTGGATGAATTTTTACCTATCACTTTAGAATACTTCCTCATTTCATATCACTGCCATCAAATTGCAAAATATCCTCCATCAAAACTTCATTTACACACTTTATATTTAATGCTTTCTCCGTCATTAAAATCAGTTAAACTTAACTGCACTCCCAACAGTACCAAAAATACCACCACATAATGTTTCAACAATCAATAACCCATCCTGAAATAAATCGCACGGTCAATAACGCAGCCAAAAACCTTCTCCCCATCCAGTTAAAAGTTAATTCGAGTAACCACAACCACCACCAGCACAGCTCTAAAAATACACCTGGAAAGCTTGTTATAGGACAGGCGAAACTCGCCGTGCATATAAACACGCTAATGCAGAACGCGCTCGCGCTCGCGAGGATATACCAAGAACCGCCGCGCGGGATTAATGAGTCACGGGAGGTGACTTACACACACACATACACGAGTTGCGCTGGATGAGTGCGCGCTCGGACATCAATCAACTGCTTCTGGCATTGCGGAAAGAGAGCGCTGTTGGTCTTACGAGGAAAGTATATATACGGACAAGGGGATAGCCCGGTGTTCCTTGATTGGCGATTAGATTGCCGCGGCTTGAGGGTAAGCAAGGTGTTTATAATAAAAAAAGAAAACGTTAGCATGCAGGAGGGGATAAAATGGATATTGAGAGATTGAAAAGATTTCAGAATTGTTGAACCCTTGGATGGCTAATGGATTTAAATACCCGTGTATTTCTTTTTCAATTGCAATTTAAAATAATTTTTAAGCAAATTTTATTTTGTAGTGCTTTATAAGAAACTGATTTACAAGGTCTATAAATGAAAATGCATTTACTTAAACGTTTCTATTCTCGAAACTACTTTCACCTTATATCAGCAGATAGAAGGTATTGAATTTTGCTTTTGCTTATAACCTTTCGACTTTCGAAGAAAATTGAAATTTTTTTTACATCTCTATTAGTCTGTTTTGCAATCGTATGTAGAAAGGCAACGTATTGTGTTCTAACGTATAGACTTAATTTGTAGCAGTTCTTTCAATCAATCTTCCATTATAAACTACTACCCACACTAAGAAAATAAATTGCTTATGGATAAGGATTCACGTATTTTGCACCTTATCTACTCGTGGTATTTATAGCTAGCCGGAAACTTTAACTTTAAAGCGCAAATTCTTAACTATTAAGACGCTAGATTATGAAAAGCAAATGATTGATTAAACAGTAATAAATGTGCATTAATTGTTAAGAACTGCGTCTTTCTTCGTACTCAAAGTCGTACTTCTTCATAGTTAAGAGATCTTCTTAATTATTAAGAATCCTTTCTACTAGTGTAGTGACTGCCTCAGTTTAATACTGCATCCAATTACTCCATAGAACTCTATATTAAATTCAACGTAAGCGGTTGAATGTAAGCCTTCTACTCAAGTCCATAAATTAGGATTTGCTATTGAGGATTAACTTCGTATCCAGTGGCAGAGGACACCATTTAATATTGCACACGATGATCAAAGTGTCTAAAATTTAACTATTCCATCTTCTTTACGCAGTTCCATTAACGCTCACGTAATAAGAAATTCATCAAATCCCGAAACAACTTTCCAAATGTCGGGCTGCAAGATCTATCTCGCAAACAATGCAAAAGCCACGTGAGAAAATCCGTGTGCACCGAACAACTGCAATAAATCAAAAATTTTCAATCTCTCCGAAAATGTATCGAGCAACAGCCAAAGTGCGCTCGCTCGCCTCGACGCTCGCGTCACTTTCGAGGGCTTCCTTATCGCCCGATCGGAGAAATCAAGGGTCCGGCACTAGAGCAGCGATCGCTTTGCGCCCCGCCGAAACTTCGTCGTATCCCTGCACCAGCAGCCACTTCGTAAAATCTTCGGTAAAACTTTACAATTGGCAAACGTGAGTGGATGCTCAAATGTAGCCTTGAGAAAAGTTTCCCGTGGTACGTGTACGTACGGGACACCCGTTGCTGTACGTGTGACTCGCACGTATGGTGTGGGTGTGTGGGTAAGGACCATAGAATTCTCCCAACTCTTTTTACCTCTTTTGCGCCCGTCGCTATCTCTATCTCTTTCAGGTCCTTTTCTCTTTCTGTTTTACTCGCACCCTGTATCTTCTGTTCTAACCCTTTCACCTCGTATCTCTTGCTTTCTCACTTTCGCAAATATTTTCTCATTACTTTCGTCTCGCCGGCTCTATATCTATTTTTCCCTTCCATTTGGGAGGGCACTCGACGCTTCTCTCTTTTCGCATTAGTTATCGGAAAAGAAGAATAGCTTACGCTAGAGAAAACATTTTGTTGGAGGGAAAATAGTTTGTTTGACAAAAGTACAATTACTCGTATAGTGGTTGAGCTGCAATCTATTTGGCCTTTGTAATCTGAAAATTGATGTTACGCATACTCGGTTCAATTAATTAAATATTTTAGTTTATTTGTAGTGGTCTACAACACGAACTAAAGAACATCAAATTAGATACAGATTTAGAATGTTTCTAGAATTTCTTTTGAATTTCTTCTGGAACGAGTTGAAATTTTGTGCAATTTCATTAGATTTCATTCGGTCGAACGCATGTTTTAGCTAACCTGGAGGATTACAAGAAAATGAAAGTCGTTAGAATCAGATGTTTTACACGTAGAGTGTACATTGTCAGAATGTTGTTATAGTAACGTGCAAAGATTTATTCACGAAGAATTAACTAGGTTAGTTGCTGTTTACGGATAAAATGCATATTAATAATATAAAATAAGAAATAGAATTAATAATATTATGCAAATTAGATTCAATAAGAAGTCACATAACTGTTTTACATATTAAAATCGTTTAGCTAATTTACATATAAATTTTTGCATAAATTTAATAATCATTGATGCTGCAGAAAATATTTCTTAGTTAATAATTTTAAACTAAGGATTTCAATTATAGTTATATTATTTGTTAGTAAGATATTCAGTTAGCTAAACTTGAATTACATCCATATATCGATTCATATAGTCATGGAATGAATGTATTTAATACCATAATGTCATAATGAATATTGGTTATCAAGATCATTTATGATAGTCAAATCAAGGAATGCTTTTAACTGTATGAATAATCCAAAATGGAAGAAAAGAAAGTTCTATTTTGAGAAGACATTGAATAGTATTGGGTACATATCGGACATTCCTACAGTCAACATAGTCCGATTGACCGGATAGGAGAAAACAAAATGAACATTGGTAATATTTTTGAATCGTTTCTAGCTCCTTTTTATGACTTTAAAAGTAACTTTCCTTAGTTCTCGAAGCAACATTATAATAATGTTGGCACAATACAATACGCATTGTCCTATCTAGGCTTTATTTATAAGTAAGATAATTTTGAACTGTCAAACCGATAAAAATTCAAATTTTCCGCCTCAAATCTTTCCGAACAATCAATAAATAATTAATTATAATTAAAGTCAAGCATCGGATATGCAAAAATAGGACATCATTACCCTTCATTATATATTAATCTATCACTACAAGAAATTTTAAGTAAATATTTTAACACTTCCATGAATGTCATTTGAAAAGATTTTCCAGGTCGTATCAGAGTTAGCCTTAAGATGTTGTTAAAGTGGCATTTATAGACGCATTGATATTGTCACTTAAATATTTGCACAGTGATAGATCATCACAAAAGAAGGGACAACGATGTCCGAAATGCAAATAATTTGGTCTATGTACTTTTAGTTACAACAAATTATATATCCGTCTATCGTAAGATTGTCTCGGTTGCTAACCCTTCAAATAACAAACCAGCTTAAATGACTCCCTTCACCAGTTCTACTCATATTCATCTACAAAAATCATCCACAAAAGATATACAACACCAGCCGCCAAAACTGCAAAAGAAACCCCAGCTCAACCGATTGAAAGAAACACCATTTTCCCCGCTGACTTCGAAAAAGCAACCTCGCTCACACGAGTTACGTACTCGGCTCCGCGCGCTTCAGCGACCCTGCACCCGCGAAGAAGCGATCGACCCGCGCGTTTGAGCCACTTTTGCCGAGTCATTTCTCCTCGATCCTTGCACTCTCTCGCTGATCCTCGATACATACGTCTTCCCAGCTGGAGCCGCGGCTGTCTCCTCGTTTCCTTTCTATTCCTCTCGAGTGCCATTCGCGCAGTAGCAGCAGCAGCAGCCACGGATCGAACTGCAGGAAATGCAGCGGCGAGTCTCCGCGCGCGCAAAGAACGAGCGAACGAACGGCGCTGCGACGTCGTATTGCACCGCGCGGACCTCGTGCAGTGCACTTGTTCGAGGGAGGAGAAGAAAAGCCTCGGAGCGACGTGTAGTTTTGAGCTTTCGTCGCGCGCGTGGTGGGGAGGCGAAGATCGTTGGGGGGGATGAGGAACGAATTTTCGCGATGTATTGGGGCGAGATTTGCCGTTTTTCGTTTTTGCCGAGACAAAGCGTAGGTGTGGTGGTGGTTGTGGCTCGTCGAGGTGGAGCGAAGAATTTCCAATTTTGAGGAATTTTGGAAATTGGGTCGAACGAAATGGTATTTTCTTTTTGCTAGAATTGTCAGTTACGATTTCTTGTAAATTTATAGTCTTTTTATTAAACTATTATTTAATTGTATCGATGCTTTTCGTTGTTTATTATAATTAAGTATATTTTAAGTACATTTATTACCATAGTACCATGTATTCATATACTATATTAATCAAATACACGATGTAGCGACCCTGGTAGAAATCTAAGCTGGTATCTAGCCCGATATTAGCTAGATTTTCTAGATCTGCTTTAATTCTGGTTAAGGAATTAGATTCAAATCAGTTATAAACGACATGCTTTTCAGCTAATTTCTAGATGGATTCTGCTTCACATTCTAGTTAATATAAAATTGATAAAATAAGTAATTTATGTATTGATTAATAATGGAAATAATTACATTTTTATAAAAATCGAAGTAACAAGCGCTTCTAATCATCCTAACATTAAGTATTTTACTAAATTAAAGTTTAAAATGTACCTTAAATAATATCCAGTATAGTCATGGAGGTTAGGTAATTTGTTTACATAATGACGCGTGTATTTAAAAAGTATTATTTATACAAAAAGTACCAAAGCTCCGTTGATTAAGTTATCTAATTCACTAATTTTCAGAAGGGAAATTATCAGTTATCAAATTTTTTTAGTATTGCATATGCGAATTTCTATACGCTCATAAGTTGCTATTTGTTGATAAAAATATTTATATTGACGGTATTCTATATTGAACATTCAATAAAGTATAATAATATGTATTTTTGAAAACTAATAAATTATAGAAACAAAATATAAATAGGTTAGAGTTGCAGACAAAATACGTACTTACTTAAAGCATACGTTTAAGCAGATTCTAGCCAGATAGTAGCTAGAATTTGGTTTATTGATAGCTTATTAATCTGGCTAATAATTAATAAGCTAACCAGAATTTCTAGCTAACTTTCCACCAGGGGAATGTTATTTTTTATGCAACGTAGATATGTCTACCAAGAGACAAAATTGTAATGGTACTCGTACGTATAATATGCAAATATAGAAAAACGGTCAATTAATAACAAGCGATGCAGATAAGAATTTGATAAGTCAATTTTGTTAAAATACTTCTTATGTAAATTCATGAGCTTTTACGGAATTTTCCCCTTTACGAACCAGCTAAACAGGTCATTTTTTTTTCATTCATATTTTCCATGCTGTATCAGAGTATGTTAATGCGACGGGTTGCATGTTTTGACTTGATTACATCTACAGTAGCCGCGAGCATAAATTGTATTCGCCCGACTCTTATAGAAAATAGTAATTTTTTGAAAATAATTTGAATTTCGTAAACTAAGTTTATCAAAAACGTTCGCGACAGTTAAGATAAAAAATACAAACGAGCTCTGTTTTATGATAACAAAATGTTAATAGCCCAGTAAATTGATTAATGATATGTATGTAAATATTAAATAGACAAGTATTTCTATTTCTTTTCACCATTAACTTTTTTCAATGCGACAGCTGAAAAATTACACTTTTTAAGGGATATTTTAAAAATGAAAATAAGGCCTGGTATTATATCCGGGAATTTTCGTACTTAATATTATTTCATATTAAAAATATTCAACATTTTAAAACTTTTATGATTTTTTTGTAAGTATAATTAATAATTATATTTACCAACTGAATTACTTATACTGAGAGAAATTGAGCCCTTCAATAAAATTTGATTAATTGTTAGTGCAAATTATTTGAAAAAACCTATTTATTAGAACTAAGGAAACTAAAAACAATGATTTGATTAATTTGAGTGTTGCAATTTTATTTAAAATAATGTTTATCACATTTCTCCCAGAACAAGACTATGATGATTCGAAATAGTTTTACTTAATTTTAGTATATAAAATAGCGTATGCAAATATAAAAGCTTCTCATAAATAATACATTCAAGTCAAAACCTTTTATTTAGTGAAAAAAATTTTCTGGGGTGCTATATTTGGTATAAACTGACTTGTTCCTTATAGTGCAGTGAGCCGAATAAATGTTTAAATCGGTTTTAAATAGTTTTATTCTTATAACGTTTTATCAAATACAGTTTACAATATCATCAACCACGCAAATACAAATAAAAATTTAAAATATGTTGTTATAAAAAGAATAAAAAATCTAAAAAATAAAAAGTATTAATCTTTTTCTAAAAGAGCAAATATTATTTGAATCGACATGAAAATAATTACTGAAGAGTTTTCGGGTCTGCTGATTATGAATCTGCTACCAGAAAATTTATGATCGTGAATCCGATACGTCGGTTGAATGCACAATATTTTTTAATATTGTAGTTCTGTCATATGGGATTAGCGATTTTTAATTTTTAAATGATGCCTACAGGTTCGCAATTAGTGATCTCGAAAACTGTAGAAATTATGCTCTTTGGTTTATAATTATGTAATGAAGAAGTTCTGCATTCTGAAGCATCTACATGCAGATGCAATTTTTGTACACAGAAGAGTTAATGAAACAAGATAGTTACGATCAATGGAATAGTTTATGAAATACGACCTGCACCAGTATTGTCTAAGATGCACAATTAAGTGCTATATTTAATGAAAAATGTAAGTTTTCCAGTCACGACTTTTTAATTCGCGAAATTTAGTATTATTTCTTCTATATGTTGAAAATACACATTTTTAGATTTTTGTTGGAAAATCTAGTCTAATATCCCTCATCAGACACTTATGCTTTCTATAGCTTAATTTAAAAAATACGATTATTTTTCGGCTTCTCGGGTAAGCATGCCATTCTTCAAGCTTCTAATTCACACATTTGAGCACCAAACCTCACAACAAACCCGATGATAGATACATTTTCATAAAGATACAACAATCTCACCACTATCCTAGAATTCTTCACTCGTTCCACCACTTATCAATCAAAAACCCCCCCAAAAAAAAACCCTCCACAAAATCATTCCCAAGACGACACTGCACTCGCCTCCCCTCGCACTTCCGCTCACATCCAGACGCGTGGGAGTAGTAATTCGGCGAATTGGTGCACCGCCAACCTCTCGCTCTCCCCCGAGTACACTCCCCTCTCATCCTCTCCCTCAGGCAGATCGGATAACGCGTCGCGCGGAAATTGCAGCGCAGGGACTTTCCTCCTCGCGGGCCGCAGGTGTCCGATCGCACCGCTAGACGAGTGAAATCTTCGCGACGCTGCTGCATTTCTGCCGATTCGCCGAAAATCCGAGACGGTGACGGCGACAGGCTTTCACGTCGGCGGTGACGGGGGAGGGAGGGAGGGCTGTGCCCCTTCATTACCGAACTCCGATTTCGGGGGATTGCAATTATTGCAGCGGGAGCTGCGGGTCGCGGGTTTGACGCGGAATGACATTTGATATTAACGCGGGTGCGGCTGCTGGCTGTTGGGTAGGTATTTTGCGGTGTGTTGAATTTGATGAACGAGATTGTAATTTGGGATTGTGGGGGGGGGGGGGGGAGTAACTGGTATTAGAGAGATTGGTGTGTGAGAAAATTAGCTCTTAGGTTTGAGGTCGGTGTATGAGTTGTAAGATAGAAAATAATGCCGAATCGTGCAAATTTCGTTGGTTAGTAGGTGCTGTATTCATATAAATAAGATGTAAATTTTCAACGATTTTGCAAGCCTCGTTAAAAAGTTTTTCCAATTTTAATTTTTATGTTCATATGGAGGTTTAATATGGTGGGCTATAAACGTATTTTGAGCAAAAAAATAGGAACTTTAAATGGACAGTCTTGAATGATTTCATATTTGTTCACAGGCAGTCATGGGCCAGTATCTAATGACAAGTATCTAGTTACATGAAATGATACGCAAAGTATCTTTTCTCAAAAATAGCAGATATTCCACAAGTGACTACTTAAAATCAGGGTGTTACAGTAACTTCAAAGATGAAGATACAAAGAAGATACAAGATACACCTGTATCTATGTCAGAAGTATCTAGATATAGTATCTTTTCGTAAATTTAGGTTTTAACAATAGGATGTCTTGCACAAAAATTATTAAGAAATGTTTTCCTGTGTGTTTCGGAGATTTTGTTGAAAAGTATCTAGTACCTTCAGTTTTTAGATACTTTGTATCTGATTTAAAGATACTCATTGCCCATCACTGTTCATAAGTAACTGATGATCAAATAACATTTAAAAATAATCTTTAGAATGTTTGAAAATAAAGTAAATCCCCTTTAACACGAAGTTGAACGGACTGGGATTTAAAAACTTGTTTGCGAACTTTGAATCATAATTTATACAGATTTACAACCATCTTATTGTAAAATATTATTATAACTTTTAAATACGTATATTAAACTTTTAATTGCGATTCTGCAGCCCATATAACTTTAAATATCCCAACTCTAGTGTAATTTCAAACTTCGAAAAGATTTTCAATGCTGTACAACTCCATGACACATAAAATCAAGTTTGATGATCTAAAGAACACAGCGAATTTAATGTTATTTTAATAAGAAACTTTTTTTATCTCATGCGTCTAAGATAAAAAAAAGTTATGAGCATAAGTTAAATTATACATGCATTTGATAAATATTATTTTAATAAAACTTACTATGATAGAATTAATTATCCACGATAAAATTCATTATCCATGATAGCGAAACTGAATCTTTTATAAAAAATGTTGCAGTATAATAATGATCGTTATTATGCGTCTAAATTTATACATGAAAACCAAAAATTGAATTCCTTATGTAAAACTGCATGAATTAGTCTCCAATACTAAGAATGATTTAACGTTTATTTTGGTTAACTCAATTAATCAATTGCACAGAAAATAACTAGATAACTTTTCAAATTTTATTTATGGTTAAAAAAATTTTAATTAAGCTTTAGAGTGTGCATTTTTTTTGAAGACTTGTCTGTAATGCGTGAATACAAAGTTAACATTCAGATAATGCAAGTATTCGTATTTTTCAGATTTATACTTAGTATGAAATATATTCATTTCATTTAGAATATAAATTCGAATGGATATAAATTAATACACGAGATCCAGTTTCACTATATAATCTTCAATTGAGAGTATAATACATGAGTTCCGCAATACAACTTACCTGAAACAGAAAACAAATTTTTATTATTAAATATACATTTAGAAAAATATATATATAAATATTTTTATTATATATCTGATGTAATAAATCAACGTCAATTTCTCTTTGTAAAACATATTTTCATTTTGACAAATATGATTGATCACATGAGTATGATAAACAAATTAAACAACTTTCCAGACAGTTTCTGACGTAGCAACTTATACGTCATATTGTACGAGTACATTACATTTCATCTCATTAAGTCTATTAATTTTATGATTTATATCATGATATAATGGAAAATCGAAAAGGCTTATAAAAAGTTAATACAACAATCAATTATTTATTAATTAAACAACCAAAAGTAGCCAACTTATAAAATAAACTTTATCAATAAATCGTGTCACTAATACCTGTGTACACCTAAAAGAATCACTTTACACCGAATTTTTTTTTTTAACAAAATAATTATACCTGTTCGTTCGAACCCTTATAATTAGCTGGCAGAACTGTTTCAAACAAAGATAAGCGATACATGCAATACAGCGATAAATTCAACTTCCAGTGATTTCTCTTTCACAATACGCAATTTACAATTTCATCGAGAAATGCAAGCTCGACGCGCCGTATACTGCAATTATTATTATTCACGTGATAGAATAAAAGTGCGCGTCGGAGTGTAATGAAAGGCAAAATGTACGAGCGAATAATTACGAAGCAGCGTATTACCCTCCGGGCAATCGAGGACCAGCGGCATATAATTCAAACGGAGCCCGATATAACGGAAGCGTCGAATGCCAGAGACTGCTGGAGTATTTTAACGAGTGAATAGGGTCAGCGTATGGGTGTACGTCGCGCGAGGATTCGGCCGCATTCCTATCCTCATTGCGTCTTACTTAGGTGGACCCGCGGTGTAATGAGTTGCAATGAATCTTGTGGCAGTTCATTAAGATTACGATGCGCGTGGTTTTATTTTGTGTAATAGATAGGTGATAGATAGGTGATTCATGAGAGGGAAATTAAAATTAATAGAAGATATGTAGATTTTAAAGGCAGAAGGTACTAAAGTTTGAATTTTCTAAAGTATTTAATAACTTTATGCGGTATTGCACGTTTGTTTGTAATATAAAAACATTGCTTTTGTGTAAAAAGTGTAAAAAGAAAGAGGGTAATCCTGAAAAGTTTTTGGGTAACAAATCATTTGTCTCAGCTTTAAATTTGAGCACACTTGGATTTATTTATCATTTACCGTTAAATGATTACGAAATTGAACATAATTTTTTGTTATCAAAGATGAATAATATGCAATTGTACTTAAGAACCTGAAAATATGTATCAATGATTTTAAATAAATGTTTACTAATATTTCCAACATAATTGTAAATAGAAAACCATAAAAACGCAAATCTGATTAGATATATTTAAAGTTTGTTACTTCTAAACTTAAATGTTAACTTATTTATTTGTTAAAATTTGCCGAATTAAAAAAAATTTAAATCTTAGGGGATTTAAAAAAATAAATTGTTGTACCAAATCTATTGAAAATTTCGATATGTATTTAGCATTATTTAATACAGTTACAAACATTTTTTCACGTCAAAATATTGACTTATACTGGAGATATAACGCATTTCTCGGAGTTCCATAAAAATAAGTAGTTCAAGTGCTGCAGCGATAAGTACTTTTAAAAAACCACCCGCGATTTTGTCAAAAAAGAATTAAAAGAAACCTCCGTCAAATTTCCCGCACAGTCATATACTAACAGAATCTTTTTGGTTTTTGATTTCAGATGATTTGGCTTTGAGTTATCGTGATCAGTGCATGACACATCTACAACAGCAGGCTTCCTCAATGTGGCCCTAACATCCTTAATTTACAATATTTTTGAATGAAAAAATCATAATTGTTGCTTTAAATAAGTATATTTGATATTAACATTTTGTTTTAGAAAAAAATAAATTGAACTCTATTATAAAAATCTTCGAAAAATAATGTCTTTTTCACTTCCTAACTAAGCATAATCCCTTAAGTCAGAGTACTTGAAATTTAAAGAAATGAAAACGGTGTCAAACTAGATTAGATTTCCTATATCAAGAACTAGGATTTTGAAAAAATATTGAAAATTAAAAAAATGGCAGTGTTTAAAAGAAAGGGTTCAAATTTTACAAAAAGACATGCCCGTTTTTTGCATTTCAAATTGACATTTGTTAACGGATTGAAAATATCCTAGTTGATGGTATGATAAAATATATATTAAATATGCCTAATAAATTTGAAGTTGATTCACTAATTTGTTCGAGAGTTATGACTGCAGCAAATTTCAAAAATGGTGATACGAAATAAGCTTGTTTAAAATTTTAACCACTAATTTATTTGTTATAATACTTTGGGATATTATTTTACAGATGTTAATCTATCGAAAAATGCACCAAGCAAAATTCGATTTTTCCAAACTGTCACACGGGGTAAGTCCCTTAAGCGATTGTTTATATGCAGTATGATTTTAAACTTTTGATATTATATTTGAAAATTATTCAGATTTGCAGTGAGGCTCTGTAATTTATGTAGCTTGAATTGTTTTGCATATGTATATTGTATATAATTTATGAGCCCTACGTATTCCGTGGATTAAGCTGCTTTAGTCCTCACTCTTCAATTGTATTGAATATCGCTACATATATTAGTCAAACTTATTGATAATATGAGTATTTGCTTGTTCATGATTATAACTGAAAATCACGCTTATCTTCTCATACGATAAGTGATACTTTATTTATCGCTAACATTGATTTTTACTGATCAACATCGCATTCAAAAATACATTTTATTCCATTAAAATAATACCCCAAAGAATAAATAATGTTTAACTTAATATAATTATTATTTCATTGTAGCGATAATAATAGTAATGCTGTTTATTTATTTCAATGCCGACAGATACTAATTGACCTGTATACATGCTATTGAATTGAATTTAAAGTCATTATGATAATTTGTGCATTAAATACTTAACGATACACTAATGATTTAATGCATTATGATAGATTTAGTTAAAGACATCCAAATTACCAAGTAAATGCTTATACAATGCAATTTAGAATTCTTGCAGATTTATTCTATATCAAGAATAGAACATTTAGAATAAGTTATCTCAAAATCCAATTTATTAAATTTAAAAAAATAAGTTTTTCCCAAGACCTTTAACTCTTAAAGCAGCAACCTTTTGCTCTCCAGATAATCACGGTACCAACTCCGTGATTGAACTGACAATGGTTTACGCTATTCTGAACCATTCTCATTACTTTTACGACTCTACGAAATTTTCAATCTTTATAACTACTTTTATATTACTTAGTAGTAATGAATATTGCTTAATGACTTCATTGTTCGATTATGAAACTTTTATAGTGAAAGATTATACCAGCATTATAGAGTATAAAGAATAATTTTTCACACGTTTTCTTTGATTCTCAATTTTGTATAGGATTCAATTTCTTGTACGGTTAATTTGAAGCATTCTAATTTTATAATACTAACTATAGCGTAAACACATTACAATTTCAATTTAAGCTTGCATATGTTACCATTTAACTAAAGACTATATGTAATACAATTCCAACTTGAAATAGTGTTATTATTTTTTATTTAACACTTTGACGTGAACAACGTTCGAAACCGTATAGTTGTGACATAGTTTCTACTTCATTTTCTTAAACGCTGAATTAGAATATTAATTATTTTATTTTTTATGTATACTCAGTAACGTATGATCAATTATTTCAGTGCTTATTCAGCTTACAAAGTAAAAAATTAGGCAGGCAATCGAACAAAATATATTTTAAGACGTTACTACTACTAATGCACGATTCGCGTTAAAGGATAGAAAAAACTGCTTTCTAATCACTTATTATAAATAAACGGTGTCAGTTTTTTTAAACAAACTTTATGAACCAAAAAATTATTAAAGAATTTTGTTAAATAATGTTACAAATAATAAAGTTCTTAGATTCCGAATAAAAATCACATAGGTTTTTGACGGGAACCAAGAATCTTATTCATAGTAAAAATAGTAGTTAACGTAGTAAACTGAAGCAAGCTAACTCAAGATAGAATCGTATTGCAAGCTTGAGTTGGAATTATATTACATACAACCTCAAGGTGTAATTGTAATGTGTTTACGCTCCAGCTAGTAATTATACGAATAGAAGGCGTCTTATTCTAGTTCACATCATCGTTGCAAATTAGATGTAAAGTCGTCAAAACTAATTTTATTAACTTATATATAATAAAACCTCACAAATTCATCACAATCATCATACTGTGACTTTCATTGCAAATGCCATAGCAGTGCACTCATCTCCATAAAAATTCCCAGCTTTCATACACAATAAACATAGTTAATCATTAAAAAAAACCTAACATTCCATTCCAACTACAACCCACACAACCCCAAAATCCTAATTTCACCAGCACCCAAGAAATCGGCAAATCGTCCATCACCCCCATCCAATTCGTCCAGCCACATCAACCCAAAAAGCTCCATACCCACTCGACCTTTTCGCTCTGGCTCACCTCTCTCGCGTATAATTTATTGACAAGACCGCGGCGGCGGCGCGGGCGCATAGCCAAAGTGAATTCGAACAGCATCGGCGGTCCCCACGATTATTAATTATCGAGAGAGAGAGAGAGAGAGAGAGAGATAGATGTAGCGCGGAGAACGTTTACGCGGCTGCACGGCTGCGGTGCGCGTGCAATTGGCTGTTTCAGCGGGCTCGGATTCAATCAGCGGTGAAATTAAATCAAAATGCGCGAGCATGGCCAAAGTGAGCGAGAGAGAGAGAGAGAGTCGTGCGTCACACGATTTTAATTAAAGCCACCGCAGCAATCGCTAGACAGCTTGATCTGCGCGCGCTCGCGTGGGGCATAAGCCAAGGATGCGACGCTGCGTGCGGCTGCGGGTGTATATATCGGCTTTTCCGCGGTGAGTGGGTGTGTATGGATTTTAGAATTGTATTGGGAAGAGGGTTTCTTTCGGACATGGTGCAGTGGAAGAAGTATCTGTCCGAGCATAGTTCTGTGCGTTTGTTATTCATTCGCGGGGCTTTTAAGACAGGTGAATGAATATGTGTTTACAGTTAGGGAATTGAGAATTGGATTGGTGAAGGTTTTATGTTGGAGTACACAGCTTATTAGATAGCTTTTATATATTAATTTATATGTTTAAATATATGTATGATGAGGGTAAAAGAAAATCTTTCAGACTCAATTTGTTTATTAAAGTTGTGTACGATGTAGAAGCGTAACATGTTTCATGCATTTGTTATGGAACCTTATACAATAGCAGGATATCAAACATTTTTTTACCGTTATGGAACGCGTATTTCAGTAGAATGGTATTTTATAATACGTTGATTCAAATGCACGGCTTTCTTTGTAAGAAAGAAACTTCTAAAGAAACTTTTCCAGCACTGTACGTTTCCTCAACTATAAAGTCAGCAAACTGTTAGCACAACAAATTGGGGTTGAAAACAAATTTTTTATAACACGTGCATTGAAAAGACCTCTTTTCAATAGAAAATAGAAAAGCCCATAGAAAGTCGAGAATTTCGAGCGTCTATGCGCGGCGGGCAGAATGTTTTTTATATTTTTATATATTCCTCGACTCCCACTCGTGCTCAATCATCATCCTCGCATAGGAAACCCCGATTTTCTGCCCTTATTGCACAATGTACTATTATTTTCGTTTAGTTATGAATTCATTTGGTAGACATCCTAATCAGATTTGTAATGCAATTTGAATTTTTGAAATTAAATTTTATTTAGAAAAGTTACAGCACTCTAAATTCCCTTTGTGATATCACAATCCTAACGACTTCAAAGGTGCTGTCGAATGATCGTAACGTCATGAGAAGCTTGAGAGCGTCAAATCTCTTTCAATTTTTAAAATATTGATAAAAGTCCAAAAGTTTACAAAGGAAATATGCCACGACCTATTCAAATATGCTGTTAGTTAAGAATGCTTTTTATTTGAATTCAATATTTCTTAATAGTTAGTAAATTATGACTTTAAAAATGTCCCAATTCTTTTTACAGTTGAATGCTGATTTATTAAGATTAAAAAATCTGATTTATAATACAACTAATTTTTGATAATATTCCAACTGAAATAAATTAACTAATAGTAAGCAAACTCTTCTCTCAGTGTAATTTTATACTTTATTGACTTAGAGTATTTTATGCAAGTAATTTAAGGATATCAGGTTACAAAAGTAATTCAAACTCCGTTGCGGTTTAATTAATTTTCGTCTGATTGGCTTAAATCAAATATAATTCAGCGACTAGTTGCGATTTAATCTTTCACTACCTCTATTACTAAATATAGACTATTTAACTTGAATTCCAGAGATTAAAAATGTTCCCAGAACCATTGCTCTTAAGGTTATATTATAAAGCGCAAACTATAGTCAGATATTGTACCGCGAATCTGATGTAACCGATTAAAGTGCAAGGAAGTTGTCACAAAATTGAATAGGAATTTTAAAAGTAGCATTTACAAATTTTTATTCATATTATTATTGACCTTCAAAAATGGAAATAGTTTATGCTATGATTTCTTTATATTCAAAAATTTTACAAGGTACTATCTTTTTAGTTTATTTTAAGAACAATATATGTGGGTACTGAACAATTTAAAATAAT
Source organism: Gastracanthus pulcherrimus (assembly GCA_949152435.1). Taxonomy (NCBI): domain Eukaryota; kingdom Metazoa; phylum Arthropoda; class Insecta; order Hymenoptera; family Pteromalidae; genus Gastracanthus; species Gastracanthus pulcherrimus. The sequence goes on along the minus strand of OX424575.1, from coordinate 159,073,601 downwards.
TGTATTTTTATATATTTTTCAGATCATAATACCAAAGTGATTCAGAACTTTTCATACCATGATTTAGATTTAGATAGTAGATGTAATAGTAGACAAATCAAATGAATAAATGTGAGGCATATATGTTAAAACGGCATTAATTTTAAAATTCCACCATTTCTTCCTTCGGGTAACTCCTGAGGCTTCTTATTGTCTGTAAATGAAATCAAAAATGAAAAAATCGTTTTTGGTCGACTAACATTCATACGTACTACTAAAAGATTGCTTTCCGTACAACGTTCACGCATGCACGCATATCGGGCTTAATTTTGTTAGTCACTTAAAAATTCGATCCCTGCTCCCTGAATCATCTGGACAAATCAAGTTAAATCCCAGCCAAATCCACTGCCCTGCTCTACCAACGCTTTCATTTCTACTGCATTTTCAACGGTTTTCAGCTTTCGACCATTCGCTTCCAGCCGTACCGACCAATTTGCCATTATACACGGAAAGAAAGAGATCAACCGCGCGGAATAAATATTCAGCGAGGTATAGCGCTTGGACCGATCGATATATCGATAGGGGAGGTGGTCGCAAGGATTGCGCATAAGCCCCGAGCGCGGTACGTACGAATTTTCGTCATTTCGGACGCAGGCCAGCGACTCTATGCATTTATATTGGCAGTGCCAGGCGTGCGGCTCTGATTGCACTTTGCCTCTTGCATCTTGGGATATTAAATGCATAATTTATTCGGGCTCCGATATGGAGGCGTGTGCGCAATGCTCCCGGGGCGATTCTTTCGTTCTTTTTTCCTTTTATCCGATATTTTCAACTTGAGCGTTCCGTTCGATTGTTTGTTATTTGCGTGCGTGTTTTTATTTATTTTTAAATCGCATGTACAAGATGAAATCGATTGCCTATAGGCGCAGGTGTGGGCGAGAAGTAAAATACCATTGCAAAATCGATATCGCGCGCGTGAGAACGTCAATGTTTGCTAATTTTTCAGCGAAACGGACCCGTGTATTTTTGCAAACTGCGCCAAACATGTGTACTGTATTTCATGAGCGTGAGCCCATTTGTTGTGTATAATTATTTTATCTGCAAAATTAAACTCAAATATTTATTTCTCTCGTAACAATAAAAGTGTATAAATATGAAAAATTTAAAAGAGAGTTTGGTTTGAAAATACAAAATAAATATTAGTTAGAAAAACGAATTTTTATTTTTTTAGCGTTACCGTAGAAATGAATATCGTGCTTGCAAATTAAACTAATGAAGCAGAATTTCACGCAAGATCATTTTTTAATAAATAACACGAAACGAAAAGCGGTGTTGGTCAAACAGAATTTAACGCAAAAAATGTATTTAGTAATTAACGTCAAACGAGAAACGTATTATTGATCAAAAAGAATTTGTAACATAGAAATGCATAGTTGCATTTCAGATTCAACCAGGCCATCCAATTCGCTTAGATGAATAAATAAATATTTGGATTGTTACATAGGAGAAGTATAACAATGAGGATTATTTTAGATCAAACTACGTATGTAAATAAAATCTGCTATTGAACGTTGCTTAATATAAAATTTATAAATAAACTACGAATGATCAATTTGAATTTCTTTAAAAATTTAGGTAACACTGATAGAAATAAATTTTATTCATAACCGGTAATTGATAATTAATACTTATAAATATACATTAATAGCTAGTGACTGGCTCTTTCATCTTCTTTATGGAAATAGATGGAAGAGCTGAAGACAATATCCATGAAAACTACCGAATTTAAATAGTTCATAATCCTCAAATATTCATGCATCCTTTACATTATTTTGGATGGTTTATAATATTAAAACAAATTAATATTTTTATACAGAACAATTCTCAGTCTGCTTTATTATTTTTTGTCATTTCTTTACTGTAGTATGCGTACCATTTAAAATAAAGTTAAAATTCTCCTAAATTAAAAACCGCTACTAATTGCTTTAGCAAAATGCTTTCTCAAAGAGAGATCTTAATAAATCGAGTTTGAGAATTTAATAACGGAAATTCGGATTAAATAAAGTAAATATAAAGTTAACACATTAGACACACGCGTTTAAGTATTGCTAGTCTGAGATAATCTTAAAACTTAATTAATATAATTTTCATCATATCTCTACACGAACATTTATTGTAGTCATTTTTTATTTAATATTGTTCATTAAATAATAATACACTACTGATTTTTAATAGTATATTTTATATATGAGGTCTACCAGAATAAAAACTTATTTCTAAATTTACTAAAATTACCGACTTTGGAAAAATACGTATTTAAAATCCAATTGTATTTCTTCCACTAATATAGCGTTCAGGTAATTACTAGATATATGAATTGGAAGAAAATTGTGTGTATTTTAAGAAAACGTACATATATCAATTGAAAGGAAGTTATGTGTACTTTATAAAATAGTATATTGTGTACCATGGAGTAAAAGTAGGCTTTTTTCGCCCGCGTGTGAGGTTTGCAATCCGAGTCGAAGAGCGAGCACGAGAAAGCACGAGCCGAAGACGAGTGCGTATTGCGAGCTGTAGACGAGTATTGCAAACACACAAGGGCGAAAGAGGCCTTTCCCCCATGATGCACACCGTATTTTTTGTCAAATATGTATTGATAACGCGTTTCTTTATGCCTATGAAGCGAAACTAAATTTGTCCGTTCTTCGACACGGTGCAAAAACACGCTTATTATATTGCAAAATCAGGCTATACTAGAGTGTTTAGGCCCACCTAAACATGTGCTATCATCCGGATGATACTTGATGTTTAGGAGCCCAAACCCGCTTAGAGCTGATTTTCGAAAATTTACTTTTGCACCCGCCGGTCGAAAAACGGCAACTTTAGTCCCGCTACATGGGCATGGAAAAGCGCGTTTTCATGCAAGTATGACAAAAACGTACATTTTCAACATATTTCACGTATAAAAAAAAGAAAAAATTTTGTTCGATCTTTGATACTTTTTGTAAGTGACTATTTTTTATAAAAAATGTACTTTTTATTATCGAATCAGCTACAAAATCTAATCAGATCTAAGTTAAGCGATACGTCATATGTCTGCGAATTTTCAGCTCATAAAATGCTTCCCTTGAAAAGTTATCGTGACACAACCTTTTGTCACATACACACACATACATACATACATACATACATACATACGGGCAGACATTTTTTAAAAACATGTTTTTCTGTCTCAGGAATCTTAAAAATATAAAAAATCATCAAAATCTCTGATAAAAAATTTTCATCGTCAGAAAGCTTTCTCTTTGAGAAAGCAAACCGAACAAAACAATCATATTACTCGCCAACCTCACATACCTTTACAAAACGTACAATATATCTAAATAGGCTCTCTTCCTCTGAACCAATCTCTGATTGCTCACTACACAAACCAAAGAAATCATCACCACCGCGCAAACACACTCAAAACACCCACGTCCACAGCCTCTAATTGACGCATGTCAAAGCTCGGACACGGCTCCTCGCTGCTAAATATACACGCATACATCCACGCATATCCTCCGCTACGTCCAAAACCAAGCACGCGCACATTCTCCAAAAGAATTAAAAAGTAAAACCCGCCGTGGACAGGCGGAGAAGACGCACGGCAGAAGGAAGAGGCAAAAGGCAGCCGCGGCAGAGGAAGGAAGGAAGGAAGGTCCGCGGCACGCGTAATGAATCACGTTGCGCATACGTTATCTCTATCCGGGCTTGCTTTTCCAGCTATCCGGCACTGGCTTACGCGCACGGTGTATAATTCAAGTTTTCCTCTGAGCTACTCGGGAGGGTGCACGTTGGTACGTGTGTGTGTGCGGCGGGTTAGGACGAGGCGACTGCTGCTGCCGCGGCGCGCTCGGGTTAGAAATTACGCGCGATTATGCTGGTTGTTTGGGGACCGAGGGGTTTTTTAATCAACTCGCGTTTGAGGGTGTTTCGGAGATGATGCGAGTGTTTATTGAATTGAAAGGTACGTATGGTGCTTTTTGAGGAAGATTAGTTTTGGTCCGTCTGGAGAATTATTGAGTCTTGCGCTGATAAGAGTATTTGTTTGTGAGTCTGAACATGCTCGGCTTCGAACTACTTGTGTATTCGGTAAATCTTATATTCAATGAATTTATTATAATTCTCGTTTGAATTTAATATAACAATTTTTTTATAATCCACTATTTACTTATTAAACTTATTTAATAATGCCTTAAAAACATTGCAAATGTTATTTCATTGTTTTTTCACTTTAAAATTATTAAGCCATTGTAATAATCGATGAAAAATATTTGCCTATAAATAACTTTCAATGGAAATATAATTTATTCTTTCTCTAACTGATATTGAATATTATAAAAATTTGTTGTTGCAATTACACACTGAAGATTTATTATCACTAAAAGTGTAGACACGGAATTGAGGTGAGTACTAAAAATATTAGCGTAGATGTCCAAATTTTTAGATACAAATTGAAGCCTAGGTATTGACACTGAATTTATCAATCAAATGAATGAATGCTTAAATATAAAGAACTATACCTCAACTATTTTAAGAACTGTGTATTTGGCCTTATCCAAGGCATACCTACGCCTTTACAATTAATAATTCGTATTTAATGTCAATTCGGTCTCATAGTGTGCATGTGCACTGAATGCTTGAGTTTAAACACTACATTATAGGTGTTTATACCGACAATTCTATTGAAAACATCCAAAGTTTTGTGAATAAACACCAAAACATTCGTAGATACACCAAATGACCCTGAATTATTCTCCAAAAAACGAAGCATCATTCCCGTAAACTACATAATTGCGAGATTTGTACAAAAATACAATATCTAGCATACACAATACAAAAACATCGCCCTAACGTCTTCACAATCGCGACCCCCCACGCACGCTCCGTCTACATTCCGCTCTCAAGCAAAACCCGCTCATAATCAACTACACGTCGCATACATAATAATCAATTTGCATCACTCATCAGCGCGTAGACCCGCGCTGACGCCGAGTGGCTCGGTAATCCTTTAAGAAGACTATACATACCTCCCTAGATCCACTCTCCGCGCGCGCGCGCTCTCGCCTGTGCGAGATTCGCCCAGCATCCCGCAGAACCTGTACATGCGCGCGATGTCGTCGGCGTCGTTGCACCGATCGTAGAAGCAATTTGCACGCTCCCGAGACGGCTGGGTTCTCGTAATACGCGCGGGATTTTGCGTAATCGCGCTTGTTACGTGGATGGTTATACGTTGGAACGGATGCGGGTGAGCTGGTGGTTTTTGAGTTTGCGCGGGAAAGTGTGTGCGTGTGTGTGCGTAGAGATTGCCGCGCGAAATAGGTGCACGAGAGTGTGATTACGAGTAACAAGCGAAGCTGCTTTATTTGCGATTGATTGGTATAAAGTGGTTTAATTGGGTTGTGAGCTGGGTGGATACAAGTTGACGTTTTATGAGTTTATATGGGCGCGGGGGCTGTGTTTACTTTATGTACTGTTTTATCGACCGAATAATAAATGATCGACTATAATTCTATAGGGGTTAAAGGCACAACGACAAAAGGCCAATTTTTATGTTATTGAGATATTATTAAGTTTCAAAGTTTTTATTTTCTATTTAAACTAATGTTAAAATGTTTATACCCGTGTAAAAAGAATAAGTCTGGGACAAGTCTGGCTAAAGTCTGGCTCAGAAAGTCTTGCAAGAGTCTGGCTCGGAGACGATCCCAGACCTTTGGTAATAAATTCAAAACATAAACATAGCGTTCCATCAAGTCTGCAGTAATCTAAATCTTTGTCTATTTTTTTATGAATATTTAAATTTCATAGAGGATTGCAATATTTAAAAAACTTTTCCCATGGTTTAATCCAAAACTATTATTTTTTACAATTCCGGTCGATATTAACATTAGTGGCTTAATTACTTGTAGGTAGAAATAAGTTTTCATGACATAATTCAACAAAAGTCTTTTGCCAGACTTTTGCTAGACTTCTCCCAGACTTTTTCTTACAATTTCTTTTCCTACTGTTTATAAACTGTAGAATAGTCACTTATTATTACACTTTCTTGATTTTTTGCCTTTTCATCTGCAAATATACTATGTAAGAATACCAAAAACGTCCAAAACTCAATTTTCAAAGAAAAGTGAACTTATGTAATTACGCCCGGAATCCACATAATTATTATAAAAATACTCATAATTGGTATAATTAAGAATAATTAAACTTTCAAAAAAGTTTTTAGATTTTATGTTTCAAATGTACTTTTAAAAATAATTAGAATGAAATCTCACTGGATGACGACAAAATTTTGTTTTAATTATTTTTAAAAGAACTGTTAAAATACATGTTTTAAATATTGTACGCTGGTAAATTCTTTCTATACTTTAGGCAAGTGAGTTTGGATTTTGCATTCATATAAGTGTTTTTATGAATTTAGGCGATTGTTCATTTCAGAATCAGAAAAATTCTAGGTGGTACATTAAAATTTTGTATTGATTGTTCCATCACTATGAGATGGAATTACATGGTTCAAATATAGCTATTTTTTAAGAGTCTTTTTTGGAGAAAAGGACGAAAAAGAAAAAAAGCTATAAATTAACCCATTTATGTACTCATAATCTTTGAGTCATAAACTTTTAAGTTAAAATATTAACTCTAGAGATGTGCTGTGGACGGATGTTTCTTGAATCTTGAAATTGACGAAACCGAAAACGTTTCGATTATTTATCTATTATAACATTGAAGAATCTAAACAAAACTAATAACAAGGTAAAAATAAGTACGATTTTTAAATATTGTAATTTTTATCTTTGTCATTTTGATAGTTTTTAACTTCTTATTATTTAATTAGGTTCTTAAATTGTATAATTGCATGAAAAATCGGAGTATTTTGGTTTTTATTTATTTTAAATCGCTGGCCTTAAAGCTGCAGTAATTATTTATCTCATCGTTGCTATTTATTATTACTATTTATATTAATATATTATTATTATATTAATATAATTAATAATATTATTAATTATTTTATTTATATTAATTATATTATTTTTTATATTACTATTTATTTCCATTTTATTGATCTGAAAAGAGTGCAAAAGTAATATATAATTCCCTCTTATCTACTTTATTCACGCAAATTTACTTTGTTTTCCGCAAACTTTTTTTTTCGAAATTTAACTATTTCTTTCTATTTCCATGGGTCCCACTCTTCAAATCAACACGGGAATAAATCCAACTATTAATTCGATCGGGTGATTACTGCCCTCGCTTTGCTCGGGTAGTAAACGCACTCTTAGAAAAAATATATTCCCTCGCTTCGATGGTATTTCCTCCTTGCATAATATAGGTACTATATATTATAGTTTCAAGAAAAATCATGAAAAAAATTATGCTCACACCCCCTTAAAAAATTAAAAATAAAGTGTTATAAACTATCTCGTTTCTTTAAACTAGCGCTAATGTTGGTCGTAATTACGATGAACATCAGTAATATTTTTTAAATTTTATTTTCTACTAGAATTAATGCTACCATTAGTGTGCCGCGAAACTAATTCGCAGAATAATAAATTAACTAATGACTTGATATATGCTTTTCATTCTGTAACGCTCTTTATTATATAATCAGCTGGTTTTAATTTCATCAGCTTTAATTTGACATTGTTCTTTCAATCTCCTTTGTTTATTAAACTATATTTCAGTTAAAAAAGTCAACGTTTCGTCATTTTTAATTAAACGAAATTTAATGTAGAAGATTAATGTGCCTTTCGTCATTCGTAAATTTACTCTGATTAACGCAGCTGCCAAAATGAGTAATGTTTACAAACTGTTGGTTTAAGTAAATATTATGTGATTCTTTATTAATTTATGGTTATAATGTATACTTGCTTTGATATCGCACGTGTTTTTCATAATGACGTTCTTAACATTACGGAAGCGAGTACAAAGCTATGCAAATCGGCTTCTAAACAGAGCAGAGAAAGTATTAGAATTCAAATTATATTTAATCTGTTATTAATTGCTTTAGATATAGCCTTAAATCTAAGAATGTTTTAATCGTGTCTCGTATGATCGTATTAAAAACACTAATTTCACTTTATATTCAATAAATCTACCGATTATACGTACTTTAAAAAGAGCTAATAATTTTCTACTCGCCTAAATGTATTCAAATATAATTCAAGTATATTATAGCAAAAACACTTTCCGATTGTTTCCATCAACTCTCTTGAAATAAGTACTCTATCTAGAAGAACAAATTTGTACTTGTGTGATGAATACATACACCTTGATTATTATGGTTTTTATCTCACAATTTAGTGTTTATTGCACAATTTCATGATTTAATACTAGAAAGCTTTATAGGTTGTTGTTATAATGAAATTATTTTAGACATATAAATTATCCAGTGCAATCTGAGATGTAAGATAAAAATATTTGAAAAATATAACACATTCGTCAAAAAGTTCCAAGAGATTGGAATCATCTTTTCTAAGAAAAATTTCGTACACGAATAAATTATAATAAATCCATTAGTTCCAAAGCAAACAGCACTTTACGTCAGCGTCATAGTAAATCCGGTGAACTTGGACGTTGTTTCAATAGTAATGTAATCATTCATTGATAATTTTCTTGATATATTTCAATACGTAACGATGAAAGTTTACACAAGTGAAGTATGCTTTTACTCAAAGGAAAAATGTAAAGTATGCTTATTATATTCTTTCTGCATGCACTAATAACCGTACATTTTTAAAATATACATTTAAACTGTTGTATTTATACGTTGTCAAAAATCCTCGTGACATGAGACTGTATATGCAGCACCTTTGAATTACCAATGGTCTGACGTCATTCACAGAAAAGTAAGTAAGCTACAATTGTTTTGAACGCAGCTTTCTTGGAAAAAATCGAACAGAATTGCAAATCGGTTTCGAGTCTCCACCCGTATCTTAGACACCGCCGAGGAAAGAAAAATTATGTTAAAACGCACATAACCTTAAATCGCACAATCGGCCGATCATCCATATATCGTTCAACGTGCACGCGGAAGTTCCCAGAGTCCGAGTTCATCTGTAATTAAGCTACGCCCGCGCGAGTCTCGCTTTAAGGCCGGCTAAGCTAAAGATATTGCGGCGATCAGGGCCGACTTGCAGATTGCGCCTTCATACAGAGAGGAGAGTGAGAGAGAGAGAGAGAGAGAGAGAGAGAGAGAGAGAATGCGGTGCGAGAGATTTGGTCTGCGGTTGGAGTCGAATTTAAGGTTATATGCAGGCTCGCTTATGCCGTCTCTCCTCAGAGCCTATAGAGGACGAGGACCGGTCCAAAACGATTCACCGCGAACACGGATTACCCTAATCCCTTCCCGGATATTGATTACTGGAAACGTACTTGGGAATTACGGGACTCGTGTTTAGCTGTTGAGTGTGAAAAGTGGTCATTTCTTAGGTGGGCTACTTTCCAAAGAGTCATTGTAAATTATTATTCTGATAGTCATTAACGATTCTGAACCACCGTCATTTTGTGTTTCTTGTAATTTTTCTTTAATATTAGATTGATATATTTTTAAAACCCTTTTAATTTATTTAATCCAACTTAATGTGGTAGGTAAATATGCATACTTGATTTACACAAAATTAAGTTTTTTTATATTAATTTAAAAAAGAACAATACAGCAAACAAAACAACTTTCTTTAAATACTTAATTGACTTATTTATAAAATATTTTATGCGGGAGCTATTGGATGATATTGGGTCCTAACAATACTATTTGAACTAGGAAATCTAAAATTGAAAATGGTGGATTTTTAAATAAAATATGAAATTATGATCAAAATCGCTGGTATATTTTATATAGAAAAGTAATGGTATTAGTATATTTTATATAGAAAAGTAAGCTTAAAAAAATCATGAGAATATTGATTTTAAAATATAATAAGTAATTCATTAGGTCTATACTTTTGAAACTTTATTTAAAACAGATAATAAAGTTTTTAAACTAAAACAGGACTTATGTAATTTAATTTTACAAAAGAGAATTTTTAATGTAGAAGTCAGGTCTTTTACTCATAATACTTCATCATAAATAAGGAAAATTATAGCCGAGTCTAGTAGCCACTCAGGAAGAAAGGTATACTTTGAAAAAGTTCTGTTCTAAAAGCGCACCACACACGTCAAAGGCAAAAAGCGCATTTTCGAATTCTCCGCATACGATATTTTTTCGAAATCCGAACCGAGCTATATAACAGCGAGGCGAGCAGCAGCCAGAGCAGTCGTCGGGAGTTCCAATTTCACAAAAGCTGACTGGCGAGCGCCCGAGAGTCGAGAGGAAAAAGAGATATAGGGGTATAAAAAATATTTTCGCCCGCTCGCGCGCTGAAAGTTGTAGCGAAGGCTCGGCAGAGAATCCGATGTTCAATATCTCTCGAGAGTTTGTAGTCGGACACAATGTAGGTCGCCGTGTGTCTCTGACATTCCCCGCTCGCGTGCATACCTGTGTACACGAGCACGTACACACACACACACTTGGGAATACGCCTGATTTTCCCTCTTTTCTGCACTTGCAAGCTGCAGCGCCAGCGGACGGATATGTGTGTCACGTTAAAGTTTTGAAGTCGCTGATCGCTAAATAAATGTGCGCGGGGCTATGTTTAATTCCCTGCTTGAGAGCTGTGGATTTGAGTTTACAGCTGCGCTGTCGGGTATAGAATGCGATTCGGTGCACGCGGGCGACGGGAACAGTTCGAATTCCGATATTTCTTACAGCGTCGTTATCGGATGAGTTATGGATATTTGTATTGATTTGTGCAGTTTGAACAGCTGGTCAGAATGCACACAATTTTAAAAATAAAAGAGTTAATTGCTGGAGAGAGACGACAAAGAATTTTTTTTATATATTAAATAAATATGTATGAAAGGTGAATACCAATTACTTAAATAGAATACATATTACTTTCTTTCAAGTATATTTGATTTGATTTTTATTTTTCCCGTAATTCCTTCTAACGGGCGGTACCCACCACTTGTGTGTGAGCTTATGTCCGGAACCCTTCCCATAACGCCCAGTGTGCGATGCCATCGAGCGAAACTTTTCTGCTTACTAGCTTTTGAGACACTTTGCTTCGGCAGTGGACGCATACGTCTACATCAAAAGCACAACTCGTCAGTACACTGAGAGAAAAAATTAGTAACCATTACTAGACCCTGTAGTAAATCCAATGTGATGTAGGAAAATTTTACTCATTACTATGAAATTTAGGACTGAATACTAGACATCTTGTTGTACGAGACTCAGTACTAGACATTCTTGTAATATTTACTTTCCTGCTAAGGAATAGATACTAAATTATAACTTATATATAAAAGTACACTGACAAAAAGGATTGGGTATCACACCAATACTTTTATATTTATATGATAACTATACCGGTATTGCTCGAGTAACCATACATATTGCTGTCGTAGCTATATTAGGCTTGTCGGTTATATTGTATGGTTGTCACAGCAAAATAATATAGTTGTGAGAGCAATAATAAAGTATTGTTGCAGCAGCAATACGTAGTTTAGTTCGATCAACCAGATTAATTGAATTAATTAAAATAATTGAACTATTCCTAGGTTGGCTGTGAATCATTACTAACCGTACCGCATTACATTTTTTTCCTAGAGACTCTAGTAATCATTCCTACCCCCTAGTAGTAGCGGTTACTACTTTGTTTCTCGGTGTAGAGTTCAATTTCGGATGCACCCATGTCAAAATTCATAGACATCCGAGCTCTCACTCCCTGCCTCTCCGCTGTCAGTTCTGGAGGAGTGACGATGATTTTAAATTTTGAAATGGTGTTTTTTACCAGCACTGGCGTATAACACTTATCTTTTTTCAAGTTGAAAGAACACCCATACACACGCACACACATATACATACACACATACATACACACATACACACACACACGTACACATACACGCACACAATACATACATACAGACACAAACATAATACACACACACACACACACAAATACACACACACATACACACATACATATACACACACCCACACACATACACATACACACAGCATCCTCAAAAAACTACTAACTTACTAACCTTTCTCTTTGAGAAAGCAAAAATTATTTCATGAAGAATTTACAGTACTGGCGTAGTTTTACAAAGAAATAGAATTGTCATAGTCTTTTTATCATAGTCATGAGTTGTCATTGTCTGGTTGTCATAACTCATGAGTTGTCATAGTCCTGTTCTGTGCGTGCGATATAATGCTTACATATAACTTAATTATAAAACAAATTATTATTAACAAAAAGTTAATTTTCAAGCATTTTTAGTTCTCATTACAATTACCGATGTAAAATTTGAAGTCCGCTATTTCGAAAATGATGTATCGATTGAAACGTCATATCTTTAGTATAAATAAGGAATAGATTATAAATATTATTGAATTAGTTTATGTGGGTGAAATTTATTACGCAGATGAAGAATTTTTAAAATTAATCTAAGTCGTAAACGAATAATGTTTCGAACATTTTCATTAATTTCATTCATGTTAGTCAAAAGGTAACGTACATATGATGTAAGTAAAATACGAGTATTGTACTTCTCAACACAAATGCAACATTTACATATTTTTGGACGTACAAAGAGTGCAATATATAACTTCGTGTATTCTGTGTCCTTAAACAAAAGGAATGAAACCGTCTTTTGTCCCTTCTCCCTTTGCAATGTCGCCATGATCTGCACAACAGGCATTGACTGGAGATTTTCCTCTGCGGCGGAAACGCGAACAATGCGAAATCCCTCTTACTAATGTCACTTATGTGAGTGTCTTTTTGTAATACGAATCATTTGTTTAAGGGTTCTTCTGAATAATCTTCCTTTTCATTTTAACAATTAACGAATTTCATTTCAAATTGCTTTTAATTATATTTTTAGAAAAGTCAATTAACTGGTAGAAATATGATATAAAATACTTTTTGAAGATGTTAATTATGTTACGTATGTGAAGTCAAGCCTTTTCGAACTTTGATATAGTAAGAAGCATATTCAGTCAGATTTCTAAATTTAAAATTGAACTCTTTGAATGTTTCAAATATCTATTTTAAAAGAAGAATCGATGAAATTTAAGAATCACAGAAGAATTTTGCAGTATCGGATTTTTGTATGATATTTAATCGACTCAATATTATATCGACGTTGACATCGAAGGTAATTCAAAAGATATATTTCGACTAGCGAACAAGATAAGTGATGTAATTTTTTATAATTAAAGCAATATCTGGGTTTTTATATTATGAGTTCTATTTTTAGTATCTATATAAAGGATACCTACGGATGCGTAGTAAGTCAGGGACGCAGGGGAACGTACAAAACTGACTCTATTGTTTAGAGTTTGCCAAAATATAAAGGTTAAAAAGAATTTAATGTGGGAAAGTAAAGGGAAATTTGAAAAAAGTTCGATAAAATAAGTGAAAAGATCAAGATTTTTTCAGTCATTAAGTAGTAAAAATTAAGAGAATTAATTATCATTAATTTAAATGCTTAAGATTTTATAAATCCTTCATGTTTATATCAGTTTTATAGGCCCCCATCTATGTTTTACCTAGGGCCGGCATAGACCAACCATGGATATCCTGCTTTCAGTGTTAGAAAATATCGTATCTTTAAAAAACGTTGTTATAATTAATTCAAAATCATTTGTTTCCATCGATAGTTCAAAAAGCATCTTCATTAACTAAAATTACAAAATACGGAATTTTAAAATACGTCTTTATGATTAAGAATCAACATCAGAATCAATCATATTTTGAAACTCTGCATACCACACTTAAACAACGAGTAAACAATCAACTTGGTAAATCATGAAAATGTAAAGACGATTTCGGCATAAGCCTGAGCAACAAAAAATTAGCCCCACGCTAAATCTACTTTGTGCACGATTCGCATCCGAGAAGCTACGTAAACACCCGACACAGAAAGATGCCCCACGTTTGATGTCACAAAGTAATACTTGCGAAGTCTTTCTAGCGCAAGGCGCTTTATCTCAAGAAGACTACAGCGGCCGTCTTTCGGCCTCGCGGTAACGGATCCCCAGCAGAGGCGGAGGCCGCTATAATTGAAAATTTAATGTTCTCCGTCTTGTCTTCCCTCCGCCTTTTCCCCGCTGGCCCCGCCGCGGAGAAGAAGAAGGACGCCGGGAAAACCCTTGGAGGGCTTTTCCATTTTTCCGGAGAGCGCGAGCGCCTTTGAAATCAAAGTACATTGTCTGCTCGAAACGAGCCGCGTGTATAAACAAAGTTCCTAATACTCCCCTTGATAAAGCCGTTTTAAAACAACGTTCGCGGGGAGCAGAAGGTATAGTGTCATTTAATTCCGCAAGACTAAACATTTTTGTAATTAAAATAGTTTTTCGTTTTATTCGCGTTGAGTTTCGGTATACTAACATATTTTGATTGAAGTATTTTAATAAGTACTTTTATAAATTTACAATTGTTTTTATACACACTGAGGGAAAATATGTTTAGTGAAAAATTCTGCAGTCTATATTTATACTTTGCGGACTTACTCGTCTTTTTATGAAAGTTATTTATAGTAAACATTAATCAAATATTTTCCCAATATACAAGAGGTTAAGTAGTAAGTTTTTTGCTGTGCAATTCATTCAATTTATTCCATTTAGTTTTTCCAGTACTTAAAATATCAAAATAAATTAAAAGAAAACAGTAATGAATGGCATATCCGGTTTCAAATGAATGAGATAAACTCGCAGAATAATCGAATATGTTGAAGTAAGAAACTATTTATAAAGCTTCTTCGTGAAATTATACTCGGCTCTGATGAAAGAAAATGAATATGCAGAGAAATGTACGGACTGAAATATGTACAATGGTACGCGTTATCCGGGAGCTCGCGTTTCTCTAACTTAAACATTATTTGAGTAACCGCACGCGATTCTACAGTATAACAGTGTAGTTCTACTGTATTTTTATGTGCCTGTAATGCATACACCGTGAAATGTATGTGCGAATTAATGCAGCTGAATTTCTTGTTGTTTACTTAGTCGGTTGCATAGAACTTCTAATTGTAAACATTTCATAACACTAGTTTATTCATTTATGTTTCTGAATTGGTATATTAACAGATTATGTTATATACTTGTTTTTAGTGGAGTGCACTCAATAAATTTAAGTAATTTTTTGCGATATTTTTTTTTAGAAATCTGTTTTTAGAAAATAGGGGGCTAAATATAAAGGGTTATAAAGGGTTAAATAAAACAATCAAATTAAATGTCTGAATATATTATAAACAAAGATTAATACTAGCTTCACAATATTCATTTTGATTATCGGTAGCACAAATTCAAAATTTACAAACGCATTTGTTCTAAAAATCAAATTGAATAAATGTACACGCTATCCTAACTAAAAAAATTTATTTCAAAACGCTATACATTTTTACTTTCATACAAAAACTATCGACAGCATCAAAATAACGTCACACAGCATTACTCAATCACTAGCCATCAAAACTCAAAAAACGAAAACACAAACGCACGCGCATCCATCGACAAAGATCCTCTCAAAACGTCAAAACTCCCCCCGTCCCCCGCATAAAAAAGAAAATCCACGCTCGCGCCATCAATATACAAACACACACAGTCAATTTCGTCGCATATCCCGAGTATACCACACTCGCGCTGTCACAACGCGGCCGCTCTTTCATCCGTCAAACCCGAATTAAACAAGCGACGCCCCCTTCCCCTTCACCCCCGCGGGCAGTGCATCGAACTCTCCATGCCGAATACTCGACAATCCCATGCAGAAAAAAGAAGGAAAAATTCCACGCCTGCACCTGGAAATTCGCGAATTCCGCGTCACGCATTATATTATACGGCTGCGTGTGTGCGAGAGGGAGAGAGAGAGTCGTGAGCGCGCATAACTCGGCGCGGCGCGATATCGCGGCGCTGCGTAATTTATCGAGGTCCGAGCGAGGCGAGCGGGCGGACCGATAAATCACCATCGGATTATCCGAATTGCACGTCGCCGCAGCGGCAAGCGTATATTGGCCGAGTATAGACCGAGAGCGTCGTCTATCTATCGGCGCTTGCAACGCGATAAGTCGAGGCTACGGCGTCTGCGGCTCTATTTTCACGAGAACGGATATAGGGAGGGGGGTGGTTGAGGGTAGGGGAGTATAAGGGACAGTGAATCTTTTCTGAGGTTGGCAGATTCTTTTTTGCTTCTTTTTGGAAGAGGGGGAGATTTTGTGGGAGTCTTTTTTTGGGATGGGCGCAGGTGGGTCAAAATCGTTAGTAAATGTTTGACAGGAGGTGAAGAGTTTCGGTTTTTATAAACGTGAGCTGGGCTGGACTAAGGTGGATGCATGAAATATGTTTAAGCAAATTTTAATTGACAAATAAGAATTAGACTTTATAAATATATACACTGTCAAAAAATAGATAAGAAATAATAGACTACGCTAAGGAATAAGCAATGTTTTAACAAATATAACGCTTGTTTCTTATTATACAATAATTTTATTTATTTATTTATTTATTTATTCCAGAGTTACATATAACATTTGCTAAATTCGATACAGAGTAGAAATTATTTACACAATAACACACTATAACGCCGCAAATTCTGCAGAGGGAATTGGTATTCCCTGTTTGCAGGTCCGGATTAACAATAAAAACAAAAAAGTGCTGGTTAGTTTTACTGTATTCTTTATACAGCAAAAACCTCCAGCAATACTAAACCGTACAATTAAAGTACCATTCATTCATAAGACACAATGTATCCACGTCGGACTTCCAGACATGACTCATTCCATCCTTCACCATTCATTCATACATACTTTGGTTGGCTTATGAAAGTCTTCTGACTCTCTTCATTCCAACTCTATATGAAAATATTAATCATTTATTAAAAATTTAACAGTGATATATAATCTCTCTTTAACATTTCCATATAAATCCTTATTAATTAATATTATCATTATAAATTGTGTTAGAGATTCTATATTTTTATATAGTTAGTAATAATGTGACGACGACATTATATTAATTCGCGTTAATTAAGATTACATTGCACATGCTTAAGATTCTATATTTTTGTACATTTTTCTTTGATATTATAAATATTTTTATTCTTATAATTTAATCATTGTGACGTAGTACTATAGTATTACCAATAACTCACTAACGTGGATCTTGCCGTCGTAAATTTTTCTGTTGTCGCGTGTTTATCTCTTGCATATAATATTCTTTCTATGGTGTTGAGCCTAGCCGGGCAAGTAAGTCCAACAGCACAGGTAACTTTATAATGTGGGAACATCTCTTTGTGTTGGTTAGCTGAATCACATTTGCAGTTTGATGTAAAAACTATATCGTCAATAACTACAATATCATTATAAGATGATTGTTGTTTAAGTGGATACATTGAGTTTGTGAAAATTTGTTTTCCTCTTATTCCTCTGTCAAAGTAAAAAATCGCCTTGTTCGATCCTAGGTAGTTTATATCTCCGTATGTCATTCTGTAACTTGCTGATTTGTTAATCTTCTGTCCAGGTGCAGCATTTGTTCATTAACATTTACTGACTATTACAGGTGATTAAATTGACTCAAAATTCATCATTCCTTGAGAATATTAATACAAGTGAATATTTGGTATGTGAATATGCACCGATAAGTTGTAAAGGGTTAGAATTACATATTTTTATACCAAAATAACTTTTTGAAAGCTAGCTGATCTGGCTTAAAAATTGAGTGAATTCTGCTTAGCCAGGTCAAGTACATCTAACTCAGTAAAATTCAATAAATTTTGCTCGACCAACATAGATAAATTTTACTATAGATTTTATCTCATGTAAGTGCACAGTTTATTGAGTGCATTCTTATACTAAATAGATTTTTAATTTCACTTAGATAATTTAAGTAGAATTTTAATCAATGAAAACGAACAAGTTTGCTGTAAGTATAAAATCTACTAGTTTTTTATACAATGCCTCATCTTCACTGGCAGTATATTATCAAGTAACATTACAGTGATAATTCTTAGTAAATTTTAAAGAGTTCTATTATGTACAGATTTTTTTCTTCTATTTTTTCGTACTAAAAATATTTTGCTTTTCTAAACAACATGAACGATATTCTACATTGAAAGTTAAAGCGAGACTATTAAACTGTCAGTGAAGACGAGGCATAACGCTTAAGTCAATAACTAGATACCCATGGGTATTCACTTGAACGCTACTTAACCTGAGTATTTGATGTTATCATATAATCAACGTTTGGAATTTTTTAATTAAAATATCGTATTTGTCCTAAATTCGAATTTGAAAGCAATTTAATTGAATTTATATCAGTTTTTCTTATCCTTGGAATCACTCTGTAAAATGTGAGTTAAAACTGAAATATATATAAAAGCACACATGTTTTTATATTATTTTCATGTTCTAAATATATTCCCATAGATCTATTTTAGATATGTAAGAAGAATATCTAAAAAAAAATTTAGACAAATAATTCTTTTCTTTCTTTTTTTTATTATGTCAAAAAATAAAACAGTTTTGAGTATTGTTATTGAGTAGCTTCCACAAGATTTACAAGTATTTATGAAACATCTATTTGTTAAGTACAAAAATAATTTTTTTTTATGCTCATTATAATTATTATATGAAATTCACTTATGTAGAACCGATACCGCTTAAGTTGAACACATTTAGGGTCTACACATTAGCTGTACACATAAGTAGTTGAACACATAATTTTTCTACACATTAGTAACCAAAGTATAGTGGACACACAAATATTGTACACTAAATTATTGTACACAATGATAGTGTACACCTTGTGTCGAATACATAAGTGTCGAGTTTAATTGTGTTTACTGTAACTGTGTAGAGTTTATTTGTGTATTTACTTTGCATAAAACATGAATTAATGTGTAGAACTGTTATGTGTACATCTTCATTGTGTACAACTTATTTGTGTACATCTTATTTGTGTAGATCTTATTTGTGCAGACTTTTAAGAAAAAATAACGTTTGTGCACAATATCTATGTGTACAGTATCATTGTGTAGAGTATTATTCAGTATGGATTCAGGTTTATTATATCTATCCTGTTAAATAGGATTAGTGCATCCTAATTCTTTTTCCATTTGACCGTTATAATGGGTTGTACGCGTACTCTAAAAGTAGTTGTACCGGCAGAAACGGGCATTGTCGAAAAAATTTATTTTATAGTATCCAAGAGTCTATGAGTATCGATGAAAATATATGAAAAAACTATTTATGTTGCGAAGAATAAAAAACTATTTCATATTGATTTATGTCTGTTGAGCCATTTTAATACATAATCTTACATTATCCGTGGAAAAGGAATAACATATTTTATGTATAGGACGGAACAGTTAATTGTTTATAGAAATTTGTGAAAATATCGCCTCAAAAGCCAATTATTTATTTGTTTAAGCTTATTTTATAGAAGTATGGTAAAGAAAATCCGATTTTTCGACTGTTGATGTGAAGATATGAATTAAATGAGAAACATAAACCTTGAAAAATTAAATCTAAAACAGAGTTTTTTATAGTAGCAAAATAAGTGATTTTCATAATTTAACAATATACAGGCTCAACAAACATAAATTAATATGAAATATTTTTTGTACAGTTCGTAACATACATGTTTATCTCATATATAATTCTGTGAGGCCCGTTTCTGGTGACACAACTACCTTAAGATATTGGCCTCTTCTTAGTACTCGAAAATCTTTCAGGAAGTTTCGATTAAACATTTCCAAATCGTATACATAAGTCATAGTCATGTAAGATATTTTTACTAATCAAGCATGGTATTGCGATTACTTTGGTTATCTCGCTTTTTTTCCGATTAACTGAATATTCCAGTTTTTTATGTGAACTTCATCACTTCTCTATATCGTAGGGATTACTTACAAGGAGAGTGTCAGAGATACGGCTCCCGAATTCTCTAAGACCTTGAGAATCATTAACTGGCAGCTAGAAATGAAGCTTATTACCTGTAGTGTTTGTTAAATGGGCCCTTGTTCTTAAGATATTAGCTATTGTATTCCAAATAGGCATTATTTCATTAAAAAATGGTACCTCTGGTTGTATGGTATCTCTGCCAATTCATTGGCACTTAGCTCCTTCAAACATAGTTAATCATTTTTATATTATACGATCTGTTCTAATATATTACTGTGAATAATGTTAATTTTACTGCTAAATAAGGTAAGTGCAATAAAATATTTTTTATATTCTATTGTAATAATTGGTTGTAAGGGGAATTCTTAAGAGATTACCGTAGTAGGATACGAAGCAAAATTAGCGGTTCGTAATTTTATTCGTTTAAATTTTAGTTTTACAAATTTCTAAAACTTATCCCCAATTCTGTATAGTACAAAGAATAACTTACAACTTTTAGAAATTGGATAAATTTAAAATTCTATGAATACGGCCTCATCTTAAGGGTAACTCTTGAGGATTAACCCCATCTCAGCAAGAATGCAAAAATATAAAAATCGTATGCGATAAGTCATAAGCATTAAAGATATTTCTACTGCTTATATTGGTAACGCGATTACTCACAATACCTCGTTTCTCTGAGTAACTCAATTTTTCAATTCTTTTTTATTGAAGCACTAGGGAGACTCGAAGCAACACCCCCCCCTGTGTTTCTCGCGTTAACCCCTGCCTTTTACATAGAACATAATTTTACATAATTAGTGAAACCATGAAAAATCTTAATTAATGAAATAACGAAAGATCATATGTTAAATAAACTTGACGATTAAAATAATTTTGAACAAATATACACAATATTTTTTTTTCTTACTAGGTTGTAGGGTCTAAAAGATCCGAACATATCCAGAGTTCTTATTCAATATAATATAATACTCGATACACTATATACTTACACTTCCATGGGATACACGTGCATACATACAGAAATTATCACCTGCTTATTATAAAAACTTATTATAAAAATGATTATTAATTTCTTAATATATTTATCTATTAACCATTAAAATGACCAATACTTGTGGTGTATATCATGGGCTTACTATATATATATCAGCCTTCCAGCCCTCTGAATGTTAAAAGTCTTTGAAATAAGCATAATTATACATAGTAAATATACAATTGCAAAATATTAATGTTCACGATTTTTCTTACTACCCTAAATAGGGACATCAATCCTATAATGGCTCTGCATTGTCACAATGCTTAATACGTTATTTATTCATATCTACATGAATAAATAAGATTATGTATTAAAATGGCTCAACAGACATAAATCAATATGAAATAGTTTTTTATTCTTCGCAACATAAATAGTTTTTTCATATATTTTCATCGATACTCATAGACTCTTGGATACTATAAAATAAATTTTTTCGACAATGCCCGTTTCTGCCGGTACAACTACTTTTAGAGTACGCGTACAACCCATTATAACGGTCAAATGGAAAAAGAATTAGGATGCACTAATCCTATTTAACAGGATAGATATAATAAACCTGAATCCATACTGAATAATACTCTACACAATGATACTGTATACATAGATATTGTGCACAAACGTTATTTTTTCTTAAAAGTCTGCACAAATAAGATCTACACAAATAAGATGTACACAAATAAGATGTACACAAATAAGATGTACACAATGAAGATAAATAAACTCTACACAGTTACAGTAAACACAATTAAACTCGACACTTATGTATTCGACACAAGGTGTACACTATCATTGTGTACAATAATCTAGTGTACAATATTTGTGTGTCCACTATACTTTGGTTACTAATGTGTAGAAAAATTATGTGTTCAACTACTTATGTGTACAGCTAATGTGTAGACCCTAAATGTGTTCAACTTAAGCGGTATCGTATGAAAGTATTCTCTAAACTATGAGTATAAATTTAATGAATAATTAATAATATGATTTTTTATTAACATATTCATAGCAATAAGTTCAGTATTATTATGTAATTAATATTTATTTATAATAATATTTTAATCTGTTGCATACACAGAACAGAAAAGATTAAACATTAACAGCTGGCTGCTCCTGTGCTATACACTAGCGCATGAAAAAAAAAATAGAAACATTTGAAATGAGCTAGTGCTGCAAACATTTTTCGAGTTTATTTCTGGTCTTACGACCAGCTGCTTCAAATGTGGGTTCTGCTTTTTGTCGAGTTTTGTTTTAGTTCACTGCAGGTGTTATTAATGAATTTTCAGCGTTGCGAAATGAGTAAATACCCCGAATCCTCTGCAAACCAGGAGCATTTACTTTTTTAAAGTTACACAACAAGGATTAAAAAAAAATTAATCCCAAGAAAACAAAGTTCGTTATACTCTACATGAAATGCCTAATTAAAAGATGTGAAGACTACCCACTTTACGTGATTCGCAACAATATAGTTCAGATTAAAATTTTTAGTTTAGGTATAATCGTTTTACTAATGAGCAAAGTTATACAAAAATTTCATTCAAAATTATCTCCTCAAACGATTCAAGTATGTAGTATAATATAAAAATTTAAAAGAAGAATTTAAATACCGAAATGCTTTTATAATAAAAGTTATGATATTGAAGTTATTAATGAATTGTCTTACTAAATTTTGACCTTATCTACTTACCACGTACCAAAGGCCTTTTCAACGTAATTCACTTCTGATGAAAAAAATGTTATGTAACTTAATGGTTCTCTAACCATGAGAGCATTCTATGCGAGAGCATAATAACTTCAAATGCACGTCTATTTTACTTCCTTCATCAATTTCTCAAACTCCTTTATACGTGTGTAATTATACATCCTTTATTGCAAAAAAAAAGTATTTGTTACTTAAAAACATTTCAGTCATTCTACTTCTCCCAGAGATAAATGCCTAAAAAGAAGCATGTTGTGACGCACGTTGATTTTATCTAAAATAGAAGTTTATTTTAGCTACCTTAATTCTAAGTTATAATAGCTTCCAAAAACGGCTAAACCTCCCTCTTTAGAACTATCTTATTAATCCATGATTCTGACAAAAGAAGATTCAGCTTAAAAAAAGACCAGTTTCTCCTTGTCTCAAACCGATTCTCTTTTTCCTCGGTAGTTTCATCTTTTTCTCAACACTCTTCTCCGTAAGTCTCCACACCGCTAATCGTTCCAAAAAAGAACCTCCACCCTTCCCAATTTCATTTCTATACAAGGACGAGTCCCTCGGCTCTCTACCTGCTCTCCCACGAAGAAGCCTCTCGCTGTATAAAGCCGTTGCGCATTTTAACTCGGATATTCCCCTCGAAGCAACAGTTATGTAGTCTTTCTCTCTCGCGGGCGCGCCTCCACCGCGCGTCAGGAGCTCGCCTTCATTCGTTTCTCGCTTTTGAAACGCCTCGGCAACGTCAACGTCTTCACAGCGACGGTGAGCGCACCCCGTTTTTTTCCCCCCGTTTCCGCACCGTTTCTTTTCTTCGCGAGCAGCTCCGACGCGCCGGGCCAAGGTCGCGCATGCATATGCACCGTGTAATTGAGTTCTCTGTGTTACTTGTAGGTTTAGTATGGGCAACTAGAAAACGGAATTACTTTGAAGTACATAGTAAATTAGTTTAGGTGAAATTTGATTTTTAGGAAGTTGTAGTGATGTTGTAAATGAAAAGTGAGAAAATAAGATTTTGAGTATTTTTAAAAAGTCTCTACATATGGATACCTAGAGATTTTATCGGGGGTTTTTATTTAAATGCCTAGTAATAGGTTTTAAAGAGGTTGTATCGTTGTTCATAATATATATCACTTTTAAGTGGTTTCGAGATATTGCAGTTTTATTGGCGAAATGTGTTAAGGGGTAGATAGATAAAACATACTTGGGTAGATGGAAAACTTTAAATTTACTGACAAATGCAGAAGACGTTAAATAACGCTGTAATACTTAAACACAATTTTTCAATAAATTAGATTTATAATATAGATACAATTAAGATTTTGTAAGAATGTAATTATAAAATATCAAAACTGTCAGATAAATTTTTCTATCCGTTATCCAGATACGTAATTTTGTAGAAGAAATTCAAGGAAGTTGCAGTGTATGGCAATTTAGAAAGAAGCATTTGTATTTACTGAGCCGATAGTTGAAAGGAAATGAACACAAAAATAAAAAAAAACTTTTAAAATGAAGGAACGATATTCAGACATAGGTATATGCTCGTTAAACTTGTTTACGCGTTTGCCGCTTGGTACGAGAGTAGTAAACAAGAGCAGAACGGAAAATACGAGCTTCGTGGTGCACTGCGCGGAGGTGCGCGGTAAGAAGCAGGCGCTCCACCAAACGTGAGGGTACTGTAAACAACCGACCAGAGGGAAAACAATACAACCTTCTTAAAATATATCTAAAAGTTGTAAAATAGTATTTTTGCGTCGCTTTCATTTGTACTTAAATTTAGATAAATAAGTTTTTACATATAAATATTTTTTGAGCACTGATTTTAGACAATGAAGCTGCAGGAGGTTAGATGGTGCTATATAACATATATCTAATCTAATTCAGCATGAAAAGTGTTGCAATCAAGGCACACAAATTTGTCGTTATAAAATGTTTTATTTGCTTTTAGAATAAAAATCCCATATGTAAAAGGATGCATTTTTTGGACAACGATAACTTGAGTAATTTTTTATTTAATAAAATCTAAGAGTGGAAAGTTTTAGTGGATATTTATTAGGTGTAGATGGAATAGTTTTGAGCTAATTTGATTTATAATCTTCTAAGATATCAGATGTTACACAATTAAAAAAGTGTTCACCCTGCATATCACGACAACTATATGCTTTTTCGTGGTGACATTGTTTTAGATATTCTGTATGACATGAACTATAGTTTTCTATATAAATATTTATTACTGTATAAAACTAATATCACTTTGAGAAAGCATAATAAAAGTTCTTACATCATAAAAGTCTTCATAAAACTTCTAGAATGCTAAACAAACTTGATATTAACCTTATTTTTGCATTTGAATAACATCTATGATGTAGAAGAAGATTTTTGCTGCATAGTTCTCTTCCGTAATTTTCTATTATATGTAGTGTGCATTGCGAATGAATGGAGGTCAAGTATAGTAAAGCACTGGAGAAAAGAGATGAGATGAGATTCACTTGAAATTTCTTGTTTTATTTTTTGCGCTCATTATTCATTGAGTAAATTATGTACAGAGTTTCATAAAGTTTTTACAATATTTTTAATTAGCTTCGAGTATACACTCAACCGAATTTATTAAAATGAAAAAAGTAAATTTATTTACTTGCATTTACTTCGTTGAAGTGAAAAATTGTTTCCAAAAATTCGTCAGTTTATCATAGGAAAAAGCTCCGCCGTATTAGCGTAAAGTCAAATCCTAGCTTTACAAATATTCGGATTACAAAGCTAATAACTTGTATTTTGCAAAGATTAATGATTAATATGTATCAAAAACGCATTTTCAAAATAAATTATTGATTTTCACCATAGGAATCTGTAAGTAATTTGCGAACTTTAGTAAATCACCAGAAACTGCTTTGTTCTTAGACCATGTAGTACTGGACCGCGCACGGCCTATGCTTTCAGAAGAAAAATGTGATGCCGAGTTGTATAAGACAGAGATGAAAATGCGAACTACATGAGAGCGAGAGAGAAAGAGTGGTCCCTAAAGGGAGTCAACGTTCATATTTCTCCCGTAAGGCGGCTATTAACTCCGCAACACTCGCGTCATATGCATGCGCACTCCAGTACTACATCGTCTAAGGCTTTGTTATATCGCTGTGATCTAATTTATGAATCATTTTCAACAAAAACAATCTAAAAATATTCACAAAACAACTAGCTGCACAGATACCTGAGAAATATAATAATTTAATGAATACATCTGTCACGTATACATATGACTAGTCAGGAGAAATGCAAGTGCAATAGCATATATACACGAAACAAAGCAAGGCAGTTAGTACTTCGGTTATCCTTTTTACAATCTATAGTCTCTCAAATCAAATAAAAGCATTGCTCGATACTTCCCCACCTCTCATTAGGTCACGAAACCGCATCACAGATCGGCTCGCTTCCATTCTCAACGGCAATCGCGAACGACTACAAAAACAGCAAATAATCGTCGAGAAATCATCGATAAAAGCGCAACAAAAAAAAAAAGAAGTGGAACAATACCCTACAGCAGCAGCAAGCACCGTTATAAAGAGCGTCTACTCGCAGGTCGTTACGCCCCGGCGCTCCGAAACGATCGGGCGCCGGTGCAGTTACACATGCACACCGCGGTACACATAAGAGCCAGGGCTCTCTCATTTACGGTCGCGCGATCGCCCGAGAGTCCTTTAAAAAGTGATTCTCCCAATGCGGTCATTAACGCAAGTACCTACGCGCGGCCATTTTCCCATCCAATATATACACACACACACACACAAAGCTATAGAGCTCGACTGCAGCACGAGAAAGCCGCGCAAATTGCCGGGCGATCGCGGCTTTTCACGTGCACGCAGCGCCGAGCCAAGTCGAGCTTCCGGTCAGGAGCCAGCCAGCGAGCGAGCGCGCTTCCGGAGCATGCATCATCGGCCGAGCCGATATAAAGTTGACGCCGCCGTTAGCCGGAAACTTTGCGGTGCAGCTCAACTTCGCTTTGAGGCGGTTAGCGCGTGTACGTATATACGTATATATACGCGAAACAATTGATTAATCCTGACTGTTGGGAGGGAGACTCGTGGTCTCGATTGCTTATAACGATGCCGAGTGCCAGCGTCTTCGCAAACTTTGCGAGGGGGGGGGGGGGAGATTTGATGAATTGATATACGCGAGGTCTGTGAAGGGGGAGGGAGGACGAAGACGAGGGGTGCTTGCCTGCTCTCGATCGATTTTTCACCGACGCTGAGCTTTCGTCATGGGTTGGAGCTGGGTTTCGCGGATAGCTGAGGCGCTGGGAATGTATTTGCGTGCTTGGGTGGCAGCTGACTTTTCACGAGTGACGGAAGAATTTTGGCGCTTTGTGCGGTATTAAAACTAAAATTTATCTGGAGTGGGGTGG
This sequence comes from Gastracanthus pulcherrimus, assembly GCA_949152435.1. Classification (NCBI taxonomy): domain Eukaryota; kingdom Metazoa; phylum Arthropoda; class Insecta; order Hymenoptera; family Pteromalidae; genus Gastracanthus; species Gastracanthus pulcherrimus. The sequence goes on along the minus strand of OX424575.1, from coordinate 159,046,517 downwards.
ATTTTTTGCAATACGTTCAGCTTTGGGGCAGAGATATTTTAAAGCTAGAGTATTTGATTTTAAGTTGTTTTTGCTGATACGTAATGCACGGGAGTGAAGCGTTCGAGGAAGTTAAACAAGAATGTAAGAAGATGGCCATATAGAGGGAAAGTAAATGTACTGTAATTTCTAAGTCTGTCTGATAAAATTACATTTTAATGATTGTGTGTTAAAATTGTAGGAAGATTTTTCATTTAATGAATTGCCTTTGTAACGACTTTTGTACAGGATAATTCCGTTATGTAATTTAAGTTATAATATTTTTTAATTTTTCCTAGACGTACAGAAAGAAAACTATAAAATTTTTCAACATACTCCTTTTTCATGGTTTAAACTGTTCGTATTGGATGATATTTTGATCTTAAGTTATTTAATTAATTAAGTTTATTAATTTAAAATTTGTGTAGATTTGTGAGGGATACAATTATTTAAACTCTCATACTTTGACACGTCTTATGCAATAATAAAAATAATATTAATAATTATTATAAAAGCAAATAGTATCCAAGATGAGTATTTTACTTGAAAAATCGCATATCACAAGAAAACTAAAGGTTTCAACACGGGTTAATTTGTTAAAAAATACATCAGTATGATTACTTCTAAAGTTTTCTATTTTTAATACAACAATTACAATCATGAAAATCAAGAAAGAAGCATAAAAGAAGCATAATGCAAGATATACGGATAAAATATGTGATATGTAATATTATGATAAATTTATACAATATGTGTATTCTTTTAGAGATGAAAAATGATGTCATATAAAGATAATGTTGAAGTCTCTAAACAACGTAAACATGTATACATTTTCTGTAATTTATTTCAACGAATAATCATTTTCTCCTGCAAGCGTATAAAAAGTACAAAAGAAATTCAAATTATCATTTCTCAAAACTGTAAACACATGCCAATTACGAGTATACAAACTATTCTGCAAGACAGAAGCTACAAAGATACTCGTACTTTCAACCGCGAACTCCCTCTCGCTACAACCCCGTATTTATTTAACCAAACTCGCATATTTATTCAAGCAAACACAAGTGCGTGGGAAAAAAATGAATACGCAGACCGAGAGAGCTCCGCGCGAGTCGGAGATGCAGGAGACGAGTTGAACTCCAGGCAGAAGCAGGGATCCGCCCAGGTTGCAGGCGGATAATTAGCAAAACAGAGGAACTCGGTCATTACACTCGTTCCTGGCCTTTCGAATTGTGCAGCCTGTTTTTTGCCCAAAGCGCGAGAGCGCCGGTCGCTGCAACACTGCCACTCCCTTCGAAATGCAGGACGCACGGCGAGTCTCGCGACTGCGGCTCTTTGTTCGCTTCGTAGAATGGCGAGGGAGCATTTCGCTCTTCCGGGCTCTTTGGGTGTTTTACGCACTGATCGGATTCTGCTTTCAGGCGATATTTCTTTCCTGATATTGGTGAATTTCTTTTAGGAGGGATGTAGTGATTTTGTTGAATGTTTTCGAATGTGTCGCAGTTTTGCAGAGTTGCGTAGGCATATCGCTGGAAGTTTTGAAATTAGTTTCATTCTAAATTTTGGGTTTATAAAGACAGTAATTTGGCTTGCTGATGAAGTATAGATTTGTACCAGAGCTTTAATGATTGATACGCTTTAATAAAATGTATCCTTGAATTATTTATAATCAAAGCTCATGATTTACCCATAGTTTGAAGAAGGACCAAAATTGAGACGTTTTTATTTATTTCATGACAGAATTCGATCCATGTAGTTGATACAGCATGTTTTTTTTATGTTACAGATGCTGTCCTCATTTAGATAGTCAAGCCGTAAAAATTTAAAGACTTAACAATTATCTTGGAATTTCGAAAGTAATAAGATTGGAAAATTCTATTAGTGGACAATCTGAAGGGTCTTAGTATTGAATCAGGGTTCAAATCATTATTTTCGGTATAAAATAGATTCTATATTGCTTTGTAAAATTAAAAAATGTACTGTGTTTGCTATATATAGATCAAAACATGTTACTGAATTAAACAAGAACACGGTGACCCTTAATCTGGCATATCTCAAAAACGGCTTCGGATTTTTTATTTTATTTTTGTTAGTAATTAATCTATAAATAATGCAGATTCAAACCCAGAAAGAAAATTTAGAGTGTAAGCACCTTTAACATGACTCAGATTAAGTCTCTAACTATGGCTGAAACGTTGATCATGCTTAAAGAAAATTTCAAAGACAATATTATAGTTCAAAAATATATAATAGCATAATATACATATAAATACACATAATATACAGTACACGCAATGTATTTTATTTGAATAAATGTCATTGTATGTTTCAATAAAATTTAATAGATACATTTGTTAAGCCTAGAAGATAAGATAATGCACGTGTGCTTTCTTAAGAAATCTAAAGTTTAACATTACTCTTAAAACTTTCTAAAATTTGCGTTTTATATGTATAAACTTTCTTAATATAAAACATTTCGAGAGTTTTCAAAATATGTTTTTCATATAAAGAATGCTGTGAAATTGAAAAATTGGATTTTAAAACTTGTGCATTTGCGAATTTATGAAATATTCTGAAAAGTGTATTAACACAGAGTAATTAAAAATAGAAGGATTGTATTACAACGCACGAGTTTAATCAATTTGTTTGAAAACATAGAGGGAAACTATTAGGGATTATTCGATACGAGCTTAACTTATTTCAGCGAACTAAATTCATCGTGCAAATTCTGTAAAAGTAAAATTACATTATTCGATGATTCAACGGTAGTATGATAATGCCTCAAACAACTAAAAGGTTTTTAAATAAAGCTTTTCAATAACATATGAAATTCAATTTCAATAACATAACTAATATTCATATCCAACCTAAAATGATTCAACAGTAAAAAGCCTTTCGCCCTTTCACCTTCTGTTCAAAAATGGAATTTCAACTCGCCGCCATTCAGCCGAAAACGCAGCGAACAACGCCAACAATTACATTACACAATTTTCTCCACACTCGGCTAAAACAAATTCACTCTAAAAATCTCTTCAACGCGCGACGCGGGCGCCGTATCCAGCGAGATTATTCTCGCGAATCAATGGGAGTACACTTTTACGGCGCGCCCGGGCGAATTGAATTTCCAGCTCTAAATCGCGTTAAAGCGCGCGCATAACGCGCACACATATACACACCCACGCGGCTTGCGCGAATTTTACTTCACGCTCCCTCCGGTAAAGAAGTTATTATCCGCGGCGATGCCGCGCGCAGACCAGCTGCACACCATAACGCTCTCGCGTGTCTGCGCGAGCCGCGACGCACGTACAACGGCGCACGTGATTTATTCCTGTAATTTAAAACTGGACACACACACACACACACAGTCTTCAACTTTCTGCGTCCCGTTCCGCGGGACTTTTGTTTCGTTTTCGACGTTCTCTAGTTGCCTGCTGCCTCTTCCTTCCCTTTCAATACACAAGCTGCACGCGCCGAGCCGCGCGAGCGTGGATATTAAGGGAAAGAGGGGGAGGCGTCGCGGGAGGGAAGGTACAAATTAAAACTGTATTTTACAAGCGACGAGGCGACGCGACGCGCGACGCATGCTAACTGATATCTAGCTGGGCTCTCGGACGCTTATGAAAAATCAAATGCCGCGCTGTATCCGAAATGCGGGGCTGGATAGGGGAGGAGAACGAGAGGGTCTTCTCGTAGAAAGGACGTGTTTTGAAGTGGGACAATTGGAATAGATCCATTTTATAGGTAGGATTAGAAACGTTGTATCTTTTTTTAGGTAATTCTTTAAGCTAACTTTGAGGTCAGAGAATTATAAGTTTATTAGCTTTTTAATACTGCTAGAAATTATACTAAGAAATTTAGTTTTTATTTGATTAAAGTACGTTTACTTTAAATTTCTCGATAAATTGAAGTACGAGTCCGCAAATTCTCCTATTTTGTACTTCGATCAATATAACATTGACTAGATTATATTAGAGTACATTATCTACGTCATCATAATGAGGTTAAGTGCGTATAAGGATCAGCTAACGTGATATAAGCAATGAGGTGCGCGAGAAAGAGCAGCTGTAGCCGTAATAGTTAGTATTGGTATCGCGTTGTCTTGCCTTCTAAGAAAAAGTTAAGGAATGAATACAGTAAACCCTCGTTACAACAAATTCGAAGACCGGGATATTGGTTCGTGATATCCGAGTTTTTAACGCCAGTACTTTTTAACCGTTAAAAGTTAGTTGTATACCTTATAGTTTATCCAAAAATAATTTAAAACTAAGATACCATTTAGTAGGTCAAAAATGACTACAAATATATTTCTTTTAATATACTCCAGAAGTATAAAATATAATAAATTTTTCATATCTTCTTTGCCTACTACACGTACCTTATTCGTACACTTAGCATAAGGTTGAAAATTTTGCATTTGTACTAGTTATGATCGCCGCTGATCACAAGGGCTGTCGGAGCCGGTCTCGAGTGCAACCTTCCCATCGCATTAGTGCGCATGCACGATTTTCAATTTTATGTAAAGTATGCGGGAAAGTGCTGCTTTACGCCCGCTAAACACAAACAAAACTACGTACTTTACACCTACTTTTACGAAAACTTAATTGTTCGTTGACTTCCATCATACGAGGAGTTGTATGTGATGAATACAAAGTTATGCTAAAGAAAATTATGAAATCAACTAACTAATGGTCAAGTAAAGAAATGAATTATTGCATTCTAAGAAAAGTGTATGTACATACATAATTATATCAAATGTGTAATTTAAAAAATGTTGTTTGTTAATGTTGTTGAATGTTTGATTATTTTAAAAATTTTATATTGCAGTGTGAACTGTTGTAATTTCCGCTTTACCATCATTTTGTGTTTATTTTAAGATTTCGTACAATGTCATTAATTATAGAAAATATCTACAAACATACGGGCCCGCCGCCCGATAGTTCATTGGTGGACTATTGTAAGCTTACATGTGACTAAATTTTTATCTTAAAACTTTATGCAGTAAAACTAAGTAAATGCATTTGTCATCTTTTTAAAATATATACTATTTTTTTAAAGGGGTAGCATGCTAATTAATTTTCTTACAATATTTTTGTAACTTTGCTTATATGTTAACCCACCTGCGCAGAGTTAATTTTCGTACATAAGGGTTAGGTCGAATGTAAGTATGCAACAATATCTTCTGCAAACTTCCACGATCTTCTTAATTAAAGCTATACTATTTAGCTTCGATTTGAGAGGTTGTAGATGACCTAACGAAGTAAAGATTTAAATTTGTGATGCAAAATATATATAAGAATGACGTGCGTTTTTATATAAAAAAAGAAAAAATGTAGCTAGCGTCCCCGTTTCAAAAAAAGCAATCTCAAGTGTGCGCCTATTGCTATCACTATACCTATATAGTGATACGATTCCAGTCAAAAGTTTATATTATGTTTCAAATTCAGCGTTTCTATAAGATTTTTACGTTAGTTATGTATACTTTATGCTACAATATAGTATACTTTAGGGTTTCAAGCACTTATTACCATAATATATGGTGATTTAATAAAATTAACTTTTGACTAAGATTGTAACACGACTACCCACTTCATATGCCAACCAGTTTCATTCGTATATTACAAAAAGCTTTGCTTACTTTATTTTAATTATTATTTTCTTATATTTTACATTTATCTTTTATATTTCACTTATCATTTACTATACAAACTGTAGAAAAATTTATTTTTTCGAGTGAAGAAAATATTTTTTTTTTATACACCTTGAACTATCGATCGACAGGCACGTATGTTTGTAGTTATTTTCTATAATTGATGACATTGTACGAAATTTTAAAATAAACACAAAATGATGGTAAAGTAGAAATTACAATATTTCACACTGCAATATAAATTTTTTAAAATAATTACACGTTTGATATACTGATGTATGTATAATAACTTGTTTTACAATGCAATAATTCATTTCTTTACTTGATCATTAGTTAGGTGATTTCATAATTTTCTTTAGCATAATTATGTATTCATCACATACAACTCTGGTAGCATATAAAAAATAAATAAAGACTGTGATGAATAATATTTTATACATATATTTTATTATTACTAAATTACTTTTTGGAATCTTTTGTATATGTGATTTATGAATTAATATCGAAGAAGCACTTATACTTGTCTAGATTATACGTTTTACAAACGTCAGTTTTAGGGAGATAATATGTAATGATTATTTAAACTCGGAAATTAATTGGATACTATTACTATTATTGCTAATTGTGTATATAAAAATACAATTTTTAAACTACTTATAAATATCTTTCAATTGACATAAAATATATTTTAATTAAAAGCTTTATTTGAAATTGAACCGCCAATGGGTCACTTATGACTTTGAAGAACTGGATTAAAATCACCCCAGTATATAGTATATTACTGCTTTTGAATGAATCTTCAGTAATTCGAACTCTTTACATTATTTATAAATTTCGTATATTAAATTCGAAATCAGAATGTTCTGAAAATTACTACCTTTTATTTACAAAGGGAAAATAAGTGTATAATAATTTCTCGCTATATTTATTTGATAAAATTACATTTTGTAGAGTGTGCTACTCAGATTTTGGGAAAAAATTTTATTGTAATAAACAATCTTTTAACCACCTATTTACAGTATGATAAACTGCACCAAAATGTCCGCTACGTAATTTAATTCCTAATTTCATTTTAAAAGCCGTATCTACAATTTAATTACATGAAATTAAAATTACAAGTAAATCACGAAGATTTTACACTCCACGTTGGCAAAAATTCGCCGTCCCATAACATCCCCCTTTCACTTATACTCCTAAATTCTTAATTATCAAGGTTCACTTGTTACACATACAATAATTCTTCAGCATCAGATCAAACAGAATCCCCAAAGAAACTTAAAAAAAAAAGACACAATGTATCTATAACGATAACGCTTAAGGTAGATCATTTCCCATCGTTACGCACGCAACGCATCCTCTTTCCCAGGACACCATCCAACAAAAGCGCATCTCCACGCGCTGCTTCGACTTCTCTCTACAACTTACCGGGGGGTCGGCCGATGAAACGTGCACCAGCGCGCCCGAGTGGCAACACTTGGTACATCGAATTATCCTCAAAGTGGGCAATAATTGTGCCGGATGTGCACTTAGCGCGGAAGTTATAGCGCGTCGAGCTGCCGGCGCCTGCACGCTTCCCGTTGTGCGGGCCCCGTGTGCACGCGTATCAGCGGTTCTTGCCGGAGCGAGCTCCGACTACACTTGAGACTCCGGGGCGAGATTTTCTCCGAGATGCGGTTATGCCGAGAGTGCGCCGACGTGGACCCTTTGATGTTGGGATGCACGAGGTTTGGTGAGTGGCGGGTGAGGAAATACGTGGTTGTGGCGTTGCGGATTTTGACGTGGGATCAGTGCAGCGGGAATGCAGTGCAGAGGTCAGTGAATTGCGAGGTCGGGTGAGAGACTTATTTCATTGAGGATGTCATTACTTTTATGAGATATTTGGAGTGGTTTGAGCTGGAAAATAATGTACGTAAATGTTTGGGGCTTGACTGGGATTTGTTACTTCAAGATGGAAGCATTGAAGTATTTGTTAGACTGAATATAAGGGATTTGAGTAGATTAAAATGTAATTATTATTAATATTAAAGTTGTAGCATTCGGAGCAAGTTGCAGTCGGAGTTCGTATTTTCGTAGACAAGATGATCAAGTTATATACACAGAAAAAAAATAGCTTAGATACGTTTAAATAAGAAGTTTCTGAAGTATTGAGTGAAACTGAAAATACAAGAATATCCTGAATGTCTTATCAATAATAAAGGAACAATAGTTGATGGAAAAAAGTAAAAAGTTGCATAATTCATCATTTAAAAGTTGTTTTTAAACGATTCTGAATATAACTTTTTTGAAAAATCAATGCAATTCTTTACGCTATACAACACTCTCTCAGAAGCTCCTGTTTTGGAGCATCTCTACTCTCTAGTAATAAACTTCTAGTAAATTAAAAATGTAAATTGAAGCAATATCATCTAATACTTTTGTAAATCCATATATTCGTGATTATAGATTTTATTGAATACATATTAGGTCAACTTAGTATAGTACGTAGTCCGTACTAAATATACTTGCTAAATTTACCTACCTTAGAGGTAAACTTAGCAACCTAACAAAAGATTCGTATTACAGTTTTTCCATTCAAGACTCCATATCCGCAGTTTCCAAAAGAAAAGACAACATCGTTTCTGAAACGAAGTTAGCAAATCAATCCCAATTTTAAAACTGTACCGTACCTATGACATGCAACCGCTTATTTCAGTCTGCATTCATTACCGAATATACCCCGCAATCAAATCGCATCATCGGCACAGCTCGTAACCTCATTTCTGTTCCACAATCGTAAAACTGATAAATTCAGCCCGAGCACTTAGTCGCGTCCTGAATCAATCGACACCTGCAACTCTCATCCCTACACCCCACGTTTGACTTTGAACATATATAATTCACGCCAGCATCTTCCTATCCCCACTTAACATCCGTGGCCTCGTGGCCCCGACACTTTTTCCCAGAACAATAAAGCCACTGATTGTAATGGAGTAATACTCTCTTTCTCTCTCTCTCTCACACACACACACACACTCACTCGCGACATCACGGCGTGCATTGTCTCGCGAAAGCGGCTACTTCTGCGTCGACGTTTCTTCGGGTCTCTCCTGCTTCTTTCTTTCTCCCAGCGCGCGCCCGCGCGAGCGTTCAAAGCCGCAAGTTTAGTCCACTGGGGGTTTTTCGCCTCCTCGTATTCCCCGAGACACACACACATACACACGAGCCCTGCGCGCGCGCGCGAATGCATAACGGCGCAGAACTGGAGCAAAAGCGAGTCTCGACCCACATTTGCATGCGCTACTCCGCGGCTCCACACCGCGGTGTGTCTAACCTCTTGTTTAAAGCGCCTACTGCACCTCGTGCTGACGCTTGCCTTGCCTTGCACACGTGACTCGTCTTGCTTCCTGCTTCCTTTCGGCTCTCTCTCTCTCTCTCTGACGAGCCGCAAGAGCTTGCTCGGATTTTAACGAGATTGAGCTTTTCGCGCGCGTCAGAGAGAGAGAGAGAGAGAGAGAGAGATTCTGCAGCGCAGGGAGACAGAGCTTTTATACCTTTGTCGGTGGCGGTTATTAGGCTTTGAATCGCGCTCCCCAAACGATTCTTGAGGTTTTCCGAGGGATGCTGCTGCTGCTCAGTTGCGTGGGGTACTGGATGATTAAAGGGATTTTTTAGACTTTTGAGGGTCGTGATGGAATGGGGTCTTTAGATGTTGCTGTGTAAATAGTTGTTACGAGAGAGGTATGACTAATTTTGATCTTAAGTATTATTTTAATTGGCTTCATTTGGCGTTCGACGTTGATGTATGACTTTTTTCTTCATATTTAACTTTGTATTAACACATACTAACACATACAATAATTGTACTATACATAATTATTATGCATACTATAAATAGAGAAATTGATTGCGCCAACTTATTTCTTGAAATAAATTTATTGTTTATTAAAAATATTATTTAGTATTATTTAATTAAAATTACTTGATTTATTTGACAATATATTTCATGCCATATGTTTAATATGTCTGGTAGACAAAACATTTTTCTTTACGAAAAAAAATTGTTTCTTCTAGGTGCCCGTTATGGATCTTATTATGGAGCAGTGCCTCTATTGTAAATCAGTCGGTTATAAATCATGGTATGACAGTTTTGCATTATTTCTTTGCTATTTTGAAAATACTTATTTTTATGTTTCAAAATAAAAAAAGAAACAACGCAAAACTTTCATAATAATAATTTAAAACCAAATGATTCACAATAGGATTAGTTGCGGTATTTGATTTTGTTATAGAATTCTGCAATAAATACACATATTGATTTTCATTTTAAAAAATAATTTATTACTTTATCGTGAAATAAATAGTCATTGATTTTGTATAGAGTCTCAGTTTTTTTTTAACTACGGTGAGATTGTTGTAAATTTTGTATCAAAATTTCACCTACAAAGAATAATTTATTCAAACGTAAAGAATAGTTAAATTGAAAGTCAGCAGAAGTTTTATATTTTAGACACAAGATTATTTGTAGATATTCTTTTTTTTAACTAAAATTTTTGACGATGAAATAATTTTGCTTCCTCATAGAGGAAGCTTTGTGATGGTAAAAAAAAAAGTTTTGCTAAAAACATGTTCGAAACATGCTTTGAGACATTAGGAGTTAAAATACACTATTATTAGAAAAAGTCTGTATGGATGTGTGTGTGCGTGCGTACGTGTGCATGAGGGCGTGCGTGCGTCCATGCGTGCGTGCGTGCGTGTGTGTGTGAAGGTTACTCTGAACATTCACGGTCGAAATTAATGAAAAATTTTTGTTGTTTTTCGATGTTTCTTTGTTTTTTTAAGGTTTTTTGATTTTTAAGATATAGTTTTTCGGGGTTTTTTTGTATGTTTGAAAAAATTCTCGAGAATTTTACCGGGAATAGCACCTCGACTGCTTGAGCGTCTTATATCTGTAGGCAAGCGTCTTACCCATCGATCCAAGGGGTGCTCTATGATTACTTTATTTTGCATTTGAAAGAGTATAAAATTACTTATAAACAGTGATATTTCTGTATTTTTTATAACTTTTCCATTGATATTTTGAAACATTGATTAAAAAGGTATTTGAAGATTAATGAAATAATGTATATCAGTATTTTTTATGTTTTATTTCTTATAAATCTGAGTAAAAATGATACGTATAAATGATTTAATAACATGCTAAACCCGTTGGAGTGAAATTGCACTCATTCGGAGTGCAATTCCACTCGAAGAATGCGTGATATAAATCACTCTAATTAAAGTGGATTTTTAACTCTAAAAATAGAGTGTAAATCTTTCACTTTAAGTAGAGTGAAATCTCATTCTATTTTAGCGTATATACTTTCCCCAAGTGACCACTGTAGGTGATGCAAGATACAAACTCATTATGTTTAGGTCTGAATTTAAAATTTTTGCTTAAATGTAGACAAAGCAGAATTACTTGTAAATGTCTTTTATTGTATGTGTATTATTTGCATTTAACTCATGAAATAGAACCATGTATTATTCATAGCTAAAAGAGAAAACCACGTTTTAGTATACTCCAAGCAAGTAACAATAAGTAACTATATGTGATTTAAGTTGGAGAAAAAGTGATTAGTGATTGCCAGTTGTTGAATGGAAGTTTTTGCATGTAGGAGTAAAGCATATATATATATATATATGAGGCATTCTTTGTGAACGAATGGCCCCCCCTTGCCCAAAATTTGAAGAGGCGCAGGAGAACCATCAATAGCTTAAAATGTTCGTATTGACAAGAGCTACAAAAAGTCGAGTGGCGTTTTTGTCCATTTTGAAAATGGCGGCTTCAAAATGGCGTTAAGCACCCCTAAAATGTGAAGAGTACAGATAAAAATGCCCGGAAAAATTAAAAAAAATAATCACGTTGGACTTTTTTTGACTCAAATTTTAGCTACCACTCATACTTCAAAAAATCACGTGGTAGGTTACCGAAATCCAACATGGCGGATCCAATATGGCGGCTAATATGTCGATATTTTTAAAAATCAACCGAATTGGCCCAAATTTGGTATATGGGGGTTTTTCTGGTTGCTGATGATGAATTTAAGGTCAAATCTGCAGAATTTAAAATGGCGGATCCAATATGGCGACTAATATGCTGATAAGATATGGTTTTTACTCCCGCCGTTTATTTATGTATCCATGATTTCTTCACGATGACATTATTCATTTTTTTGGATCCGCCATGTTGGATTTTGGTAACCTACCACGTGATTTTTTGAAGTATGAGTGGTAGCTAAAATTTGAGTCAAAAAAAGTCCAACGTGATTATTTTTTTTAATTTTTACGGGCATTTTTATCTGTACTCTTCACGTTTTAGGGGTGCTTAACGCCATTTTGAAGCCGCCATTTTCAAAATGGACAAAAACGCCACTCGACTTTTTGTAGCTCTTGTCAATACGAACATTTTAAGCTATTGATGGTTCTCCTGCGCCTCTTCAAATTTTGGGCAAGGGGGGGCCATTCGTTCACAAAGAATGCCTCATATATATATATATATATATATATATATATATATATATATATATATATATATATATATATATATATATATATATATATATATATATATATATATATATATATATATATATATATATATATATATATATATATATATATATATATATATATATATATATATATATATATATATATATATATATATATATATATATACACAGTGCGTCTCATAACTATAGAAACACCAAAAATTTTTACATTTAAATCTGTGTATTATACCTTTTCTTAAAAAACCTGTAACTTTCGAAGCAAAAAACCAAGGATAATTTTAAAAATAGCAAATAAAAGGCAATTTTATTCTCTTTAAGACGTTACCAAAATATTGTGTCTACATTAACTTATGAAAAATTCACGGACGGTTTAAACAAAACTTGAATACTAGATAAAAAATTTACATTGATTTAAATGGGTCTAAAAATTTAAAGTGTTTCTACAGTTATGAAACAACGATAACTTCTTTAATGTTGATGCGAAAGAAATATTCTAGTAATGTTTTAAAGAGAATATATTTTCCATTCATTGGCTTTTTGCAGAATTATTCTCGGATTTTTGCTTCCTAAGTTACAGGTTCTTTAAAAAAGGTATAACCCTGGTAGAAAATTATCTAGTTTTATCGAGGCCCTCGATTATTTCCTTGGCAAACTAGATAGATCTACATAGTTCTAGATTAATTTTCTACCAGGGAATATACACATTTAAACGTGAAAATTTGTGGTGTTTCTATAGTTATGAGACGCACTGTATATATAGAATCAGTTATGAAAGATTGTAATTACTATAAATAATATCATTTGTCAATCACAAATTTCAATAATTGCTATTGTATACCTTCCGTACATACCAATACCTTCTTAAAAGTCTTACACCAGTGATAAAGAAATCATTTAATTTTCAAAATATTTAAGTTTATATAATTTTTTTTTAATTTTAGTATTTTTATGAAAAATTGAAAATAAAACGAATTTTAAAAATTAAAAGAAAAAGTAAAAATTATAATGAAAAAAATAACAGAAAGTTTCTTCTTTAAAAAAAGAAATTTTTAACAATTATCAAACCCCAACGCACCTACAATAGTTACTCTAAGGAGACGTGGGAAAATGTAATTTTTTAAACTAAATGTGTACTTTTAATAAAAAATTATCTTTTGATAAACCATCAATGATAAATCAGCACACATTTTTTGAGATTCGAATTCAAAAAAGATATAACAATTTAATATTAATTTATTAGAACAAAACATTGTATTTATTAAAACAAAAAATTTTATATTAGAACATAAAATTGCATTTATTAGAACAAAAATTTTTATATTAGAACAATTAATTTAGTTTGAGGAAGCTAAGTGCCAATGAACTGGCAATGGTCTTTTTTATTTTCTCCTTCAATGAATGGAATTTTTACATAAATTGTTCCAAACGAACGTTTTACTGAGTGAGGAATATTTAACGAGTTTTAAGAATTTTATTCACTAGTTTCACCTGATAAAACTTGATTATTATTTATTCATGAATATTCTTGTCAAAATCATAGTGCAAGGTTACGCAAGCAGAACTTTTATATTTTGGACAGAATTAACTTTGGCACTAGATCCCGAGAGTTTTGAACTCTAGAGGTGCTAAATTTGGTACCAAATATTTACTGCGTATACATCACCATCATGTAACAAACTTACGCCGCGTCTGCATGTTTTAGTACATAAATTATATGTCATTAAAATACATCTCTTTAAACTTAGAGCATATAAAGTGTTAATCATCACATAAAATACAATAATGTAAAATAATCAAATAATATGGGTACTAAAAACAAAATTTAAATGGAAATCATATAGATACTGACTCATACATTTCGTATAACATTTATCTTATTTAACGACCAGTCAAGAAATGTAATCGAAAGTTTTTGTTTCTGTTTTATGTCACTTTGCGCGAAAGTTTTTATATTCATTATTCGCATTGCTATGTGAATGTGCCTTGATTTCTTATTTGAAAATGCTAGGATTCAGCCACGAAACTTTTTTACGGCTCAAGAGACAACTTTTTAAAAAATTACTTTCTCTAGGCTTATGACGACCGTAAAACTTCAAAGCAGATTTTAAACTAGTCTTCGTAGCACATATTCATTTTTCATAAGAAAACTTTTTACATGTTTTCCTTTCAGAGGAGCTTACATCTTTCCAAGCTCGAATAAAAAATATATAATCTTATACGTTATCATATAACTTTTAAAATATTTTCAGAAAGTAAGTATTTAACAAGGAATTTTAATTTTTTAAATAATTAAAATACGCGGTAAAACTTTATAAATAAGCATAATAAAGATAATCCATTTTGACGCAAACAAATTGTTATTAAGCGATAAAGGGGAGGATTAGTTCTCGCTCCGGCGTGAGCGTATACGTACTCTTCTTTTTGTCGTCGCCTCCTTCGCTCGCCCGTATTGAACGCGTGTATTTCCCCATCTGTCCTTTATACGCCCGAATGTCGCGCGCCCGGATAAACCGTATATACATACGCGGCTTACGCGCCGGAAAAAGTTTCGCGCTGAAAATGGCCGCGTTAAATTCACTAGAGGGAGAGAGAGAGAGAGAAAGAGAGCAAAAATTGAGAGAGCCCCGGATCGGAAAAAAAAGGGAAACTCGCCGACTCGAAACTTTCGCAGTGTAGTTCATTTATAGAGTGCAGCTTGCTTCTTGAAATTCGCGTGGGCTTTGAAGCAAAAATCGTTTTCATGCTAAATACGAACGAGCGTGCGCGCGCGACTTTTCCCCGTTTTGACAGTCAAATATTTAATTTCGTGCGCGGGAAATTTGTAATTCGTATATGGCGAAGAGTTGCGTGCGACGCTCGAGTGGGTTTTATATGCGGCGGAGCTTTTCGGCTAGGCTGAGCTTTTTGCTTGGGAAAACTGTCGCAGCGAAGTGTTCGCGAAAATGTTTACGTAGAAGTAAATCACGTCTAGATGTTGATCATTTTAGACTATGCAAATAGAAGCTGATGTGCATTTTCGAATGCTAAACTGTTGGATTTAAATTGCAGATTGTGTCGTTTAGACGTTCTGAATAGTCACTTCAACAAGTAGATAATGCCCGAGTTGTGTAAGACCCTCAACTGGAATTTCCTCATCATATTCTGGTGCTTTAATAAAGACCGAAATTTAAACATTTTAAAATTTCGATAAATGCACTGAGAGAAGTTTATACTATAGGTTACGAATATTGCCCATTGAATTGAAAAATGGTACAACTAAATGTTTCTGGTAAAATTAATAAAAAATTTGCGTAACGTAAAATAAAATTGGACTTTTTACTATATTCTTCAGACACACACACACACACATACATATATATATATATATATATATATATATATATATATATATATATATATATATATATATATATATATATATATATATATATATATATATATGAAGAGTTTAGA
Organism: Gastracanthus pulcherrimus; assembly: GCA_949152435.1. NCBI lineage: Eukaryota > Metazoa > Arthropoda > Insecta > Hymenoptera > Pteromalidae > Gastracanthus > Gastracanthus pulcherrimus. Next base: position 159,030,869 of record OX424575.1, on the reverse strand, counting down.
AATATTAAATTTAAGAAAAGTTTAATTTACTTAAAAAATATAATTCGTTTTTTTATGTTTTACTATTTTAAATCTGTTATAATAAATAATTGTTTTTATTAGACGCGTTTGTTTAGTATATTAATAAAATAGTAAACATTTCTCAAAGAAAATTGATAAACTCAACTAGAGTAAGAAGGAGTTAGGAGAGTCCATGACTTTTGGAATACGGATTTCGATAAAATTTTGGGAGGTGATCTCTGGTACCTAAAAATGAAGCCTAGCTCTCGTAGTTTCGTCAAATGGGCTTTCGTTGTCAAGATATAAACCCAATGGTACAATTACCCCATATGCGCATTATTTCAGTAAAAATGGTACCTCTACCGGTAACCATAACTCTATAAGTTTTTATGCCAGGCAAACTACTCAAAAGGTAATAAATAAAAGGAAAAATGAGTTTTAATTTAAACTTTGATTCATATAAAAATATTGATCTAACCCAAAGTTATTAACCATCGAAGGTGGTGATCGAAAATATATGAAAAATCAACGCATTTAAAATAGTTAAATTTTCTTGAATATTCATGCTTTTTCAATTACCATCTTCAATGGTTAATAACTTTGGATCAGATTAATATTTTTATATGAATCAAAGCTTAAATTGAAGCTTTTTTCGCATTTTTTTACAATTTTTTGCTGAAATAATGCGCATTTGGGGTACAATATCTTATATCTTGATAACAATGGCCCATTAGATGAAAGTACGGGTGCTAGATTTAATTTTTGGTACAAGAAAACACCTCCCAAAGTTTTATCGAAATAAGTTTTCCAAAGGTCGTGAACTCTCATTGTAATATTAACTAAAGCGTCTAGTAAGTGTTGATAATCGTTTTTCTTTCAGCATGGCTAAACATGCATAAAAGAAATTGATCTAAATAATGACTCAAATGATTAAGCGCTTCCTAAATATTGAAAGCAAACATCCATGTAAATCTAGATTAGGTAACACCAAGTTGTTTGCGAGAATTAATGTGATTCACACATACATACGCCACACACACACACACACACACAGACACACACACGCACACACGCACGTACCCTATTCGAACTCCAAAAGTTTTTACACATAGCACATTTCTTTCGCCAAAATACATGAAAAAAACTTTTTTGACCCAAACAATGCTCTGTTTTTGAGCATGCAATAGAGGCGAGAACTTCCTCTGTACTCAAAATCAAGCCTCGCTTCCTCACCAACCAACCAAAAAAAGAAAAAAGAAAAACACTACACGACGCGACCCACCCCCGAGCCTCCTGCATTTTTCCCTCGGCAGCGACGCCTAGTTCCCTCGCGCGTACAGCAGCGACGTGTATCCGCTCGACGTGCGACAAACACGCGAAAGGCTTGTGCACAGCCAGCCGTCCACACAGCGACTTTTACACACACACACACACACACACACGCGTGAAAGAAAAAGGGTGGCATGCAAGCTCTCTGCGAGGAAGAAGAAGCGCAGCGCACTTGGTCGCCGCGGGCTGTTGACCCGCATTCGCGCATAGCTCCCCCTCGAACAAAGTGCCGAACAAAGTCTGTATATACGGCTAGGCGCGACACCCCCTGCCCCCCCCCCTCTCGCGCATATTTAGCTCGCTCGCTTGCTGCCTCGCCGCGCGTTGTCGCGAGAAATATACTTTCTTCTTCTTTTTATTTAGTTGAATAGTAGGTATTGATGTATACTTGGTGCAACAAACGGCTATCGCATCTTTCAATTTTCATTTTACTCAAAGAGGAAGTTTTGTGATAGTAAATAGAAAGTTTTGATAAAAACGTGTTAGAAATATGTTTTTGGACTTAAGATATCAAAATACACTATTGTTAGAAAATGGCTATATGTCTGGATGTATGTGTGTGTGTGTGCGTGTATATGTGTGTGTGTGTGTGTGTGCATGCGTGCGCACGTGCGTGCATGCGTGCGTGCGTACGTGCATGTGTGTGTATGTGTCTGTATGGACTTGGATCAATATTACTCTGTGTATACACGGTGAAACTTAATGTTTCTCGTTTTTGTTTTTAGCGGTTTTTTAATTTTTGAGTTTTAGTTTTTCGGATTTTGTAATACCTTGAATATAATATCAAAGATCTACCGAAAAGGTATTCGATCTTTAAGAGCATAAAATTACCTAACTTTTCTTACCTGAAAGTTTGGATAAGGTTATTCCCCTCTTTTGCTATACACGAAAACGTTATTCCTTGTTTAAATGGTTATATCTGGGAAATATATGACGGAAAATTTTTGAAAAAATTTAAGATAATTAGGAATATGTAGAAGAATGATCAATAAAAATTTTGAGTCTTGACCTTTTTTTTGTCAAGAAAAAATAATTTTGTAAAAATAATCGATTTTCTTTCTCAGGCAATAACTCAAATAAATCGACAGCATTTTATCTGGTACTTTACAAAAGATAGCTTTTTACTATCTTATGACCTGTATGTTTTTTCAGATCATGAAATAATTTATTTTATGAGATATTGAGGTTATGTATTTTTAGAAAATTTTGTTTGATCGCTTATATCCGGAGAACGGCGCAGACATGTTTCTACCAATCAGGTCTCACTTTTGTCGTTTTAAAATGGAGATTCAAAATTCAAAAGCAATTTCAAGATTCACCGACTTGTTTTTGTTTTATAACGATTTTTCGATTTTTGAATTTTTGAATTTTAATTTTCTGTTTTTTTTTCTTTATATATTAGAAATATTATGATAAATCTATTGGAAATTCATTAAAAAGAGCATAAAATTACCTATCTTTTACAACCGTAAATTTTGGATAGGCTCTTCTTTCTTCTAAATAATTTTTAGAAGAAAAAAGAATAAATCGTGACTACACGGAGGGAATTGGTCTAGTAAAACTTACTATTTCGTATGGTAATGGCGGGACTTAGTTGCACAATCGCAATAATTACTTTTATTTTAGTAGTGAAGTGCCGAAAAAGGTTTTTTCAAAACGAAAAAAATGAGTTTTGTTTCGATTAAAATTAGTGCATTCCTGTAGAAATGGCAGAGGATCAAACATAATCTATAAATCGAAAATATCCACATGCTCGATTGACACTCTGTTTCGATTAAAATTACTACACCCTGCAGAAATGGCAAAGGGTCAAACATAAACTAAATTTCGAAAAAATGCACATACGCGAATGACTAATTAAAAATATTCTCTTCAATAATTTTGAAATTTTTAATCTGAATTTTTTTTTCTGTACGTTTGCTGAAAGAAACAAAATCCTTTTTTGAATCATTTAAAATGGTTGAGATTGATAAATGGAAGGTCTGTGGAATTTTTTGAAAATGGCTTATTTAAACCAATTTTGACCAATCAAAAACATTTAGGGATGCACAATCTGAACGAGAGTGGCTAAAAACAATGTTTTAGGCTTCTTTCGATATATACTTTCATATAAAGACTTGGCGGAACTTTTTGTGAAACACGGGCACATGATTTTATTTAAAAGTAATGGATCTGTCCATATATATGCTATCAACGTTAATTAAATACGTTGTATATACTGTATAAATGCCCATTTATCAATTATATTTATATGCCAAATCCGCGAGCCGGACTCCATGGAGTCTCCTTGTGAGTCAAATTGGATTGGTTATATTTACTAACTCTAAAAGTAGAACAGCTTTTAATTATGAATATCCACTTTTCTATTAAACTCATTAAGAAGAATTTTGTATGCAAATCATAACTTTCGGAGACCTAACGTTGCCTGATGCGAGTTCTTGTTACACATCAAAAAACATTGTTCTTTCATTGCATGTACAAGACGGGGCTTACCGACCAAGAAAGTAATAATCGAATATATTTAAACAAAACGTAAAAACTCACTCGCACTTCATAAAATGATAATTCACTTCTGTACCAAGTTTCGGACAACAAAATCAAAGCACTATAAAATTCTTGAAAACCAATTTCAACAAGATTAAAAAAAAAAATCTATTGTACTGCTCTTTTAATATTCATATTTACAAACCAAATACGACATGGTTGATAAAGCAGAAGTATATTTTATTGTAGCGTTTACCTTATAAGTCAACCCTGACTAAGACAGTTATTTTTGTTAATGCTTGAAATGAATGTTTGAATGTAAATATCCGGTCATTATCACTTTTCAAATTATCACTATCTGTTAGTAAACTACATTTAGGACTGGATAGTCAAGGAAATAGATTCGCTGTAAGGTAAGATTCTCAAATATGAGTCAATTTTTTCAATTTCTCCAGAATCTACGGACAATGTTTTATTTTCAAAAATTTTGTATGGTTCAAGTTTAGTATATATTCAAGAATATACCCCAAAACTTTCACAGGCTAAGATTTTAAGGTTCATAAATACCACTACTTATGTATCAATGACATTTTTGTTCAGAATTCTATGAAGACGCTGAAACGTGCGCAACTCTATGTAAGCAGTGTACAAAGCGCTTTTTATAAAATAATTTTAAATGTTCTAATTTTAAAAGAGAATCCACGTATCCCACTTTTGTAGACAATCATCACTGCTACTTCATCACTGCGATCTGACATATCCAGTTCAAATAATTTTACTGACCCACATTTGAGCGCTGATTCGAAAAGGATAATCTTCGTGTCTTTGAGTACATTGCTACCGCATGTAAAATATTTTAAAACTACGTATACTTGATTTGTTTTCTCGGAAAGCAATAAATTATATGACTTGAAAATTTTCAGGAACATAGTTCTAGATGAAACTAATATAATTTATTAAATTATAGATAAAAAAGGAAATATTTTGATTAAAAATAACAGTTGCTTATACAACGACATCGTGAATTTGGAAAAGAAAACTTCGGTTTATTTGAAAGAGATTGATTTATGGACCGAGGTTCTTTAATTTACGTAATAAATTGAAGAATGTATGCTATTTTCAAAAAAATAAGTTTTAGTCATATATTAGTATTATACATAAATTAACAACGGTGCATTGCATTCGTTACGCTCATATAATATTACAAAATAATTATTTTTAGGTTTTTTTAGTTAAGAAATTACATGAAAACTTACAATGTTATGATAAAATACCAATGGCGGAAAAGGCAATCATTTTCTGTTAATACTCACCTGAAACATATAGAAACATTGAAATAATTAATTATTATTATTATTATTATTATTATTATTAGTATTATTATTATTATTGTTATTGTTGTTATTATTGATAATAAAATATCATTCAAAGTATCATTTAATATTCGTAATTATATATCTATCTATCAGATGAATATGTAATTTATTTTTTAAAAGAAGAATAAATATATTTTCTTGTTATAAGAAGCTATAAGACTATCAACAAACCTTACTTTAATTAATTGTACATAATGTAACAAAGGCAAAAAGTCGAATATTTTTCCCGCGGGTGAGTTTACTGTCCGAACGTGTGAAGCGAAACGAGGGCCGTATCACTCGAGGGAAAAATCGGCATTTTTCACGAGTTACATATAGTACTTTATGCTCATGTCAACTGTGGCCACTTTTTGACTTCGAAACCGGGACTAATGGACTGATAAAAGACAATATTGTTAAAAGACAATCGAAAATCAGGGTTATTGGTAGAACTTGACGAAATAAAGGAAGTTGGACTAGTTTCTAGTGAAGTCACTTTTTTCCCGCAATTGCGGGAAACTATGGTTACTTTTTGACTTGGAAAGCGGGACTAATGGACTGTTTAAATACAATATTGTTAAAAGACAATCGAAAATCAAGGTTATTGGTAGATCTTGATGAAATAAAAGATTTTGGACTAGTTTCTAGTGGTCACTTTTTTCCCGTAAATGCGAGAAAAAAGTATAATTTTGGTCTCGCTTTTCAGGGAAAAAAAGTATAATTTTGGTCTCGCTTTTCAGGGAAAAAAGTATAATTTTGGTCTCGCTTTTCAGGGAAAAAGTGTCCATTTTCGTTCAGATGGGCATAAAGATCTTTATCTTACCACTACTACTGACAAATTATAAATATTTTATTGCATCCTTATATCAGTGTACAGGCCAAAAGCCCCTACTGTGGATAAAATCTCGCTCCATTATTTTCCATCATAGATCTTTCTGTATAAAATCTATCTTTATGAAGACTCTTTGTAAAAGAACTGAAAATACCACTGAAATGTCTCCTCTATACCACAGTGGTTATTTTCCACCATAGATCTTTCTGTGTATAATCTATCGCTATGAAGTCTCTTTGTACATGAAAGTAATATGATAATGCCATTCTGCAAAGTTTTGACGTGTGACAATAACCATGCTCATTATACAGTACATTTAATGAACCGATGATGCAAACGATCACATAATTTTTTATTGATGTCGATTTGCATATCTTTTGCGTTCGAACGCATTAAGTAATTCTTTCAAAAAAGTGTACACAAGTGTAATTCGGTAAAATTCTAGTGAACGTCAAGTATTTATAGTTGCACAAATGCTGATGCGGTAGCCAGTCTTAATTGCACCTTTAATATGGCAAGTAAGCTTCTAGTTTTGGCAATTTGCCTTCACGGAGTACTTCACTTAGCGGTACAAGGTGACAAGGTAACATATACTTAAAGTTTTTTAAGTGAATTGGCTGTTAATTTATATACTGTCTTAGAATTACGACGAAAGATCTAAACAATCTAAATTTTCATAATTCTTGAAAATCCTCTAGAACTAAGATTCTAAAATGGAATAACTAACTAATAACTATTCTATATTATTTACTAATTCTAAAAAATTTTTGACGCTATTTTACATATTGTAACTGAGTAAAGATAGAAGTAAAACTACAGCATGCGCTCTTACAAGAAAAGTAGTCAGAAACCCTAATTTAATTATTTTTTTTATAAGTGTGGATAATATGGCTATGAATACAAAAATATAATAACTGACAAAATTACGCCATTTTAAAACCTGTGTATTTATTATTTTAACTTAAAATCTGCATATCTCTTTCAGTTTAAAATTTTCAATATTTATTTCGTTCTTATTAAAACATAGAATACGACTCACCGCTTCGTTTTGTACGTATAATGTACTGTAATTAATTTACTGCAAATGTTTTTGAAAATGCTTGAAATGAGTTATTTGTAGCGTGAGAAATTTTGAATTAAGATCACAGTTATTTTATTATGTAAAGTTTTTAAAACAAAACATTTTTTTGAAATAGGGTATATAAATTTTATAAATTAATTATGGAAGTCTTATGTAAAAATTTGTAGTAATAGTAACATTAAGAACAATATACAGCAAAATGTTTTCAGAAACAATCATATTTTTAAGGGTGTTTGATCCCTGTAAATTATAAAGAAAATCGATTTTTAAAAACGTATTCTTGATTTATAGGATATTCAAAACTTAAAACTGAAATTTTAAGCTCTAATCATTCAATTAATGAATTTCTTTTTAATTTCAAAGAGTAGCAGATTAAGTTAATATTATAGCAATAAATTTTATATTGGAGAAATGTATTAAGTTTAAGGTAACCACATGCCAATGAATTGGCAGAGGTCTTTCTCCTATAATATTTTTCACGATTTCTTGTTATTAATTATCATTACTATCTTGCTTAATTAGATCGATAACAGGCTTACTGATGCTGAATTCCGAAGGATATTTCATCGAAGTCGTAATGAAGGTAAGATACAAAAATTTCTTTTGTGAAAAAGACTAATTTTACAAGCTCTTTTTCTACATAACTACATAAGTAAATACTGTTACATTGTATTTTAGTGCCTGAATACAAAACGGTTATGCTCAAGACTTCCGAAGGTCACAGATCTAGGAGAGAGTTGCGCCCGGTAGAATTCGTAGTCGATGGAACTAAAGTTCAATTAAAACTTACGCCAATTAAGGACAATGTTATGACTTACATCCCTGTATGGACTGTGGAAACTGATAGACAGAGCTCTTCAGGACGAACTTACAAGAAACTTAGTCACGTAAGAGCTTAGTCAAACAATAATTTTAAAAGAAATCAAGAAAAGGCTGCATTCGGGAAATGCCTCTATTCGGTAACTTACTAAAATCCCGACTACTATTGCAGAAGACTAAATTAGAAATATATAGAATAATTAAAATGCCAGTACTTCTATACGGATGTGATAAGTAGGCGTTAACCGAACGGGAAGAAAATAAATTTAGAGTATTTGAAAATAGAGTCCTTAGAAAGATATTCTGGGGTAAAATAGATGAGATTACTAGAGAATAGAGAATTTGACATAATCAGAAAATACATGAGTTATGCGGAAAGCCAAGCATTACTAGAGTAATTAAATCTCAAAGACTAGGATGGGTTGGGCACGTAGCTGGGGTGGGAAATTAAAGTTCAGCACTTATAATACTTGTTGGGAAACCGACAGAAGCAAGGCCTCCAAGAAGACCGAGCCGAAGGTGGGAGGACAAAGTTAAAATTGCCCTACGGGAAATAAGATGCTATGAGGAGGATTGTATGTAACTTGCAAATAATAGAGAGATGTGACGTGATTGCGTGAACAAGGCTATGGACTACACAGCTCCGGACAGCTAGTCCCAACAACTAGTTAGGGAATGTGAAAAGTTCCCGATAGATGAAGTTGACTGCAGGGGACGAGTGGCATGTTCAGCCCTGAAAAACTTAAGGTATTGTCGCAGGTTCCATGTCACTCTTAAGTTATTCCTTAAGTAAGTACTTAAGTAATTACTTGTGAAATAACATTTATATCAACTTTGACTTAAGTAAAAACTTAAGAATTATCTGAAAATTTTAAGTAGTAACTTAAGTAATTACTTAAGAATTATCTGAAAATTTTAAGTAATAACTTAAGTAATTACTTAAGAATTATCTGATTATTAGTAATATCTGAAGATATTATTTGATACATTTCTTAACATAGTTGCGTATACTATCTTTTATATAATTTCAGACTAATTTATCATCTTCGCTTCGCTCTGGCGACAAACTGCACTCGTACGAAATCACATGTGGAAAAAACATTTTTTAATAACATCCCTAAAAATACATGAAAATGCCATTATACTTATAAAATTAGTATTAATCTTATAATATTTAGGCTTACATTATATAATATGTTGAAATATTTATTAATCTTTCACGATTAGTCGGTCATACATATAATAAATTAACGTTCTCCGAAAGTTTCAGAACAATTCATTGAAAGTTGGTTAAGAAATACGTGGTTAATCAAAATCGATATTAAAACTTTGATTTTTCTAATTTAATGTACGAAAGCTACCTTAAGGAATTATCATTCTGATCAAAGTTTTACATATTTGAAAAGAAATTTGATGCCAAGCTTAGAAAGAAAAATTCTAGTGAGACCTTAAACATTTATATTCACTTACATGATTTAACTGAGTTTTGACTACTTAAACGCTCCTTTTCAAGACAAAAAAATATATTAAGAAAAAGTGGTGTAACTTGCTAAAAACAAAATTGTTAGCTAAATTATATATGAAATACTAAAAACAAAATATTTTAAAATAAATAATCTTTCGCTAAAGAGACTCATTTACTTTTAGTTATCGCGTGCATAAAAAATAAATGTTCACAAAAAAGCCTTTCTTCATTTATAATCTATATCTAAACGTCGATTTCTTATATTCATATAACATTGTAGTTTATTACCTGAGTTCTATAAGACACAATTTCAGAAAGACATAGATCGAATTATTTTTATGTACTTTTTAGTACATATCGCATCATCAATACAATACTATGATAACTTAAAAAGTCAAACAAACATTTGTATTAATCTGTATACTTAACTTACTATATGTATGACCGACTAATCGTGAAAAAGTAATAAATATTTCAATATATTATATAATGTAAGCCTAAATATTATAAAATTAATACTAATATTATAAGTATAATGGCATTTTCATATATTTTTACGGATGTCATTAAAAAATGTTTTTTGTCACATGCGGGCGCAAAATGCGATTTTGGGCATGCGCAACAATTGCACAAAATCGAGTTTTGCGCCCACATTTCGCACCAGTGCAGTTTGTCCACAGAGCGAAAATTATCAGATAATTGTTAAGCAATTACTTAAGTTGTTACTTAAAATTTTCAGATAATTCTTCAGTAATTACTTAAGTTGTTACTTAAAATTTTCAGATAATTCTTAAGTAATTACTTAAGTTGTTACTTAAAATTTTCAGATAATTCTTAAGTAATTACTTAAGCAATAACTTAGATGGAAGAAATTTCTAGATAATTCTTAAGTAATTAATCAAGCATTTACTTAAGTACTTACTTAAGGAGTAACTTTAAGAGTGGCATGAAACCTGTGACAAGAACCTTAAATCTGCAGTCAACTTTAGCTATTGGGAACTTTTCACATCTAGTTATGGTAGTTATGGTGATGATGCAAGTATATATAACTATTCGTTGTGAGCGTTTGCTTAGAGGGGATAAATGAAGTAATCCCAGCGCCCATGATGATGAAAAGTGGCAAAAATGTTTTCCCGTAAATGTATTACTATATGTATTGTCAATACAGATAACCTAACCTCACAGACGTTGAAGAGAAAGTAATTTAGTCTACTTAAAACGATTTTCTTGTGTCTCTTTTTACATCAAATCAATGCTGCATCTATGCAGATTTATACTGTAGATAATAATTGGAAAACAATTTTTATTTCCGTCATTATTGCAGATTTTAACAAATTCCCCATATGATGTACGCTGAATTGTCCAACATTAATATCAACCCCATGCCAAGTCAGATGGCGGGTCATGTAATGCTCACAGCGAATAGCTGATATAAAGATTATGATAGCTGTGGCTCTACAGGCCTATTACTGCTAACAATTACTACTTGGCCAATATAATGAAAATAACGGCTTAAGACAACGGCCGCTCAAGGGGCGTGGATTCGAATCCCCCGTCAGTCCGAATTTTTCGGGAACATTTAAAGAAAAATTTTTTCCGGATTTTTCGTAGGCAGAGACTGAGCCGCATGCAACCCATCACATGGTTAAGGGTAGTACTGCCCTTATATGCAATTTAAAAAAAATATGCAAAAGAGTGACGATATTATTGACTGGATCCAGGGTACGGGAAATTCCGTTCCTTGGATAGTCAAGGGGACGAGCGTCCCCCGATTGTGATTTAATTATGTAGAATAAATAAAATAAACATGAATGATTTTAACAGTAGGATGTAGGATAGTTCATAGAGATAAATAATGAAATGTAGTGATTTATGTTAAACGGAATAAATGCGGAGCGAGACTTTTAGAGAAAAAAAATTAGAGAAATAGAATGATACGCAGAGAAAATCGGATATATGTGTGTGCGTGAAAATATGAAGAGTGAATGTGGATCTCGATACGTATGACGCAAGCAGGGGATATTCTCCACAGTCTATGCGCGACACACTCGTCCTGAAGAGCAAGTGGCAAAGATACATCGAGCCGACTCTGATCAGCAGGGCTGGCGCAGATTGGCCTCCGCACGGAGTGTCTCGTCGGCTACTTATATCCTTGGTGGCGCGCCGCGGTGGCGGAAAAGAGTACCTTGTGTTTCGCCTGTCGTGTTACAAGCGGGACTTTTGGACGAAGCGTGGCCCTTTAGCCCGTCTCTCTCCTATGCCGAGCTGTGGCGACGCGCGCTTGTCACGTTACAAGACGCATCGTAGCGACATAGAAGAGTGGCCATGCTTTCTCTGTCGTGTTACAAGCGTAGGTTGTGGTCGCGGCGTGGCCCTGTAACCCGGCCCGTATGGAGAAAACTCTGAAGTTGAGTGTTATTTCGAACCCTCAATTGAAATTTGGTAGGTTATTTGACTTGTACAGTATAAAAATTCAGTTGAGCGTTTGACATAACGCTCAACTTGATAGTTTTTTCCATGCGGGGGCATCTCCCTATGCCGGGTTGAATCAACGCGCGCTTGTCACAGGGCAAGCGTGTTGGTACGTCTGTGGGTGTCTGTGGGTGTCTGTGTATGGGTGTGTATGAATATAGAGGAAGAAGTGAAAAATCATTGTATAGTAATTTGAGCGCGGCATCGTGTTAAATAATTATATTAATTAACATTCGTGTGGTTTTTAGGAAGAAACTATGATTGATGGAACATTCTATGAAGATAGCGAGAAGATGGCTACATTGTTGGCTTACTACAGAGACTCAAACATTTTCTATGTAAGTACTACTATCTTTACTTAAACCTTTTTATAAATCATTCATCTTTTGAACTTGACGAACAGTGTTATATCAAATGCAATTATTTTCAGAAAAAAATTGTTTTACATAATCGGTCATGATCTTTGGAGTGACTTTGGAGACGAAAAAGTTTTTAATTTAATATCATAATCATAATTTAATTTAATATCGAAATTTAATAGCATAAAGACAAAATGTTTTCGTCTACAAAGATGCTGCAAGAGTCATTGCGAATATTTATACATTGTATGTAGATGCTTGAACCAATATAGGATTTCGGGATATTCTTGTAATATTCATATTCGATTACTTATTTTTATTACAAAATTATTTTAACAATTTTAAGTCATCTCAAGGTATTATTAGTGCACTATATTTTCTAACTTTAAGGGAGTAGTAGTACTATAATCATAGTCAAAAGTTAATTTTATTCTAAATCACCATATAATAGGGTTATAAGTGCTTGAAACTGTAAATTATATATACTATATTGTAGCATAAAATATACCCATAAATAATGTGAAAATCTTATAATAATGCTAAAATCAAAGCACAATATAAATTTTTGAATGGAATTGTATCACTATATAGATATAGCGATAATATTAGGCACACAGTTGCAATTGCTATATTTTTTAAATGGGATGGCTAGCTGCATTTTTTACATAATATGTAAATTTATTCTATATAACATATTAATCTTTTTAAAAAAATTAAAAGAAAATACTAAAAGTTATACATGAAAATACACCCCGTCGAATAGGGCTTTACCCCAGACAGTATCGACATCTAAAAAGAGTTCGAAAAGAGTGCATACAAATAATTCTTAAAGAATTCATAAAATGTTCTTGAAAGTCACATGATTTAGACATTCTAAATGAATTCTTTATGATTACATAATGAATCCTTTACAAAGTCATTAATTAGAAGTTTAATTATTAATATTGTTATTATTAATTTATGTTTCTCCGTCGAAGTATCTAGTGAAAGAAAGTAATAGAGAAACAGGAATTATAAAATTTCATATAAGAGGAAACACCAGTATATTTCCTATTAAACATGAATAGCAACTTGCATTTATTCTTATCACAGTTCCACGCAAAAAAATTACTTGCGATCACTCGTATATTCCCCAATAGCAATAAGTAAACTGGGAGATATACTTGTGATCTGTCCAAATAGTCCTTTTTGAGAACGAGTTACGAGAGGAGTGCAATCCTGCTCGCTAGGCGACTGTGCGCTGACTGACAATTCACGAATCGACAGCCTGCTTATCAAATTCGGCAACGGTGAAAACCGAGCCGTCGAATTACGTCGCTTGGCAACGCTGTCTCACTCTTCTCGCTCCCTGACACATTCGCATCTTACGTAGACAAACATGGATGTATATCCTTCTTAATTCCATATGCGCGAATTTACGCATGAATATTTTGTTTTTCGGCTATCAGTTTCACGCGCAAACGTGACTTTCAATCCATTTATTCATCGTCACTTTATTTATTCTTATCATTCATTCTTTGCATACATCAATAATAAAAATAATGTATAAAAGTATTCTAATAAATGAATAATTCAAATAATCCAATATTCATACCATATCAATATGGACCATTAATAACATTTGTATGAACTCAAAAAGAATTGTCTCAGATAATTTTCTATATATCGTAAAATAATCTTGACACTGATATTTATAATTATAAAAAACTGACAATATATTCTTTACATATTCTTAATGAATTAATATTGAGGAATTTTAATAACTTTTTTAAAACTTACTTTTCACATCAAAAGAATTCTTTGCGAACTCTTTATGAACTCTTCACGATGTGACATTAGATACTTTTTAAAAATGCTTTTATAGTTCTTTTAGAATAATCAAAAGAATTCTTTAAAAATTTCGATATTCAAAAAGAATTCATTTTAAATTTATTTTGCTGTCTGGGACATGTTAAATATCAGAGCTTTGAGGTTAAGTATACCGCTTACCATGGCGCTAGGCTTCCTGAAATGTTGATCAGTGATAGATAATGTAACTACTGATTTGTAATTTTCGCGCACAAAGAAATCGACAACAATAACTTATAAAGAATATAATGATTTCAGTTTCTTGAACTGTTGTCGCTTTGACGGACGAAATAAAAGTCAGCATCAATCGTATTTATTTTACCTCCCCTGCTTGGATCGAGAATCGCTTTTTTGTTAAATAATTTATTTTCCATGGATACCGCTTTTCCAATGTTTTCCGCTGCCTACCGTCTCTGTGGCGAACCGTCCGCGAGAGGGCAACCGCCCCACTCGCTCCGTAGCTCCCACCTTTTATCGAACACTCATGTGATCGGTGGTGGGAAAAAAGCGGCCCCGAACGATCCTCAGCGATCGCCGTGCACGCACGCCTACGCAGCGGCAACACTCTTACCCCCTGCGGCGAGACGCTCATTACCTCCTTAACCTCTTACTCTCACTCTCCTACTCTCTCTCTCTCTCTCTCTCCGAACAGGGGAAGCAAATACATATTTCTATACAGTAACAGATAATATAACCATTAATTAACATATGGTCAAAGTTTAAATAAGATTGACCTACATTAAAGCTATGCCAGACATAATTTCAAAATTCCTAATGATATCTTATTGTTGAAATTAATTTAGTAGGTATATATAAAATAAATTTGCAAACACTTCGAATTCTTATTCTCAATATTTTAAGGATGGCATATTTGGAGAAAGCAAAATGGCCAAAATAGTACGATCTGTTATGGAAAAATGGTGGGAGACACCAGGAACAGAAGCTGGTGATGATCATATCATTTTCGATGTCGACGGAAACAAAGGCACCACCGAATCACGTCAGTATAAATTAATTAGATTAAAGAATACAAAATAAACGTAAAACAATTGATAATTTAAGAGGCGCCTTTCGCCAGATATAGGGCATAAAACAAAAAATTATATGACAATTTATAAAGGTCATATGATAAAACTAATAAAATATACTTAATAATAGTCCATAACTACATGAAAAAAAATGATCCAAAAAAATCGTCACAAGTGTAAATATTGTAAAATTAAAGAATATTTAGTTAAACCTCAATTATTTTTATATTGTAAATTACTTAAATAATTAGCTTTCTCTTACTACAGATATATTATTTTATAAATTTCTTTCGTAAACTTTGTATATAAATATTTAAAGAAAAGAATAATCCTCGAAACAATAAAATTGATTAAAAAATAAAAAAAAATAATTGGGATTTAACTAAATATTTTTGAAATTTACAATATTTTCACTTGTGACGTCACGAATTTTTTGGAACAATTTTCTTTTATGTAGTTATGGACTATTATTAAGTACATTTCACAAGTTATAACATAGGACCTTCATAAACTCCTTAAACTAGTTTTGCTTTGTCTACTCTCTAAAATTCTTTGACTGAAACTCTCAGTCCAGTAACTGTGTTTTCAAAATTTAAAGTGAAATTACACTCCAAAAATGTGAAAGCAATTTTAAATAGTATCCTTACATAATAGTTTATTTGCATGATTCAATAGTAAAATTAACTTTTTGATTCTTTATTTAGTTGGTAGTCAGTCAGAATCTGATAAGTTGGATAAACCATTGAATGTTATGTATCCGAAGCTTCTTCTCATAATAGAAAATAATTACTTCAAGTAAGTCAATCTTATTATGTAATCTGTTTAATGTACTTAGTATGTTATTCATCCATCATTCAGCGAAAACACACGACCTAACATCATGATGCACCCATCAATCTCACAAAACAATCGGGATCTTATTTTAACAGTACCCATCTACAGAGTTTTAGCAAAGTCCGTTTCTTACGTTGTCTCTTCTAATAGTGTCTAATTTTTTACTATAATATGCATTAAGGGGTAACATCACTCTCGGTACACCTATTTTTGACGATTATTTGTGGGTAAATAATAAACGAAATGAAAAATCCGTTTATTGTACAATTAATGAAGTGTAAAAAAATAATTTTTTTCAAAATGGCGGCCACGGTAGCCCGTAGTAGGCCGTTACTTCTCTGATGACGCTCAAATGGGAGGACAGTTTTCTCGTACATAATGAACCCTAGAACAAAAAAACAAAGTTTTTCTTAAAGTACATATTAGTAGACGTGGTAGTACGTAGGATTTTTTTTAAATCAAATTTTAACTAAATAATGCACATTTGAAAAACAACATTTTTGTCAAAATTAAAACTTTTTTTTAAACGTGCACCATGTTTTTAATATATGATTTTAAAAAAATCCCTACGTACTACCACGCCTACTAATATGTACTTTAAGAAAAACTTTGTTTTGAGCGTCAACAGAAAACTAACGGTCTACTATAAGTTCCCGTGACCATTATTTTGAAAAAAAAATGTTTTACATTTCATTAATTGTACAATAAAATTCTTTAAACGAATTTTTCATTTCGCTTATTATTTAATCACAAAAAATCGTCAAAAATAGGTGTACCTACAGTGATGTTACCCCTTAATACATGCTTTGCCGGGTTCTTATTTAAATTCTAAATTTTGTACAAAGGACATATATATTATATTTAAAATTAGTTAAAACTATCGTTTTCTATGAATATTTCATTCATGTAAATTTTAAGCATGTATTTCATAACGAACACAATTTATTATTTATTTACGAGCTAAATGTTAGTTAATAAGTAGATATATATAATAATTAAATCTGATATTTAAAAATTGTTTCTATATCCATCCAATATATTGATAGATGGAATATATATCTAAAACCAGATGGTTTCATAAATGACTCCGTAGACGTGAGTTCGGCAAACGTTGGTGTTCAAAAATTGATTTTGAAATTTCAGATAATATTTTACCTTAAAAATGTTGAGTGTTTAACTTCAAAGAAAAAGTTATAATAAGTCTTTAATAATTTATATACATTTTCAAAATTTAAAATAAACTGGATAAATTAATATTTTAATATGAATGACATTACCAATACATATGGAAGTTTCTTTTTATAGAATATTTATTTATTGTTTGTAGGTTACATAATAGTTGTTAAAAATGTATTTTAATTAATAACTATATATTTATATTGCATTATTAATGCCATATATCAATGCTGGTAGTTTTCTTTTATTTGCTAGAACATTAAAATATGTATATGTTATATAATTGGTAATACTAACGAGTTTGTTGATAACTAATTCGATATTATGGTTTTTAGGGCTCTTGGAGAAGATATTTCCGAAACCTTAAAGTATGTGTCAACATTCTGGAATGCAGTAAATTTGAAATACAGTAAACTCACATCTCCCAAATTAAAAGTTGTAATTACTGGAGTTATTATTGTTAAGGTATTGATACTGATTAATGTTCAACTTAATTAAATCAATGAAAATATAATAGAAAAATAATATTAATTCGATTTCAGGACGATACTGCACTCAGTTATATTTATAATGCTCGAAACCCAGAAAACATGAATGAATTAAACCATTTTCGGCTTTTGCACTATGGAAACGATTATTTCCTCAATGACTTCAAGAATGATGTAGATTTCACAAATTACGATTCTACTTTTACAATCACAAAGTAACGTATTATAAATTTTATGAAATTCATATATCTTATAGCAACAAACATTTAAATATATTTTAATTCTATTTCAAGCTTGAACACTGGTGCAGTAGCAGGTACTTTCACAATGTTCGATATATAGTAGATTACACATCCGTTCATGATTGTAATCACAGATTCTTTTTTGTTATAGGTTCTGCGTATGTAGGAAGAATATGCGGTGATAGTAATAATATTGGTTTTATTAGTGATGATGCTAGCTTTGGTGGACTTCAATCAGCTACGCATGAACTTGGACATTTGTAAGTTTTTCTTATGATTACATACATTAAAGTATAAAAAAAATGCACTTTGCAGAGCGCTATCGCGCTCAATGTTTATAAACGTTTCAAGCGTAACCTGTCATCCATAACAATATTAGACAGCTGCTAGAAAACAGCTTTATAACCCTTTCCACACCGATGGGTACTCCATAGAACCCATATATTTTTTTCTTTTCTTTTTAAATACTTCTGCGTGATAAACTCGAAATTATGCAAAGTAAAGATCGGGTCGAAATGGACGATTTCTGATCAAATTATGGGAACTAAAGATATCTTTTACCGTAATGAAGCCGAGAAAAATGAAAAATAAAAAAAAATGTATTACACATATTCATATCTCAAAGCCCAACAATCAACTCCAAATTTTTTTAGAATTTTATGACAACGATTTATATGGTTGTGTCTTAGAGGGTTAAACGTTTTATTAACAAATTCTAGTTCTCATTGACACAATTAATTATAATTGTACGATATAATACTGAGAACTACAAGATTTTCTGTACCTGTGTATTTCAGACTTAACATGCCTCATGACGGAGCAGGTGTCGCAGAATCCTGCAGAAGCTACCCCGACCCAAACGTTAGCACTATCATGGCTCCATTTGTGTCCTCAGTAGAGAAATTTGTTTGGTCTGACTGCAGTAAGAACATTCTTCAAAAGTTCGCATCGTAAGTATCTCAAATTCAATGTATTAACAATTACGTGTAAGGCTAAGATCACTCTAATAACAATACAAATTTCTTACAGGACAAAAGCAGCTGAATGCATGAGAAATCCCTCCCGGTCATAATTGATGTACTTTTAAATGGCCTGACTTTTATCCTATAAATATGATGACTTTTAATATTTATATATTTTTTAAGAAAAAAATGTGAAAATTTTTTTTGTACTTTATAATTTAATTTAATGCTGTAAAACTTTAGTACTTAAATTATTAAAAATTAAATATTTGTTAAAGTGCATTTTGATTTGTTTCAATAGACTTCATTTATTATTACTACCTATAATGTAATAACTGTGTTCTCAACGAATATTACAAAAAATTTTAAAACTAAGCGCCATGCGCAGTTTTTTTCGAAACAATGCATTGCACAATAATTGACCACTTTGACTTTTTTGGAAATTATTTTCCCTCGATTGGATAATAAACATATGATGAAAGTACCCTGAAAGTTTCAAATCAATCTGATAGAAAATGCCAGCAAATACGCGTGTGATTTTTGGTAAAACCGGCTGCTAAATGCTTTAACAGCATGCTTTCTCAAAGTAACGGTCTGAATCATTAGCTCGGATAATCTTTTAATTAACTCGATGTGATTTGCCAAATTAATTGCAATAATATAACTTTTAACATACCAGGTAACCTACCCATTTCGTACTACTCTCCTCTATGTACGTTTTATATATTTTCAGGATACAACGCTAAAAAAATTTTGATTCTCTAAATTAGCTATTTTTAGATACTATTTTTTATATCTTCATTGCAAACTATCAAAAAAAACTTTTTATTTAAAATACTTTTTAAAACTAATTTTAATTAATAATTTTTTCAGAAAACACATTTATTATTATTAATGAGCTCAGACCAAAATCTAATCGGTTCTATGTTGAGACATATCGAATATATCTGTAAAATTTCAAATTTGAATGGTAAAATATTACAGAGTGATTTTCAAATAACTGATTTATGTCCTTCACTCTAAATTGTGTAAAAATATACTCAATCTGTTTTTCATTCTGTGCAAATCAGAAGAACATACGAAAATTGTCAGTTCCGTGGCCTAACCAAGCCCTTGGAACTGACATATTCTAGACATTTCACTTTCTAAACCCATGAAATCATTTCGTTTTTCTATTGGAATTAGTGGTCATGACGTCAGAGCCCTACTTCATGCTTTCATTTTGGCATAACAGCAAACCAATTAGAAACAGGGTACAGTAGGAGATCAACTAGATCTTCTATTGTACCCTGCATCTTATTCGCTGCTAGGCCCAAGATGGAAGCAAGGGGTAGGGCTCTGACGTCACGAATACCAATCTCAATAACTAAGAAAACATGTACTAAGTACTACTAATCATGTTCTTCTGATTTGCACCTAAGAAAGTCATATTAAATGCAATTTATATTAAAAATTTATATTAAAAACAATTATATATTAAAAATTTACTTAATCTGAATTTTTCCTGTGCAATTTAGAAGAACATGATTAGTTTTACTTAGTACATGGCATAGTTATAACAAAATTAAATGATTTCATTGTTTTAGAAAGTGAATTAAATATCTAGAAAATGTCAGTTCTGTGTCCAACTTAAAAAGTGTTTTCATACACAGTTACATTTTCTTTCAATTGCCAATAATAAATTTATCAACACTGTAATTGTTGATTAAATTTTATTTATGAATATAATAATTACATACTACAATTACAAATAATATTTTTTCGTAATGTTTTACGAGTTTATAAACAACGAATTTATTAATTTTTTTACAAAAATATCATAAAAATGAAAAATTGGTATAATACAAAAACAAATCGATAAATCTTAAAAATCTATCTTGATTTTAAATCGTCACCAAAAACGTAAAAAATTATCTTTAAAAAATACTCAAGAAAAAAGATATTAAAGATTTTTTGAAAAAAAATGAATATCATAAAAATGAAAAAAGTTATAAAACAAAAACGAATCGATAAATCTTAAAAATTCTTCTCCATTTTAAATTTTCATCAAAAAACGTATAAAATAAGCTTTGGATAGTCAAACACTACTGCGCAACACGCAAGAAATATACGATCAACAATTTTTTGAAAAAGAAAGTATCATAAAAAATGAAAAAACGTTATAAAACAAGAACAATCACCCTTTTAAGGAAAAATCCGCAGCGCTATACGCATTGTTTTGTGTTTATGGCATTGCAATTTTAAATTTTACGGAAGCCAATTAAGTTTACTTTACTTTGATAGTACCAGTGGTCTATTCTCTATCTAGATAATCGAGTCACATATTTTAGAAACATTTTTTAAGAATTATCAAAATTATATGTAGGCTTGAAAATGGATAGACGAACATATCACTGTGGACTATAAACGGTTAATATTCGCAAATATTAGTGTATTAATAAATGTACTTAAATGTATTTACTTTACTTTTACAATGCAAAGAGTTAACAGAAACTGTACAAAAATGGCGTGAGGCAACGAATACTCCGCGCATCAGCAGTCCACGCGTTCCAATGCTTTTAAAAGAATAAACTGGAGAAAATCCTAAAGCAGACCGTGGGTCAGTGTTTATAATGAAATAGAAACTGTTTTATTATTAATTATTCGACATTTATTGGGCGATTAATAGTATTTTCCTTTCAAATTGCCGATAATCGTAATAATAACATACTTACCATTTGAATATCGCTCGATTTGTTTAAGAAATGAAACGACGGCACATTAAGAGATAAAACCGCTACATTAAATAGGCATGTTTAAATCTAATTTACAAGCTAATCAGAGTCAACGTTTTCTAGACCATTAATATCGACGATGTTTACCACCGTACTATGAACTATTGAGATAAGAGTATATTATACTTCTTCTATCTATATTCTTTATTATCCAATACGTTTGTTAGAATCGCCCTTTTCTATATGAGTTGTGGACTTTTGAAGATGTTGTTTGAAAAAGCATGAAAAATAAACGCATTTAAAAAAATTAAATTCTTTGGATTATTCATGTGTTTTCAATCACCATCTTCAAAAGTTTATAACTCTATATCAGATTAATAATTTTCTACGAATGAGCAAAAAAATATATTACTTTAGGTGTAATATAAAATTAGATACAAATCTTGTTGAAATTTATAGATTAAAACAGATTGAACCCTAGCACAATTTTGCGATAATACCGGAGCTGTATCTGATCATAACTAGAAATAACTGGGTGTTGGTTACCTAGATATAAAATACAATTTTATTTTTATAGATAAAATACCATTTTGAATTTCATTGATATCTTGCTTATTTGCAATCAAGCAAGAACTTAATAAGTTATTGTAAATAAAAATATAGGGGAGATTGGGGTATAACGGGCCATGGAGTATAACGGACCACTAGCCACATTTTCTTTGTATGGATATAATCCTTCTAACAAACAAATTTTTACAGGACAGTGAAGTTTTAAATAAGAAACTCAGGTTATATGAAAAACGACAAAAACTTTTAAAATCGTCAACTGCGTATATTTTTTATTGATTTAAAAAATCAGACAATGCGGCTTTCTTGGAATATGTTGCAAGCTTTATTTTGCTTTTTGTAACTTTTTATTTCGTTAAGATTACAAAAAGTTATGATACGAAACGTTAATTATTGCAAATGGGGCATAATGGACTACTTTTGTTGGGGTATAATGGGCCACCATTTTCATTACATAAAAACGTTTTATTTGATTGTAGAAGAGTAGACATATCATTGATAACACCGAAAGAAAGAGGTTGACATGTTTATTTATAAAAAAAAACATAATTTTAAGAATTGAAATAGTAGCAGATATAAAATAGGAATCTTACGAATCTACCGATTTACGACTATATAGACATGACTAGGGGAGACCGGGGGTAAGATGCGTACAGCTGACTTCAATGTAATATAGGGGAGACTGGGATATAGAGGGCCATTAAAATGCAATGGCCCATAGAAATTATAAAAAGTATAATTTTAAATGGCATTAAGTTTCCTATCCAATTAAACAATATAAACCTATATTTATATAAAATTACTTCGAAAATCGCAATTTCAAAAGTAGTTGGGGAAAAAGGAGGAATCCTATTGGATTATACGCAAACAGAGTAATTTAACATTCTTTGTGTTCAATTATGGGTATGGGAAAACCTTAAGAGATCAGTAGAATGTTTTTTATGTATAATCAATCTTTATATTTATTCTAAGGTACTTTACAACTATGAACTGATAATCAAAGAAAAAGTTAATTCGCTATGCAAACAATAAAAATTTAACGATTATTATCATTTTTTTTTAAACTTGATTTAAAGTTGAAACAATTGTGGTAAATTAATTTTATTTAAAAGTGATAAAAAGTATTATGATGTCAATTTTTAAAACATTAAAAACATCTCACAAAATTTTGAAATATTAATTATAAATATACAAAAATTCCGTAATTATAACTAAACTTAAAATATTTAAAACGTAAAAGAAATATAACCAGATACTATGCGATTTTAAATTAAATTAATCTACTCACAGTTTTCTTTCGCCGATTATAGTTCATTGTTAGAATACACAAATATCTATTCAAAACTTTTAATTTTCAAACTTGGAAATTCAATATTTCGACGGGCGGATTAATATATAAGGGACTGCAATTATATAGACTTGCTGATATTTTCCGGTACTCACAGTTATCATATAAAGATGTGGTATAAATTAATTTTTTTCTGTCATCAACGAAGCAAGCCTATGTGCCGTTTCAAATCCTCGCTGAATTCTTTTTATACCTATTTAATTCGCTTTGTATAAATTCCCGGGTAAAAAGGATTCCTATATGATCATATATGTTCATATGTAATTGTATACGAAATTTTGTAACATATAAAGTCATATATAAATAGATTGGAACATATATGAATATACTAAATCATATAAAAGTATATATAAATATATATGAGAGAAATTAAATAGTATTTTACGAATTTTGCAATAAAAAATTAATTTCTTGTTGTTGTAGAATGTGCTAGTCTTCGCAGGAAATTGGAAATGTCTTAGTCTTCGTTAGGAGTGACGATATGATCATATTATCTAAATATTTTTTACTCGGGTTTGGCTCTTTGTATTCGATTTTTATAAATTTGGCTTTTAATATTCACTTATGTGATAAATCTGAATATTTACCAATAAGACTACAAAAACTTAAGATAAAAGTATACATATGTACACATATGTGTACATATGTTTTACTGTAATGTATGTATACATACATTACAGTGAAGAAATAGAATCAAGGCCTTCACAAGTTCGATACAAGGTTACAAATTAAAAGTTACAAGGTTTTCAATCAGTTAGGGCTGGCTTAAAGAAAAACGTTTTGTTTTCTCTTATAGGCTCATATTTAACTGGCTAGAGAATTTAAATCTTGTAATTTGGTACTAGTATCTTAAATGACATGAATAGTCTATCTATACAGTCGTATTTCGGTCCATTACTTAAGTAATTACTTTAGCAATTGCTTCAGCAATAACTTAAGATCTAACATCGGCGCCATCAGCCTTACTCAGCGCAGAATTCACAAGGACCCGGTAGATTAGCGACAACAAAAGTATTAGAATGCAAATTTTGATGAAAAAAAATGTTATCGGTGTTGTTTACGTTATTGTTGCACAAATTAACATATAAGAAATTACAATTATACATACAAATCAAATAATTCTATTCGTCGTTTTTATTTTATTTATATATAGATAGTTCAATGTGGAAGAGAAGAAAGCATAAAGCAAGAATACTTAGCCTTAACAACGCGAATGAGATCACCTCCGCTCATTACCGTAATATAAGGGAACAAACCAAACGAATTTTTCGAAATAAAAAAGTGGGAAAATAATAAAGTATCAGCTATACAAGAAAACAGTAATAGAAATAATATTCGGGAAATGAATACAGGTATAAACTTAATAAGGAAAGGATCCCAAAGTAAAACTAACTTCCTAAGAGACTAACATGGGAACCTTATATGGGACACAGATGGACTACTAAATAAGTGGAGAAATTATTTCGACGATCTCCTAAACGTACACGAACAACAAACCGCTTTAGACTATAACGAAATTCACACTGCTGAACCGTAAATTGAGCAACCTAGTCTACAGGAGGTCAGCAAGGTAATAAATAAGTTAAAAAACAATTTACCCCTGGAATAAATCATTTACGGGCCGAACTGCTTAAACAGAGAGGGGAACCACTTAAGAAAATAACTGATAATTATATTTGCACTATATGGAGGAAAGAAACAATTCCGAAAAGAATGGAGAGATCTAATCATTGTCCCAATACACAAAAAAGTAGATAAAACAAACTTTAATAACTATAGAGGCATTTCTCTTATCTGTACATGCTACAAAATTCTCTATAATATACTGCTAGATAGACTCATACCTCTTGCGGACAAAATCCTCGGGAATTACTAATGTGGATTGCGAAGAAACAAGTCAACAAGTGAACAGATATTCACGGTTTGGCAGCTTCTCGAAAAGAAATGGGCATACGGGGAACTGATACACCAATTAATCATTGATTTTAAGAAAGCGTATGACGCAATATTAAGATGTAAAATGTTTCACGTCATAGTACTGCTAGGAGTACCAAAAAAATTAAGTCAATTTAATCAGAATGTACCTAGATAACAGTCAGGCATAGGGGCATAGTCAGGTCAGGTAAGAGCCTATCGCAACCATTTGACATACACAACGGGCTAAAGCAGGGAAATGCTCTATCAACCCTCCTATTTAACTTAGTTTTAGAATACGTGGCCAGTGCGGTATAAGAAAGTAAAGAGGGAATTATAATAAATGGCTCCCTACCGCAATTGCTAGCATACGCACATGACATAAATATTATAGGAAAAACAAAAAAACCGTAATAAAAAACGTAGAAAAACTAATAAATACACCTAAAAAAATAGGCCTAGAAATAAGTGAGGAGAAAACTCAGTACATGGTCACTATCAGAGCAGGGCCCGAGATTGCTGATACCAACTTGAAAGTCTCCGGCAATACTTATAAAAAAGTAGACGACTTTAAATACCTTGGCATGATAATAGACCACAAAAATGAAACTCATAAAGAAATCAAGAAGAGGCTGCATGCGTAAAATACATGCCTATATTCGGTAACTAACTTACTAAAATCACGATTACTATTGCGTAAGACTAAATTAGAAATATATATACGGATGCGAAACGTGGGCTTTAACCAAACGGGAAGAAAATATATTTAGAGTATTTGAGAATAGAGTCCTTAGAAAGATATTTGGGGGAAAAATAGATGAGATTACTAGAGAATGGAGAATTTTACATAACCAAGTAATACAAGAGCTATACGGGAAGCCAAACGTTATCAGAGTGATTCAATCCCGAAGACTAGGGTGGGTTGGACATGTAGCTAAAATGGGTAACGAATGAGCAGCACTTAGAGTACTTGTAGGGAAGCCGACAGGAGAAAGAACCCCAGGTATACCGAGATGAAGGTGAGAGGACAATATTAAAATGGACCTACGAAAAATAGGATGTTATAAGGAGGATTGGATGCAACTCGCAAACAATAGAGAAATATGGCGTGACTGTGTGAACAAGGTTATGGACTATACAGTTACGGGCAGCTAGTTCCAACAAGTAGTTATGATAGCTATGGTGATGATACAAGCACATCTACAGCCGGCATAAAGACTATGTGATAGTTGTTGCCTTGCAGACACCGTTGCTGCTTACCATTACTACTTGGCCTTTATAAAAATAATATAATAATAGAAATTTCAATGCATACATTAACTTTACTCTGATTTTGTGGTTAGATGAACTAAAAATTTTAATTCAATAAGTAATATTCTTCAATGTCTTCTGACTGCCTTTAAATAAGTATGTAATAAGTAATCTTACTCTTTCTTTTGACTCGTGACGTGAATCATTATTCAACGGATTTTTCCTTATCAATTATAGAATTTAACATTTCATTTGTATTTCCTCTGTACAAAGTGTACACAAGTGGTCGACTATGAATTTTTAGATGACAATTTACCTTATTTATAGGCTAGAAACTAAATTTGGTTAGTTAATCTCAGTCATCTATTCAAAATGAAGGCAGGAGTTTTAATTTTGTTGGTGATTTGTCTGTGGAGTACAGCTCAATCCGCTGCCCGATATCCCAAGGTATTGAAAGATTTCAAAGATTTACAATTTTCGATATCGAACTGCATTAAATCCACAGTGAAAATCGTACCCTGGAACAATACTGTGACAACTGAAAATTTTATTGTAAAATCAAGCAAGGAACGTAAATTTTGCATAAAATAAAATTTTTATTATTTTTCTTATTATATTGTAGTTTCTCAACCTTCTTAAATCAATTTTTAAAGTGGCTGAAAGGCTTTTATTTCTGCATAAGCTATTTTGTGTAGAAAAATCAAGTTAAACATTTATAAGTTGCCATAGTTTTGTTCTGGGGATGCGATAAATATATACATCCAACTATATTATTGAACTATCAATATAGCCTAAAAAAATCTATCAATTTGTCATAGGTACACGAACAATTAAGTGATGCTGAGTTCCAAAAAGTATTCCACCGTAGCCGAAGAGATGGTATATATTTATGCATTGTTCTAATGTGCATAACAGAAGTAGTTGTGAAATTGAAAAATTAATTTATTCTTTTTTAAATTTTAGTACCAAACTATGAATTTGTCAAATTTGAATCCAAAAGCGATCATAGATCCAAAAGAGAACTGCGTCCAGTCGAGGTCGAAGTTGATAACCAAAAAGTTAAATTAAACCTTCATCCATCGGAACATAATGTATTATCGGAAAGCAGTCCAGTATGGTTGGCGGAATCTAATCCAAATGAAGTTTACAAACCAGTCGATCCAGTAAGAAAAACTTAAAAAATATAAATATAGTTTTTCAAAAGTTAAAAAAAATATATCCAATCTTTTTCCACTAGGAAGAGACGAGGATTGATGGAATTTTTTACGAAGATCCGAAAACCATGGCCACGTTATTAGCTTACTATAAAGGACATTACATTTATTATGTAAGTGTGATTCTTATATCCTTGAAATTCACAAAAGGAAATATTTAATTTTAAATTATTTTGTTTTAACGATTTTGTATTATTTGCACGTAGGATGGTGTATTTGGTGAAAGTGATGATTCAAAAGTAGTAAAATCCATACCAGAAAAATGGTGGAAAAGATCTCAAGCTGATGAAAATGAAAACCACTTTGTCTTTGGAGTAAATAAAACTGGAAAATTTGTACCACGTAAGACATATTATAAACAATAATTAGTTTGAAGATTATATTCTTATAAATTTAAAATAATTAACGTCAATTCATGTTATTAGTTCTACCACATGAGGATAACCCTAACGATGATAAATTAGACAAACCTATAGAAACTTTCTATCCGAAACTTCTTATCATTGTCGAGCATTCTCTATTTGAGTAAGTTATCGCATTTTTAATCGAATTCATATATAAACATTTAGTTAAATCAAAAGCTTTTTATTCAATAATATTTAAAGTTACAAATTACTTATTAAATTATTTAATTAATTAAGTATAACTGTAATAATAAACAACTTTCAGAACATTGGGAAAAGACGTCCAGGAAACTGTCAAGTACGTTGCGACATTCTGGAATGCTGTGAATTTGAAATACAGTAAAATTGAATCTCCACAAATTAAACTTATAGTTACTGGCATTGTTATAGCAAAGGTAAATATTATCGTTTTATTTTGTACTGAAAGAAAAATAAACAAACTTATTTTAATTCCAGGATGAAAAGGCTTTGAGTTATATCTACCGAGCCCAAAATCAAACAGACCTTAATCAATTAAATCCGTTTCAAATGTTAGATTATGGTCAATCTTATTTCCCTAATGAGTTTGAAAAGGCTACCAAATTCTTTAACTACGACTCTACTATCACAATGGCAAAGTAATATCTTAATATAAGAATAATATTTAACATTAGTAAAGTAGTATTCTTTAATGAATATTGTTAATTTGTTATTTTTCTATATTTTTTAGCTTAGAAACGGGAATGAGCCAAGGTAAATTGAACATAATGCTCAATACTTTCGAATCTTTAATATTTAATTGCGCTAAATAACATTAATTAATATTATTATTGATACTTTTAGGTGCTGCTTATCTTGCTGAGATATGCAGCAAAGATTTGAATATCGGTTACATTCGAGATGACGGCAGTTTCTCAGGACTGTTATCGGGGACTCATGAACTTGGACATTTGTAAGTTTTTCTTTAATTTTATATACCTAGTTGGACATTATTATAATGTTAAGCTTAAAATATAAAATATGTGTGTAATTATGTACAAACGTAGGAAGTTTTATAACATCTTTAATTTATTGTCGTAATATATATGAAGATTTAGAAGTTTAGATGTAATAAAAAGTCGAACGAGCATTAAATTGCTCTCTTAACTAGAAAAAATGATAAACTCTTTTAATCAACTAATTGTTTCCTCATAGAGGAAGCTTTGTAATGGTAAAAAAAGTTTTGCTTAGAAACATGTTTTGCGACATTAGGAATCAAAATATATTATTTTTAGACAATGTCTGTATGGACGTGTGCGAGTGTGTGTGTGCGTGTGTGTGGGTATGTATGTATCCTTCTATATCTCGAGCAATCCACGGTTAAATTTAAAGTTTCAGGGCTCATTATTTTTGTTTTTGATGCACGAAGGCGGCTGACAAATAATATTTTTGATTCGTTGATGCTTTTGTATCGACTTTACGATTTTTGGGTTTCAGTTTTTCAGGTTTCTTATAGATTAAAATTAATATAATCAACTATCAAAAGTTACCCATATTTTTTCCGACCCGAAATTTTGGCATAGTGCGTTTCTTACACATAAGAATTGAACACGTAATTATTGTGCACAATTCAGCATTGGTCAAATATATCTATATATAATTTGACCAATGCTAAATTGTGTACAATAATTACGTGAATAATTCTTATGTGTAAGAAACGCGCTATGCCAAAATTTTTAACAAGGTATTTTTTTAAACAGCTCTTGGAAATATATCATGGAAGTTTATTCAAAAAATGTCTGTTTATTAGTAACATTGAGAAACATTTAATAAGATTGGAGGAAGCTAAGTGCCAATGAGTTGGCAGCGGTTTTCTTATATTTTCGATATATTAAAGTTTAAAGTCTTTATTTTCTATTTAAGGTTATAGGCGACCACCTGAGTTAAACTCGAAAAAAATAATTTTTTTTTTATTTTTGAGTTTTAGTTTTTCAGATTTTGTAATACCTTAGATATAATGTCATCGATCTACTGAAAAGGTATTTGAAAGAGTATAAAGTTACCTATTTTTTCCCACCCGAAATTTTGAACAAGCTATTTCCCTTCATTTGGTAGTCACGAAATCGTCATTTTTTTCAAACGGATATATTTGTGAAATGTAAGAAGGAAAATTTTTGAAAAAAATTGAGATGATTAGGAATATGGAGAAGAAATTATTTTTGCAAAATATTCTGTCCTTTTTGAAGTTGTACATTTTTCGTTTGAAAAGAGAAAAATCTCTTTGTAAGAAAAATAGATTCTTATTCAATAGCGAATTCTAGAGTAAATCAGCAGCATTTGATCTGAAACTTTCCAAAACGGTAGCTCTTTAGTATCTCTTGAACAAGTTCTAAGCCCAGATCACAACAGCAGCTTCTCAGGGCTCATTTTTTTCGTTTTTAATGATGATTCGAAATTAAAAAGACATTTAAAGATTCATCAAGTCGTTTTATTTTATAACAATTTTTCGATTTTTCGATTTTTGAGTTTTAGTTGTTCGAGTTTTTTGATATGTTAGAAATATTATGATCAATTTAGTGTAAATGCGTAAATGCGTGTGTAAATGTATTAAATAGAGCATAAAATTACCTATCTATTACAACCGCAAATTTTAGATGGGCTCTTTCCCTTCTTTTGTTATACACGAAAAAGTCATATTTAGTTTAAAAGGTTATATCTCGGAAATCTATGATGGTAAATAGTTCACAAAATTTTAGATGATTAGGAATTCAGTTAATCTACGTACTGACATCTGATTACAGTTAATTTATATATTTAAATAATTTTAATAAATTACGTATAAAGAAAAAATTACTGTGATAAGGATTAAATTATTACCTATCGTTCTGCAATTTTAGTAAATAATTATCTTTTGTCAAACCATTAATGATAAAAATACACACCCTTTTTCAGGTATTATTTAGAAAGAGATATAGCAATTTAATATTAATTTATTAATTTAAATTAATTTAGTTTGAGAAAGCTAAATGCTAATGAATTAGCAGCGATTCTTTAATGATTGGGGTATTTATACAGAAATATAACTTAGTAAGGAAGCATTAGTAAGGAAGAAATTAAATACAAAATTAAACCTCAAATTACGTAATTTGTTTTAATATGCACTATATATTATGCTTTATATAAGTATACATCTATGTCATTTTGATTTGCTTTGCGAATATGTCGAAAATAAACTTAGAGTTATCAACATTGCCAAACCTTTTTATAACCTGCAGACAATGCATATACATCAGTAAAGCAAAAGCCTATTACATTATCTATGAAATAGTACATTGTGCAACTAGGGGGGGAAAATTGGCTTTTTGTAAGCGAGGGCGATGATTGAGTATAAGTGGGAGTATCGGGCGCCCGAGATGAACCCTAGTGCTGAAATCATCATACAAGTTTGAAGAAGCGCCTTCCACCCGTGTTATACATCGTATTTTTTTTAATAAGTGTGTGAATAGGGCTTTTTTTATGCATACAAAGGGATTGGGAAAATAGGCAGTACGAGTCGCCCACTAAGAAATTCAGAAGCGGGACGAAATCAACATTACACTCTATATTACCTCCCACTCAGGCCTTTCCATGCTCGTGTTCAGAAAAATTATTTCTTTTGTAAGTTGCTAGTTTATAATAAAAAAAAAAGATAACAGCTACGAAATAAGGCAGCCCTTTACTTTTAGTTTTACTCCGACAAAATCGATTTTTCTACAAGTTATTGGAGAAAAATTATTTTTGTGATAAAAATAAGTGTTTTTAAAAAGTGCCTTGCGAAAACCTATTTGACTAAACCTATTTAATTAGTTCAAGAGTGTTTTTGAATTGTAAACGAACGAAAGTTAATATTATTAAACTGTAAAGATTCAATTCATGGCTGAAATAAATAAATCCTATTTGAACTTTAAAAATGTATAAAATAATCTACGTTTTCTAACACTAACAATTGGTGAATAAAATATTTAACATCAGAATACCGAAAACCAAAATATTAACTTTTTTTCATAAAACTTTATTTATATTTCCTGCAAATTTCAAAAATATCCATGGACATGGGTTGCGCAAGGAACTTTACGAGAAAAGTAAATTTCGAGAAAATCGCATATAATGTTTCCATTAGGTATGCTATTGATACTGTAAATTGTTTCACTCAACTGACATCCAGCAGGTCTCAAAATGTCCATAAAACTATAAGTGTAAAAGATATGTAGTCAAAAGTTTTTCGATTTGTTATCATTTTCATAGACATTTTGAAGCACCTTCGAGTTTAGCTCTATCATGTGCTGCATCGTGTCCTGTGTGATATCGGCATTTCACGGCGTTCCAAATAAAGTAACAGACACAGTTCACGTAAGTCTAAACGTATAAAAATCATACTACGTCTTGGATTTTTAAATAAAATCGTTATTACATAACTATACAAATGTAATCTGATCGGTTGTCTGGAATGCCGGGAAAATACGGACCGAACACACGCACACAACACCGATCACGACGCAGTACATTATAAAGCCCAACTCTTCAAGGTTTAGTGTACTAACATGGCGAAAGGTGGTAGCGGTGAGCGATGCGAGTCTTCAATTGTTTGCTGGAATGTCTATAGCGTTACATATAACGCTGTGAACATATCATTTTTTCCGAATTTTTCGTTTCACCCCTTCCCCCCTCCCCATCTTATCGCCCGCCGAGGCGCGCCTAAAAATATTATAAAACATCAATAAACTCAAAGTCATAATCAGCTAAAAATATTTAAAATGTATCAGGTTATCATACTCAATTAGCATAATCAATATTTATAAACGGTTTTGATTTTGTTTAATCCTTCGTATTCATTTCAGACTCAGTCTTAGTCATGACATCGAAGAAGGAAATGGCTGCGACGGATACGTCGATGACGTAAGCACTGTTATGGCG